>VXBS01001530.1:53815-108072 GCA_013400255.1 Sitta europaea
CGCTGACGCGCGGTGTGTGTTGCAGGCCTGGTCGGCGCGGCGTACCGCATCATCCTGCTGCGGCCCGGCTCGGCGCTGGCCGCCTTGCAGACGGCGGCGGCGGACAGCGTCACCATGGGTAAGGGACTGCGGAGCGGGCCCCGCGCCCCGCACGGCCTCGCTGGTTCTCTCCTCCACCGGCCCTGGGGCGTTGTTTAGCCGAGAGCCAAAACACTGAAATGGAAAGATATCCTTGATTTGCAGGTCAGCTAATGTATTTTTTGCAATCCAGAGTCAAAGGTACATTGTTTTGTTTTTGTTTCTAGAATACTCAGTTTGTGGGTAACGACATAGTGTAAGCAAATTTAGGTTTTTACTTAATTAATTATTTAGCTGTTGTATTTAATAAACTGCATTTGCTAAATAACAATGCAGTGGTTTTGGTTGCAAAAGGAAAATAAAGGTGGAGGTTTTCCCATCATGATCTATAGACAGGAAGAAACCATGGAGTTGTCTCGAATTGGCTTTGGAAGAGAAAGTGAATGCTGAAGAGAGGAGGGAGATGAAGGCGCTCCTTGGTTGAGCCTCCCGCCTGCCCCTTGTCAAGTCCTCTTAGCAGACTTTTGCTTCTCGGTCTAATTCAATGGCTTGTGCCCCCTCTGCCTCTCCCCAAGTGCTGGTGCTCTGAGCTGGAGCACAGTCACTCCAGGCTTGCATTTTTGAGTAGTTCAGCTCTAAACTAGGATCTGGCATCTCCTCTAGTGAGCTGAGGTCATTATGAAGGGACTGGATCATGTAATCAGCTGTGATTTCAGTAAACCCTGACCCAAACAGACATATTGGGTCCTACCAGTTTCATACCCAAGGAAGGTCTTGTCCTGTCTGCCATTCAGGGGCATTTTGCCTACAGATGCCCTTGGTCCAAAGCAGGGAGAGCAGGAAAATTGAAATGTCTGGGGGTTTTGTTTCTTCAGTGCTCTTTTCAGTTGATTTTAGCATCAGCATAATTCATTTTCTGCATAGGTTTTTAACAGGAGCTGCTGCTTTTATATAGGGATTGAAAATTTTTATCCTTGACATTTTTGTCATTCCCAGGACAGATGAACTGAAATCTGCAGGTGGTGCCTGGTAGACAGTTTCACGTTTCATGTATTAGATACAAACCCAGCTTTTCTTGACACAGCTCTTTGGCAAAGTTTGCAGTTATATCAGTGCAGGGTCTGATGGGATGAAGCGTATAATTCAGTGGACAGGATGCTTCTGCTTTGCAGTTTCTTAGTTCAATTCAAAATTCTTAATTTCAATTTCAAAGTCAGTTTGCAAACAAGAATAATTTACAAACTCAATTAATTTTTCTACTATCCAGTAATCATTGTGAGCCTCAGGCAGGCAGAGGAGGAAATTGCTGGGACTAGCAGAGCACAGGGAGAGCAGAGCCCTTGGGGCTGCTGTGCCAGTGCTGTGAGGTGGCTGCACATGGACCTGAGGGCTGAGTTGGAGTGCAGAGTGCAGAGTGCAGGCAGATGTGGGAGCTGGCTGCACAGACACCACTGCTCCCTGCCCTGCAGCACTGCCAGGGCTGCCCCAGGCCTGGCTGGGAAGGGCTCTTGGGCAGGATGCAGGGCTGCTTGGCAGCAGTGGCTGTGGGGTGCTCTGAGGCTCCAGCTCACAGCTGAGCAGGATCCACGGGGTGCAGGGGGAGAAGCCCAGGGTGGGACTGGGTGGATGCTGAGTCTCCCTATAGGAGCTGGGATAGGATGTCCTTGGGAAATGACAAGTGACTCTTGCTTTGTTTGCCATTGGGGTCACTGCAAATACTGAAATCATGCTCAGTGTGAATTCTCTGGTCTTTGAGGATTCTGGTTTTGTTTTTTCACTTCTTGTTTACAGCTACGCTGGGAGCTGTGTTTGGCTTAAGTACCTGCCTCAGTGCTGAAATCCGGGAGAAACCAGAGGATCCTTTAAATTATTTCATAGGTGGCTGTGCAGCAGGAGCTGTCCTGGGAGTGAGAGGTAACTGTGGACAATGCCTGTGTTGAAATATTCCCTTGCTGGCTTTAGAAACTTCTCTCTTGGGGAAAAATGTTAAAGCATGTTGATGTCAGGCTTCTTTGGTAACAATTCATCTCAGCCTCTGTTCATGCCAGTTTCACTGGCCTGCTAAAATAAATATGGCTGCAGGACGGGAGGACACCAAAGGGAACATGAAGTGATTCACAGAATGAAAAGAGAGCTGACTCGGTACTGCCAGTAAGAGCTACCAGTTATACCTTAGAATTGCAGGATAGGAAAAATATAGTTGTGGAAATCCATTGTTTTCTTGGCAACAAATGTTATTTATTTTGATCAGTAAGTACAATCTAATAACTGCCTTGTGAATTCTTAGCACAGTTTGAGGGACAAGCTGTGTCCTGCTGCTTTAGCTCCTGTAGCCCCTCTTAAGGCTTAAGCAGCTCCTGCAGATACTGACACAGCTCTGTTTTCTGTAGACATTCATCCTTGAACCTGTCATGGTTTGATGCTGGCACAAAGCCAGTGCCCCCACGAAAGTACACTACCTCTGGTATTTGTTGTGAGATGTGACCAAAAACAGAAAAAAGCAAGTTCTAACTTCGAAACAAAAAGGAGAAAAAACTTTATTGCTTACAATATATAAAGAAAACACACACAAAAGGGGATGAAAACCTTGGAAACTCTCTTCCTCCCCCCACCCAAATTCACAAACACAACACAGTGAGACAAAACTCAAATTCTCAATCAAGTTACCATCTCTCAGAATATCAATCCTCAGTCCATTATCACCTTTTTGATAATCAATACTCAGTTCATCAAGGNTGCTGCCGATAGCAAATTGCAAAGTGGCACAAACACAGTCTTTCTCTCTCTCTCTCCGGGGGGGGAAAGGGCTGTCTGATGCCTCTCAAGGTTCCTGTACTTCTTCCACCCTTCCATCCTGCAGGAACTCCTCTCCCCCTCTCTGCCCAAGGCCTGCCTGGCCAGGCAGCATGGCCTCCCCTGCCCCAGGCAGCCCGCAGCTGGGCAGGGGAGGCCTGAGCTCCTCCACAGACCAGAACAAGAGAGAGTTCTCCTGGGATTCCTCTGCTTTTAACCCCCTGTGTTCTCAGAGGTGTATCCTTGTCCTCAGTGGCCACACCAGATGCCAATATTCAAACCTGAGCACCATTGGTTTGACCACTGAATCCGAAAAAAAACTCACTTCTCTTTCAAACCACCACAATCCAACCAACTCATAACAAAGAAATGAGGGATTTATTTAAGTCATAATTGTGGTGAAATAGATTTAAGCTTTACTTGTTCTGTTGCTGAGCTGATGAAATTTCAAAGCAGTGATTGTTATTTTTGTCACTCAAATGAGCCATTTAAGATTGCCCACTTAAGGGGATGGGGCAGTGGATTACTGAAATTGATATTTCAAATTGCAAGCCATAAGCATGAGAACTCAATTTTATAAAAAGGCCACTTTTCCAGTTCCTCTGGCCAGACAGTGTTGCTGATGGTCGAAGGACTTGAGAAGAATGGCTGTCTATGCAGAGCTTTTGCAAAGGACTTGTGCCTTAATGGGTCTTTTCTGTTTTGGTGTCTTTTCTTCAGCTCGCAGTTACCTCACTGGCGCCACAGCATGCCTGGGGTTTGGAATCACTGCAGCCCTCATGAAGATTGGTAACAAGGAGGGCTGGAGGCTGACGGGACCTCCCAAGCTGTAAATGTCTCCTTTCCCTGCTGTGAGCTGGCTTCCAGATGCTGTATGCACTTAGGACGTTGTGTAATAAAGATTGGCTCCCATCTGCAGTTGTCACAGCATTGTGGTGTCTTGTGGCTGTTTCTGGCCTTTGGGCTGAGGTGCACAAAGCTGCAGCTGCTGAAGGGGAAGCGGCGTCTTCTGCTCCAGCTGCGATTTCTGTGCACGAGTTCCTTTGCCTCCATGTCTGGAACTGTGGGCACAGGCTCGAGCACCACGCTGGAGCTTCTGTGAGGGTCCTTGTAGGGCTTCTTGACAAGGAGTGGGATTACACTGAGCCCGTCAGTGATGGTCTGGAGCCCAAGCTTCTGAAGAAGTGCTTGGCTCTGAGCTGAACATGGGGAGGGTGGGGTAGGGAAGAAGTCGTGGGTTGCTCACAAGGTTTTTGGGAGCCTGGGGTCTTTCTCCAAAAAGCATTTCAGGAGGTCTAGAGCTAAGTGCATCAGGGTTGAAATTGAGGAATATCTGAGGCTGGAAGGGACCCCTGAACACCAGCTGAGAACTGGAGCAGGTTGCTTATAGCTATGTCTGGGTGAATTTTCTGTGAGCAAACAAGTGTGTCCTGCAAACCCACTAAGGAGATGGAGAGCATGGAGGCACAGGATGCACGAAGAGAGGTGAGAACTGGATCATTTTACCTGGAGAAAAGGTCAAGATTTGATCTAATAGCACTTTTTCACAACTTAGTGGCTACAGAAGGTGCAGGCTCAGGTGTGCACTGAAGGATAGGAAATAACAAATAGGGAAATTCTAATTAGATAGAAAAAAAATCTCACAAGCAGGATAAGAAAGTGCTGAAAAATGGACTTGTAGAGGATGTAAAAACATCTTTGGAGACACAGAATTCAACTGGACATGTGGGAACAGTGCAATACAGAGATGGGACTTTGAGGGGTGGGTGCATGAGTTAAAGAGACAGGGAATGTGGGCAGGTGTGTGGGAGAGGGAAATGTGGGGTGTGAGGGGAGGGGACAAGATGAGGAGATCTGGGCACCAGAGGACAGCAGAGGGAGGGACAGTGATACTGGGACACAGTCACAGGCATGGCAGGCTGTGCTGCTCTGGTATGTGCTCTCTGTGGCTGGTGGGGTCCTGGGTGTTTGTGGGGTGGTCCTGGGGGTGCTTGAGGCTGGGCCAAGGGACTCCTCCTGGAGCTGAGACCCTCAGCTCTCAGGGAGTCAGTGGGGCTGGGCTGCAGCTCAGGAGCACAGCAGGTGGTGGTAGACCTGTCACCTCATAGGAGGTGAGGGAGCAGGCGATTGTCTCCTACCTGAGGGCTTGGGAGGGGGCTCTACTTCACCCTGGGCTCTGGAGAAGAATAAAGTTTAGAGAGGGGCCTGAGGGTCTAGGGATCCCCAACAGGAGCTGCCCAGGGTAGCCTGGGGTTTACAGAAGCTCCTGTCAGCTTCAGCAAGCCCTGCTGCCTGTCCTCGGAGAATTCAGTGACCCACTGTCCCAGCCTGGGGACTCTGGAGCCTCGGACCTCCCTCTGCCTGAGCCTCTCCCAGCCCCTGGCCGGGGCCACGTGTTCTGTGCGGGCTATAATTACCCGGGCACATTCCTGGGGGGTCACAGGAGTTCTGCAGAGCACAGCAGGCGGTAAGGGGGACTGTGTATGCACAGTACAGCAGAACAGGCCACGCAGTGCTGCAGGGGCCTGGCACATGGGCTGCCGTGCACGGCCTGGGCGAGGACAAGCAAACAGTGAGCAGCATGGTGGGGCGAGGGGTGGCAGCAATGTCACAGGGGTCAGCACAGTACGTGGTGCAGGGGAGCCTGACCTGCAACGCTGCAGACAACTAGCAGGATAATGCACCACAGTGTGTGCCAGGCTGCTGACACACGGCAGGCAGTGCACAGCAGGCACTGCCACGCACCGAGCGGGTGTGGCAGGAGCTTTGCTGCGGGCCAGCGGCTGGGTGGCTGTTGCACCATCAGTAGTTTCAGCTATGGGGCAATGGCTGAGGAAGGGCACGGTTGTGTGTGCTGTAGGACTGAAGGTCTGAGTGGTGACAGTGGTCTGAGCTGTGGGGCTGTGGGGCAGCAGTGTTGGCTGTGGGTCAGTAGCTTCATGCTAACGGTTCAGAGATGAGGCAGGTGAGGAGATCAGAGTCAGCTATGGGGCAGTGAAGTGGACTGTTTTTCTCACCTATGGAGCTGCAGTTTTGCCAAGAAGCATCAAATGCAGTAATGGAGCAGTAGCAGAGCCTGGTGGCCTTGGCTGTGGGGTAGAAGCTTTGGTGGTGGATCCAGTGGCACTGCCTGTAGCAAGACCCCATGTCCCCAGCCAGTACTCCTGCCATGGGCCAGAGGCTCCAGCTGTGGAGACAGCACCCTGACACCCTGCTCCTTGTGTTTCCACAGGCAAAATGTGGGTTGCAGAGGGGCCGGCCCCAGACCAGTGGAGCCTGCGGGATGGGGCTCACGCCGAACACTTCCTGGCCGTGGCTGATCACTTCCGCACCACAGGACAGCTGGTGGATGTGGCTGTGGGCCCAGAGGGTGACATGGCCCATGCCGTGGTCCTGGCTTCTGTCAGCTCCTTCTTCCACCGCTTCCTGGAGGGCAGGACCAGACAACTCCACCAAGATCCTCCACCCCATGTCCCCCTGCCACCTGGGGCCACGTTGTGGGGCTGGAGAGCTGTGCTCACCTTTGCCTATGGGGGAATTGTCCCCCATGGCCGGGCGAAAGAGGTGGAGGAGGCTGCCCGGGCCCTGGGTGCCCCCCGGCTGGTGGCTGCCTGTGCCCTGCATTTGGAGACTGACCACCAGGAAGAAGGTCCTAAGCCCCTGGAGGAGCAGTGGGAGACGCTAAGAGCCATGGAGCAGCTCCATGCCAATGGTGTGGGCTGTGACCTCCAGCTCCAGGCAGGGAACGAGGTCATCCCAGGTGGGCAGGAAGTGGGGGTCCCCTGTGAGGGTCTGAGGAGTGGGACAGGGCGCTTGGGGACAGCCAAGTCCTCTGGTGGGGCTGATAACTGCAGCTCCAGGTGGGGATCAGGCTTTAAAGGTGCACCTGAGGCTGCTCCCTTTGGCAGAGCTGGGGCTTTGATGGGCACGGGGCCAGGACAGCTGAGTTCTGGGGGATGCACAGTGCAGAGGGTCCCCTGCTGCCTCCCACCATTATTCCTCCTTCCTCCTAGTTCAGCGACTGGCCCTGAGCTGCTCCTGTGACTTCTTCCGAGCCCTTTTCACCTGCCCCATGCGGGAGGCCACCCACGACCCTGCCAACCCGCTGGTTACGGGGCTGGCCCCAGCCGAGCTGCGTCTCCTCCTCTCCTTTGCCTACACAGGAGCTGTAGCAGGGCCGTGGTCCATGGTCTTGGAGGCAGCTGAGATCTCCCTGCGCTACCAGGCCTGGGGGCTTCTCACTCTCTGCCTGGATGTTTTCACCCGCGGCCTGACCCCAGAAACTGTCCCTGATGTGCTGGCCTTTGCTGTGGCCTATGGGTTGGATGAGGTGGTCCATGCAGCAGAGAACTATATCTTGGCCACCTTCCCCTGTGTGGTGGTTACACCGGCCTTCCTGGATCTTCCTGCACACCTTCTCATCCGCCTCCTCCGCTCTGATGGGCTCAATGTCCTCCATGAACTGGAAGCCTTGGAAGCAGCATCTCGGTGGCTTGTGGCCAATGGAGATGGCCAGGAGGATCTAGCCAAAGAGATCCTGTCGTCTGTTCGCTTTGCTCTCATGTCCAGCCTGGAGCTGAAGAAGGTCCCATCTGTGACTGCAGGGGTAGCTGACCCAAAGGTTCTCCGTGAGCTCATGGTCGCAAGCTTTAGCCCCATGGCCCAGCTGCCGTGCCGGGTACGTTCCTTGCAAGAGGTGCTGGTGGTTTGTGGTGGAGACAAAGTAAAGGGCAACCTGACTGCCCGGAAGCCCAGCAGACACCTCTGGTTTGCAGATCGCTACCTCAGTGCTGTGGGGCTGGTGAAGCAGGTTGAGTGGCGGGCACTGGGACACTTTCCTGATGGCCCACGCTTCCGTCACGCTGTAGCTGTGGTGGGCAACAACCTCTACGTCCTGGGTGGAAAGCACTACTATGGGGTCCATGACACCCTAGCCAGTGTCTACAGGTGAGAGTTACAGAGGACTCAGAGTTGCCATGTGGCAACAGGACATTGTGGGAGGTCTTGGTAGAGCTAGAAGCTGCAGCTGCCCCGTGGATCCAAGACATTGTAGCATTGCAGCTGCTCAAGTAGCCCCAAGACATTCTGGGAAAGGTTGGGTGTAGGACTCAGAGGCGCCCTCCTACTCCGGGGTGTTACAGGTTTGATGGGAGTAGGAGTGGGAGGCTTCTATCTGGAGATGCCCCAGGACATTAGGGTTTGATATTGCCCAGAAGGAGGGGATATTCCCATGCAAGGTGACCATGTGACCCAAGGGCATTATGGGACTGGCAAGTTGTAGGTGGATCATTGCCCTCAGCAGTGCCAACATCAGTTCATGGTGTTGTAGGTAACAAGTAGTCTCATGCCCCTTTGCCTCTCAAACCCAGGTACCAGCCTATGGATGATTCCTGGGAGCGTCTGGCCAGTATGACATGTGGACGGAGCTACTTTGCTGCTGTGGCACTTGGTAATTTCATCTATGCCCTGGGGGGCAGCTCAGGGGAGCTCTACTGCACAGATACTGTGGAGTGCTACGACCTGGCCAATGACACCTGGAGGTGAGGCTGCTCCAGGAGATGCCATAGTCCCTTTTCTCTCAGAGCCCCTTGTCTTGACCATGGTGCCCACTGAGTGCTTTGTGTCACTAAGACTCCAGTGGATGATGGACCTGCAGTGGTATTTGAAGAGAGGTCTACTGAGTTGAACAACCGTGTCCCAGTGGGTGGCAAATGAGGTTTTGGCCAGTAGTGTGTTCATTGTGGGTCTTGTTGGCCATCTGCCAATGAGAACAATAGTTTGATTCCTCTCACTGGCAGAATGTTCATGGGGTGATGGCCAGTGTTGTCCACTGAGGGAGCCCACCGTGGCTGACCAATGGTGTGGCAACTACTGTTGAACAGTGATGCCCCTGGGGCATCCATTCTGTGTCAGCTGATGTTGTCCACTGGGTCTTCACTGGGTGTTGGTAAGTGTTGCCTGCTGAATGGCCAGTGAAGCCATGGCTCACCAGGGAACCCCTAGGTAGTCAGTCACTGCAGGACAGCCCTGCTTAACCTGTCCTTCACCCCTCCCTCTCTCCTTGCCCAGGAGGTGCCAGCCTCTGCCAATGGCTCTGTGCGGGCATGCGGCGTGTGCCCTGGATGGTGAGCTCTACGTGTCGGGTGGGTGTGATGAAGCATACCAGTGTCAGGCATCCTTGCTCCGCTATGTCCCAGGTGCCCCTGTCACTCTCCTGGCCCCCATGAATGGCCAGAGAGCTGGCCATGTCATGGAGGAGGCGGGTGGGCAGCTCTACGTGGCTGGGGGCCTGTGTCAGCGGGCTGGGCAGACTGGCTACAGGGACCAGCTGACCTTTGAGGTCTACAGCCCCAAGCAGAACATCTGGGTCCTCCTCAGCCCCCTCCCCCGTGCACATGTAGTTGGAGGTGCAGCTGTGCTGGGAGGGGAGCTGCTTGTGCTGGGAGGGTACAGTCATGAGACCTACCAGGACACGCACTTGATCCATGCCTACCAGCCGGGCACCCGGCGCTGGATCACCCGGGGCACCTTGCCCCATGCCTACACTGACCTACAAGCCTGTGTTCTCACTGTACCCCCTGCCTTGCGTGCCCCTGGCTGCCCTAAGGACCCCTTGAGATCAACTGAAACTCCCAATAATGCTTAGGGTATACTGGGACACCCAGGTAGCATCCATGGGTACCTCTTATGGGACAAAATTGTCCTGATCCCTCTCCCAGAGTGGGATCCTTCTATGGTTTCCAGCAACCCTTCACCCTCAGGGTACATGTCCTAGACTGTTGTGAACCTGTGGAACATAAAGATTCCCCATACTGTAGCCCTGTGCCTCCAGGAATATTCAATCCCCTTGTCTGAGCCCTTCACTGGGTGCTGGGAATTCCCTAATTTTCCCCCACACTTGGGCTGAATAAAAGTGCTTCCTGAACTCTCTCTGGGTCTTTTGTTTCTGGTGGGGAACCTAGACATCCAAGTGCTTCTCACAAGGAACAGGAGGAGAGCAGGAGACCAGTGACCTAGGTGTCCTGGGTGGGTGGAGCTGGGCACTGGGGCTCTGTGTGCCTGTGTTCACTGGGCACAAGGATGTATGTGGGTGTCTCAGGACTGAGAGGGATCTTGGGGTGCATAGGGGATCCTGAGGGAATAGAGTCCTGAGGGTTCCAGGATTTGTGGGGGTTGATGGTGGGATAGAATAGGGGGTCCTGGGGGCTTTGGGGTTCCTAGGTGGTTTTGCAAGGTCTTGGATTCCTGGAGTGACCTGGAGTGCTTGTTTTGTGAGGAGGTGGGAGAATTCCAGGGAGGAGTTGCAAGGAGAGACAAAGGTAATGGGATTCTGAGAAATACTGGGGTACCTGTAGTGCATGTGGGGAGGGAACTGGGTGGCTTCAGATGTATAGAAGAAGACAAAAAAATTGTAGTCTAAAGAGTTCTGAGCAGAAGGGGATAATCGCTTCCCATGACCGGCTGGCCCTGTCTCTGTTAACCCAGTTCAGGTTTGCTTGCCCTCCCTTTGCTGCCAGGTGCACTGCTGGACCTTGGTCACTCTTCTGTCCACCAAGATACACAGATCTTTTTCCACCACTCTGCTCCCCAAATGTCTATGCCCACTGTTGTGGCCTTCAGACTGTGCCAGCACTGGAGCTGTTTGCCTCACTGTTGTCCCAGGAAACAGGGACAGGGAGGATGGTGTGGTTAGAGGACAGCACCGACAGACGAGTGCCTCCTTACAAACACAGTATGTGATGTCCATGGACACACTTGCACGCCAGACCTTCACCAGCAGACAGACTCATGCTGGCCAAGCACAGGCACACGTTCCCTCCTGTGGACCCAGTAGTTAATCTGGCAGAAGCCGGTGATGACTCACAGCAATTTGACAATATGTTTGGAATTGCGTTTCAGGCTGGAAAATTGATTCATAGGATCCAGCTGCTGCATTTATGCACCAGTTCTGGGGCCAGCTATTTGACCCCCACCAATGATGACTGTTGCTGTCTTCTCACACCTCCCACAACGTTTGAGTGAAATCTAGACAGGTGGTCACAAAGTTTGGCCAGCTCTGGAGTGCTTTGTTTCTTATAAGTTACATCAGTTGCCCTTCAAAGCCTCCCACCATACTCCCCCATATCCAGCCATCCCATAATGGGTCATGCAGATGTACTTTCTTTATTACCTGCCAGTGGGATGCTTTTCCCATGTGATTCAGCACCACAGGGAAGAATCACACATTTGGGGCCAAAGTCAGGAATATGAGTAGAAGTGTGCAGTTTTGAATGCCAGAATACCAGAAGGATCTAAAGCTGTTTAAAAGTGTCCAAAGGAGGCCACGGAAATGGGGAAGAGTCTAGAGGGGAAGGCATGAGTAGCAGTTGAGGGCACTTGACATATTCAGTATGGAGGACAGCGAGGGGAGACCTCATAGTAGAGACCTCCCCTGAGGGGAGGCAGGGGGCCAGCTCTGATCTCTGCCCTCTGGGACCCGGGACAGAACCCCAGCAACAGCTGGAGCTGTGTCAGGGGGGCATCCCGATGGATCAATACTAGGAAAAAGTTCTTCCCCCAGAGAGTGGTCAGGCACTGAACAGTCTCCCTGGGGAGTGGTCACAGCTCCAAGGCTGCCAGAGCTCCAGGAGTGTTTAGACAATGCTCTCAGGCACAGGGTGGGATTGTTGCGGTGTCTGTGCAGGGTCAGGAGTTGGACTTGATCCTCAGGGGTCCCTGCCAACTCAGGATATTCTAGGATTATGAGATTCCATGGACTTTTCTTCACTATTCAAAATACTGAAGAAAAAATTCTCATTCACTGTGCCCTGCCAGGACTTGTGGCAGGTCCAATGAAATTAAACCAGCACCCATTTTAAATTCAGGCACAGAATATTTATTATGTGATTAAGAACCTGGCACAGAGTGGAAAGTGTATTGCATCTTTATGTGCATAATTTGAACAGAAGCAGTTGCGACAGAGTACAACGTAAGTTCTGCTTGCCCTGGATACCCCAAAGCCAGGCAGTGGCAGGCCCAGACTATCACTGACCAGTTTAGGACGTTATCTTCCTCTGCCAAATACCCAAGTAATTATTTTAGCTCTGGAAACCTCAGGCTATTTGTGAGTACTAGAGGAAGGAGCTTGCCCCTAGGCAAGTAGATCTTTCCCTTGTAAAAAAAAGCAAATAAAGCAGAGCCACAACTCTCGATCTTTTTCTCTGAGTGTACAGAAACATTTACATGGTGTTACCTGCATATTTCACTCTGACATCACCGATGGCCTTGATACCCCTGTCTAGGCTGTAAGCAGATGGGGTCCTCAGGAAGCCAAGGTCTGTGCCCATCAGCTTCTTAGAGAAAGGCTTCACTGATGTGTGCAGAGTACTGTGGTGAACCCAGAACTCCTTTGTGGTGCAGAAGGAGTTACTCACAGGAGGACTGCGCTGTATCCCCAGATCTTTAATTGTGCAGTAGGTAACCTCAGGGCACAACTCCACTTCCTTGATTGTACAGAATGTGGGTCGCTGGAGGGGGATGTTGAAGCTGCTGAGATGCATCATGGGGTTTCCTGTTGACTCTCTCCATTCCAGCAGTGGATACTGCACCTCTTGGTTCTGCAGGGCCTGGTGCCAGGAGGGTTGTCCCACCAGACACATCCATGCCAACCAACCTGCTAGAGCCAGCATGGTCAGGACCAGCAGAACCAAGGAAGCCAGGTAGAGCACCAAGTGCAACAGGCAGCAGTGCCTCAGCACCCACTGCCCCCATTGTGGACCCTCCCCACTGGCCTGCAAACGCAGCACAGGGACAGCCTGTCCTGGGATGGAGCATGGGCAGAGGGGAGGAGCAGCAGGGAGGGGGGAATATGCAGGCTGGGTGAAACGTGTTGTGGACAGGGGAGGTGGTAGTGTTGGTGCATGAGTGGAAAGCATGGTGTTGGCAGACACCAGAGGAGGAGATAGAGAGCTGACAATGGAAGAGGCCTCTAGCATGGCAGTAGAAGGCGCTGCTGTGGAAGTGGTGGGAAATGTGCCAGTGGATCCCAAGAGACTGCCATAGATATTGCTGGCAGCAGCAGTGGTTTGGGGATGGCCACTGGTGCTAGAAGGGCTGCTGCTCACAGCTGTTGGCAGGGAGGTGGCATTGTCAAGGGTGGCAGGTTTGTGCAGGGCGCTGGTGGTAGCAGCAGTGAGAATGGTGGGAGTGCTGGGTGTCTGTGTAGGTGTTGTGCTGGGACTGGCTGGTACAGGAGTGGTGGTGCTGAAAGCACTGATGCTTGTGATTGGGGAAAGGATGGAGGAATAAGGGGTGCTGAAGGAAGGTGTGGTGGGGGAAGAACTTGTGGTAGTGAGGGTAGGAAGGCAAGATGAGGTAACAGCACAGGGCATGGTAGTGTGCTCTTCGGACACGAATGGATGTGGGCGAAAGGTGGTCACGGTAGCTTTCTTTGTTGTTTCTTCCCCGTAACTATATTCATCCCCTCCTTCCTCATCCTCATCCTCCATGACGCTGCAGTTAAGCTTGAAGTGAATAATGGGCTCCTGCCTATGCTCAGCAGGGCTGTGGCACAGAACCTTCCCAGGTGCAACCTCCACCTTTATTTGGTGCTGGTCCCGCTCTGGCTGATAAACAATGCCATCGTTCTTCTGGATCCAGGTCTGGAGGTAGTGCAGGTCACAGTCACAATGCCAAAGGTTCTCAGTGAGGAAAACATACATGAGGAAGTGCCTCTTTGGGAAAAAGCCAACGGGCAGCATCCGCAGCTGGTTCCCTGAGAGCCAGAGGGTCTCCAACTTTTCCAGGTCCTGCAGCAACTCCTTGGGTAGCTCCTTCAGGAGATTGTCTGAGAGGTCCAACTCCCTGAGTGCCTTCAGCCCTGCAAAGGCTTTCTTGGGCAGCTGCTGCATCTTGTTCCCTCGCAAATCCAGGTTCTGCAGATGTGGCACTGTGCAGAAAGCCTCCGAGGGCAGTGTCTCCAGGCTGTTGTGGGCCACAGCCAGTTGGGTGAGTGCAGGCAGGCCCTCCAGGATGGGTAGGGCTGCCAGTGCATTGTAGGAGAGGGTCAGTTCCTTCACGGTTGGCAGCTTGGCCCCCATGTGCAGAGCCACCAGCCCATTGTTGGCCAAGTCGATGTCCTGAAGCTGTTCAAGGGGCTGAAAGGCAGCCATGGAGAGGGACTGCAGGAAATTGTGGCTGAGCAGCAGGATGCCTGTGTCTTTAGGCAGGTCTGGGGGCACTGCGCTGAGAGCCTGCCCTGTGCAGTTCACCTCCAGGAGGTCCTTGACCTTGTTCATCTCTGAGGGGCAGGGCTGAGCTGGGGGCAGCAGGGCCAGAAGAGTGACCAGGGTCAGGGCAGGGACCTGCATGGCCTGGAGGGGGAGAACCAAGGGGTGTGGGTGCAAGCAGGCATGCACCTACACATTGCCTTTCTTCCCACGCAAGCACCATTTGCAGCAAAACTGGCATCCCCTGCCAGACCCTCTGGCACCCTCTGAGCTGTACAGCACCCTGGGATGGTGGAAGGAAGGGATGAATCCCACACCTACCACCATCTTGTCCTTGGAAACCAGCAGATAACATTTTGGCCCTTTTGCTCTCCTCGATCTCTTCCACAGAGGGAAGAACCTGACTCATGGGCCTCTTCACAGCAATGCCTTCTCCACTGGGGCAGCATTTGCTGCCCTCACCATTATAAAAGCCATGCCTCTGCAGTGTTTGTGACAGGCATACCCAAACCCAGCTCAACCCAGACAAATCATGTGTTGGAAGAATCTCCCTGAATATGCTCTTACCCAAAACAAGCTGAGCCCTCTGCTAGATTTGGAGGGTAGGAGCATGAATCATGCAAAAGAAGTTTCCTGTGCACAGATGTATCTTCCATGAGCAACCAGGCCCCTGTGAACACTGTGACTCACCTGCAGATCTTCCAGTGTTTGCTCTCCTGCTGCTCTGCCTCCTCCTGCCAGAAAGTGCTCTGGAACACTACTAGTAGGGAGCTGCCCAGCCCTCTATCAGCACCCACAGTTGTGGGAAGGGAACTGTGGTTTCCTGAGCAGCCAAACCCATCTCCTGTCCTTTCACACAGCCCTTGCTTTGGCTGCACTGCCACATCACCATCTCTCCTTGCAAAATGTCAATGAGGATCAGCAGGCATTGCCCCAGCAGCAAATGGTCATGACCCACTGCAGTCTGCACTGGATCCTGTTTGTTCTGCTGCTCAAGCCAGTTTTCCTCTTAGGTTTGCAGGAGTGCTTGCAGAAAATAATTCCATTGGCTTCTGGAGTGGAAATGGGCAGGAGCAATGGCCACAGCTTCTGAGAAGGGGCTGAGGTGGTAATAAAATGACTGTGCCCATGATGCTGGAGAAGCTTTTGTGTCTGGATGCAGGCCCATCTGGACCAGGATGCCTTGAGGCTCAGGACATCTCTTGCTGACTGTGATAGGAGAGGGATGGACTGAGGCTCTCCTCCCCCAGCAACTATAGTTTAAAGCCCTCTTCTCCAGCTTGGCAAGCCTGTGAGTGAAGATGCTCTTTGCCTTTCTGACAGATGGACTCCATCTGTCCCCAGTAGGCCAGGCTGTTCAAAGCAAAACTGATGGTCTAAGTTGCCAAGCCCCTGGCTGCGGCACCAGTCCTGTAACCAATTGTTGATTCCCCAGATTTGACTGGCTCTTTCAAACCCCTTCCCTTTGACTGGGAAGACTGATGAAAAAACTATCTGTGACCCAGAGTCAGCAGCTACTGCTGCACCCAGGGCTCTATAGTCCTCCTTGATGCTGCTCAGACTGCTCTTGACTGTATCACTTGCATCCACAAGAAACAACAACAGCGGGTAAAGTGGGCTGTGCAAGGCATGGTAGTCTCTCAGTGACATCTCTGATGCAAGTCCATGGTAAGCAGCATGATCTAGAGAGTGCAGCAGGCCAGTAAACAGTGCCTCCATTCCTCTCAGAAGAAAGCCTCCTCCTACTGTTACCCTCTTCTAAGTTGTGCTGGTTATATGGGGAGCAGATTATGATACCTTACTGGTTGTTATATGGGGAGTAGATGGGGCTGCCTTACTCATCTTCAGTGCCTCTTCTGCTGAGTCTTTCCTGCAAATCAGTGAAAGGTCCTGCAAGGGCACCTCTGTCTTCTGGAAAGGTTCTGCAAGAGAACCTGTGGCTTTTGGGGAAGACTATTCTTCCTGCTGGTCCTTCCTGTTCCAAGTTTCCATTCTTCCACACTTGCCCTCCTCCCTTCTGTGTGGCTTCTCTTGATACTCTTCCTTTCTGTGTGTGTCACTGGGGGAGTCTCTTGCTTTTTGGCTTTGGGCTGTGGTTCTACTGCAAACTGCTCAGGGCCAGCAGACTCTCTCCTTCCTGGTAAAGAACTCCTTCTCAGCCTTCCTGACACTACACAGCCTTCTCACTGCCTCTTGCCTTTCTCAACCACTTGCCACAGGTGGTCCTCCACCTGGGCACACCTTTTGCAGGCAGGTCTGCTGCCTGTCCCTGCCCTAGAGAAAGATCTGTTCACTTCCTGCATTGAGAGGTCCACACTGCAGGCTGTCCATCTGGCAGCTCTGTCTGGATGGAGGCTCTGGCAGCAGCCAGGGCAGATGGGCAGGCCTCTGCCTTGGAGTTGCAGCCCTTGCTCTCAAAGGCCTGTCCACCACTCTGCCTTGGGAGTCTGGTGGGAGGAATGTCTTCAATCTGTGCAGATGGTCACACTACATGCCTGCTTGATGGAAGACAGAGCTTAGATACAAGTTACAAATAGTATGTGTGATAGTGACTACATTGGGGTACTCATCTGCAGATGCATTTCCCTCTGCCATGGAATCTTAATCTATAATGGTAGAAGAAATCTATAATCTGCAGAAGAAAGGGAGTCTGAAATGATACCTACATTTACAACAGTAATTACAAGGGCATCTGTGTCTGTCTACATAACCTGAGTTACTCAATCGTGGAATATAAGTTGTTCTTAATAATATTCTTGCCCTTCTTTATTTTTTTTATTTTTTTTTATTTTCCCTTGTTCAAGCAAAACATGGACCGCATCTTTGAGGATTAAGACAGGGGGTGTCATTTTAACTAGAACTTCTGATTCCCCAGACTTTTTTGCTTTCTTTTTACTCCTGACTGGAGACTTCAGGCACAGTAAGGAAGTAAAGCAACACCAAAACCAAACCAAATCCAGGCAATCAAACCAGAAGCGAACCCAGAAATGGCCCTGTGTGTATGTGTGACAAGAGGGTAGTGAGGGCAAGGATAAAAGGAATATGGCCTAAAAGCTTAACAGTGCTCCAACTTAACAGGAATTATATCTTTACCTTAACCTTTACTTATACTTCAAACTTCACAATTTAGCAAAAGAACAGCACTTAAGAGTATTTATCCTAACTTACAACCTATGACTTCATCATTTACAGGGGAATAGAAGTTGTCTTACCACTTACATTAAACCGGGAACTATGGTAGGGCACTTGACACAGCACTGACTCAGAAAACTCTCAACTGTTCAACTCCAAGTTATGCAGAGTTTGAGAAGAGGAAGTCAAGAAAATAGAGAGATCCACAGTCAGGGCCTTGGATCCAGTGGCATCTGAGCTGCTGTGAGCTCCAGGGCTGTGGGCTGTGTCAGTGCCACAGCCGTGTCACAGCCTTTACCTGCTCTGGTCCCTCTCACAGGTAGGGTTTTCAGGGTGCCAGGGCCTTGTCAGCCACTTTGGGGCTGGACCAGAGGCTGCAGTGGCTGGGGGTGGGGCAGTGCCCATCCCACCTATGCAGAACTTGCCCTGGCCCCCCAAACACATGCTGGAGATGTCTGGGGCCATTCATCATTTCTCTGCTCACCAGCACCGAGGCAACAGACTCTGCCTATAGCTCTGAGCTGGAGCCCAAGGCAACCACTGCTGGCAATGGGGGTCCATGGAGCTGCTCTCAGGAATTCTCCCCTAAACATTGGGGAGTGCCCCAAAACCACCTCAGAAATGTGGGATGCCCCAAGATCCCTCCAGGAATGTGGAATGCCCAAAAACTCACTCAGCAACACATCTTCCCTCCCTTCATCATCCCCAGCCTTGAATGGCAGTGCCATTCCTGACTGCAGCACACCCTCCCAATTCCTACCCACACCCATCCCACCCCTCACAGATATCAAGACCACCCATCCCTCTCCACCCAATGCCCATCTCACCCCTCCTGATTTGCAGCACTTTGCCCAAACCTCTTTCAACCCCAGCCCACCCCCAGGGTCTGTGCAATTGAGTCATTTTGGGGTGGGACTGAGTAGTTTTCAGTGGCATTGAGATGACACATCAAGCCCTCTTGTGTTTTGGAGTGCCAAGAAATGGAGACAACTACACCAAATACCCCCAACCCCCCTGCCTGTATCCGCCAAAGCATCTCCCTGAATCCCAGATATCCCTGAAACAAACTCTTGACAATAGTGAGGTGTTCAATGCCTTTTTTGAATTTCTTCATTTTATTCCCATTTTAGGAGTTTTGAAGTGATGAAGATGAATCAAAAGATAATTAGAAGCAAAAGAAAAAGGACCACCAGCCACTTCCCACTGTGGACCACGGGGATTCTGGGTCACCAGGTCTCTTCCCAACAGGGGGCCTCCAATGGGGATGGATGTGGAGGAGTGCACAGAGCTCTCACAGGGCTTCTCTTACTGGTGCCTCCGTTGGTGTCGGGTCAAGTTAGAGCTCACAGAGAATCTCTCCCCACACTGGGGACACTCGTGGGGCCTCTCCCCGGTGTGGGTGCACCGGTGCTTGGTGAGGGTGGAGTTGAGCTGGAAGCCCTTCCCGCAGTCGGGGCAGCGGAAGGGCCTCTCCTCCGTGTGAATGCGCTCATGTGCAAGGACATCAGAGCTGGTGTGAAACCTCTTCCCACACTGGGAACACTTGTAGGGCCTCTCCCCAGTGTGGATCCTCTGGTGGCGGATCAGGTGGGAACTGTTTACGAAGCCCTTCCCACATTCCCTACACTTGTAGGGCCTCTCCCCAGTGTGGATCATCAGGTGGCAGAGCAGGGTTGAGCTCCGCCTGAAGCTCTTCCTGCATTTCCCACACTTGTAGGGCTTCCTGCTGCTGTCATGCTGCTCACGGACCACCAGGTGCGAGCTCTGTCTGGATCTCTGTCCACCTTCCTGGCACAGGCTGGGTCTTTCCTCCTCAGAGCACCCTGGGCTGGCTTTGGAGCCCCTCCCCCTGTGGGACCTCTGGGAATTTTCCTTCCTGTTTGATTCCTGCACCATGGAGCTGCTCAAACTGGCCTCTTCCATGAGGTTCTGCTGTAGAGATTTGTTCTTCCTGGTCTGCATCCTCAGCTTTTTGCCTGGGGGAGGAAGGACAAGGAGAGGATGGCATTTGCCTCCGTGCCACAGGGAAGGGCAATGAGATCCCCCCACTGCATCCCCTTCAGGAAGGTGCTGGCAGCAGGCTTGTCCTGCAGCCGGGGGCTGTGCTGGGCTGGGAGATGGAGCAGGAGAGAGGGGGAAAGGGGCAGTGACTTCCTCCTCACCTGTCTGGCTTTCCTGGGGCATCTTCCTCTTTATCGCAGCCTCTTCCTCCATCCAGCCAAGCTCTTACAATGGGAAATCCTGCTTTGAGGAAAAACAAGATGAGCACATTGAGTGTGAACGTACCTCTGCCCAAGTCCATCACTAGAAGTCACCAGGCATCTAGAAAAGGTCCTGTACTAATTTGCAAGCAAAGCAGTGAAAGATTCCAGTTCAAAACTACAATTGAATAGGTGCCTTGAAATATAGAAATCAATCGCTTAAATTGACAGAGTCAGAATGCAGCCTTGACGCGGTGGGCCGGAGCCCAGGCTAGCTCACGGCACACCGGCACCGCGCCAGGGCGGGGAACAGCTGAGGAGGGGTCTGAGCACTCAGCTGAACCTTAGGAGCAGAGGTTCCTGAGCACGGACAGTCTCACCTCATCCAGGGCTCAGGCAAAGAAGAAAGAGAGAGACTCTCCAAGGCTAAAGTTCCAACGGGAAAGATTTATTAGGGTCGACGGGGACTGAGCCCACGGGTCGAACGGGACAGACTCCGAGAGAGCAACGTGCAGCTCCGTGCACAGGATTTTATACGGGTACGAAACCAGGGGCAGGTGCAACACATTATCCAATGNGAAAAACTGAGATGAACAGAAGTTGTAACACAACCTGACACCCTGTTGGTCAGGGTGCTGGGAGCAGTCCGATTAAACGGTGGCTGCAGTCCTCCTGGAATGACAGATGTGCTTCTGTTGAAGCAGTGATCCTGTAGAAAGGTGTAGATTTCCTCTGAAGGTCCAGTATGGTGTAGATGGGGCTGGTCTTCCTCTGGGAATCCAGTGGAAAAGGCTGCCTTGGTGTTCTGAATCTCAGATTTTTATCCAGGTAGGAATGGTTGGCTCCTTCCCCTGGGTGGAGCATCTGCCAATGGGATGATGCAAGTTTATCAGTCCTGCAGGGAGACTCAAGGGCCCATTAGCAGAAGATCTCTCTCTGTGGAGAGGATGCCTTGTAGAAAAGATAAAGAATACTGCCCCACCGCGTTTTAATAGCTGCTAATTGAATAGGTACTTCTGCTTACATCCTGCATTGCAACCTAAGACACCACCAAGAGGCATTTATGGCTCAGCTTTGAAGTCCTGTCAGATGCAAGCATTCCCCCCAAAATACACTGGCCCAGGGACTGCCCAGGATATATGGGCCAACGTTCCCGTCCCCCATCACCTGTGGACTGTGTGGGGCAATGCTCCCTGAGGTGGGGGGGCTGTACATTCAGGGACTGCTGGACAGGCAAGCTTCCTCCATCCATCCTCCTCCTTCTTCTCCTCCCTAATCCCACCTGCTGTTCCTCCCCTCTCCATCCCTGTTCTTGCTCCTTCCACCCCCACTTCTCCTCCTTCTTTCCATTTCCCCCAGATCCCATGGCAGGAGTGGAGTTGGAGGCAAGACAGGTCGGCATGGGTAGCTTGGGGCTCTTGGATGTTCCCACCCACTGGGAAGGCAACCCAACCTGGGGAAAAGATGCAAAATTGGTGGGTGGACACAAAAGTTTCCTGCGTTCCGTGAGACCCCTCTGTTTCACATGAGACACTTGGTTCCATGACATTCCATGCCCTCACAGTGGTCTCCTGGGCACAGTGAGGCCCCACTGGGTCAAATCATCATTCCAAGAGATTCCATGGCCTCAAAAGCTCCTCCACAATTGGCTGAGGCCCTGCTGTGACACATTTGAACATTGGTACCATCAGCGTCCAACACCTGACTATGGTCGCCCGGCTTCCATGAGGCCGCTCTGTGTCACACTGGAGCCTGGGTTCCATCAGGTTCCACTCCCTCACTTTGATCTCCTGGGTTCCAGGAGGCTGTGCTCTGTAGCAATGGTCACTGAAATCCAGGAATGGTGGCAGTGTCCACATGGAATCTGTGTTCCACCTGGCCCCGCTGTGTTTACAAATGACATTTGCTGCCATGGCAATCCATTGCTGCACAATGTTCTCCTGGGTTCCATGGGGCCTTCCTTTGTCACAAGAAACACTTGCTTTATGAGATTCCAAGGCATCACAATGGTCTCCTGGGTTCTAGGAGGCCCTGCTGTGTCACACTGGAGGCCTGGCAAGGTTCCAGTGACACCTGGGTTGCAGGAGGCCCAGTTGTCTCACAACTGACACTTGGTTAAATGAGATTCCAATTCCATCTGTCCCATCTGTCATGATTGTCACGTCTGTCACGTCACTCATGTCTGCCACATCTCCCATCTCTCTCACATCTCTCATGTCTCTCTACTCTTAGTTCAGTTGAGTCGCTCGCCCACAGTTCCCTTCTCCTTAGCCTAAGGAACAGCCCAGAACCATGATTTCACAAGGCCTGCCCTTTATGAAGCCTTCCCTATCAGTAACAGCTCCCTCCTCCTTCCTGCCTGTTGATGCCAAGGCAACAAGATAGTGCTGGAGCTGGGCAAAAAGCTGTAGCACTGCAGAAAGGAGTTCCTTTGTAGCAGAGTGTGTGAATGAAGCACATTTCAGAAATCAGCAAATTTAGCAGAACAAGAGAACTGCAAAAACTAACTACTGGTTATTTGAGCAGCCAATCTTACAGAGCACGCACAGAAACAGAGGTGAAAAGTTCAAGCCCGAGGAAGACTTCGGCACCTTCCTCCAAAATGACCACCAGGAGGCTGACAAAAACCTGGAGCACAAACTGCTCATGGGCTGTGAGGGTTTACATAATCGTGTCATTAGAAAATAGGTGACAATAGGAAGGTTAGGAATGTGTAACGTGCACATGAAGTACAAAAGGTATAAAAGCGAGTAGTGTGTGAAGAATGGACGAGTGAGTTTGTGGTGGAGCTTTCCCCCTCACTCCTGGTGTCGAATAAACAAATACCTGCTCTGGAGGCCTTCTCCTCTGGAGGTCTGTGTTCTTGCCTAGGTTTTGGACATCAGTACAGAGGGAATATAGGAATTTTCCACAGTAGTCAAGGGCTGCCCACTGAGGGAGGGAACAGCTGAGGAGGGGTAGTGACTCTGAGGGCAGGGAGTGACTCTGTACCACGGGTGACATTTGACCCTCCCTGTTCAGCCAAATCCCCACCAGGTGCCAGCCCTTCAGCCCAGCTCTCTGCAGCCTGGCTCTGAGGAGATCCCAGCAGACCGTGTCCCAGGCCCTGCTAAAGTCTGGGCACACCACATGCCCTTCTTTTCCCTCCCCCAGGGCTTCTGCAGTGCCTCCCTTGTCCTGCCAGTGCCTGCAGTGGCTGCAGGAGGATTTGCCACATGCCCTTCCCTGCTGAGCCTGAGCAGGCTGGGACTCTGCCAGTCCCCCTCCCAGCTCTGTTTGCAGAGTGCTTCCAGCTCTGCCCTTCCCAAGGGCCCAGGACCCTGTGGAATGGCTCTGGCCTTTCCAAGGGCTTTGAGAGAGGTCTTACAGTGACGCTGCCCAGCCTTCTCACCATCCCTGACACCAAAGGCCTTTTCTACATCCCCCAGTTCCAGATCAGTGCCCAGGACACAGCACAGCCCTGTCCAGGTGCTTTGGTTTATTCAGATGGGAGGCAGCATTTATTTCTCCCTGCAGGAGCCCAACCCACTGCTCTCTCTGAGCCCTCCATGGCTGTGCTGAGCATTTTCCCTGGAGCCTCCCTGCCCTGGATCTTTCTCTCCATGTGCTCCTCAGCAGATGCCAGTGCTGCAAATGATGGTGGCAGGGGCTGGCACAATTGCCCTGGGGCACCTTCCCAGACTGTCCCTGGAACAAGGACACAGCCCAGGCCCTGCCCTGCTGCTCCCTCAGTTCCATGCCAGGACACTGCTGCATGCCCCCCTGCACACTGCCTCTCTGCCCCAGGCACGGGGCTTTGTTAGGTTTTGTATAATATAAAAATATAGCTTTTCTTTCTTGCTGTTTTGTTTTTCTTGTTTGGGCCTTCCTGGGGTTTCTGAGAGCTCTGTGAGCTTGGCTTTCACCTAACTTAGCTTGTCTCTGTCTCTGTGAAGGCTTTCTGTTTTCCCCCAGCTCTGTGTCTGAAGAAGAGCTCGAGTCATCTGTTTTCTCGTGTTCAGGAATTTGTTTGTTCTTTGCTTATCTCAAATTCATTCCCTGGCCCACCACGGTCTTGTCTGCAGGCCAGTGCTCTCTCCCCCTCCTTTTGCCCTTGGGACTGCACTATCTTTTATACTGAAAATTACCTATGCTTTATTTATAACAATTCTCCAATTTCTCTCCACTCTGTTGTACAGTGTACTTTTGCTCCAGCCCAAATGTGCCACACCACCACAAAAGACGGAGAACAAGAGGACAAAGAAGCAGCTCAGGGACACACTCCATTTCCTCCATCTTTGTCCCCTGATCTCACATTCTAAAATCCACAAATTCTACTTTTGCACCCTGTGACATACTAATTATCATTCTATCTATATTCTTGTGACTTATAAATCTTGCCAGGACAGTCAGAAGGATGTCCTGGTTCCCACAGGGCTTTCCTCTGCCAGGCCATTGCTGGGGCACAGTGCTGACAGCAGCTCTGCAGGACAGCCAAGCCCTGCTGGGCTGCCTTCAGGAGATGCCCTTGGCTGCTGGAGCTGCTGTGCTGCAGCCCGGCTGTGCCCAGCAGTGCCCATGGCTGTCCCTGCCTGTGCTCCCAGCACGGACATGCAGCAGGACACTGAGCAAGCTGCCCCAGCACTGCAGCCTGGCACCCACACAAGGGCTGGGCAGGGCAGTGTGGAGCTGGCAAGAGCAGGTGTGGAAGGAGCCAGGGCCGTTTTTCCTGCCTGTGCAGCTGTGCTGGGAGCCTCTTCTCTTCGTGGCTGCACAAAATCCTTCTTTTTGTCAGATGCACAGGGAACAAACCTTTGGAAAGTGATTGAGATTCAGAATAAGGGCAGATATTCCTGTAGAAATACTGTGAGTAATGATATTCCTTTGTGGAATACAAAACAGTAGCAAAGGATTTAAAAATGTAGAAATGGAAAAAAATGAAAACAAGGCTGAGACTGAAATAAGTTCCAATCAGAAGGTTCTGCACAGTAAAAGAGGCAGTTTATCACTTCTGAAATTCAGTCATCAGTTTCCTCCTGGTTTCCACAAGTTCCTTATTCCTCAGGCTCTAGATGAGGGGGTTCAGTGCTGCAGGCACCACCAAGTACAGAACAGTGCCTGATCCAGGGATGGGGAAGAAATGGAGGGGGGCCTTCAGGTGGGCAAATAAAGCCCTGCTGACAAACCAGGACACCACAGCCAGGGGAGGGAGGCACGGGAATAAGGCTTTGTGTCTCAGGAGGTCCCATGATGTCAGAGCAGAGCCTTGGGTCCATGAGATTGCAGGTTGTGACAGTGCTCTGCTGAGTTCCATGGGGCTGTGCTGTGTCACTATCCAAGTGGCACCTGGCTGCCAGGAGGCCCTGCTGTGTTTGCAGGTGACACTTGGTTCCCCAAATGTCACAGCGGTGTCACAGCGGTGTCCTGGGTGCCATGAGGCCCCACTGTGAGGTACCCTTAAAGATCCTAGAAATGAAATGCCACTTTTGGAAGATCACATTATGCAGGAGGGAACAGAAAGGCTGATCTTTATTGTAGGCCTCCAAGGGGCAGAAAGGGAAAATGTCCACAAAATACCCACCCCGCCACAGGCTGAATACAGTTTGAGAAGTTTAGCAGATTAGCATTTTGGACAAAAATTCCCAATTAGGAGCACAGGTGGTGAGGCATGACAAAGTTCCTTGGCAAGAGACACTCTGCCCCTTTGTTAATCCTCCTTTTCTTCTGGTTTCTGCAAAAAAAATTTAGTTCATAAATGCTGCATTCTATGCATCAAGCTTCAACAATATATCTCTCTCTCCTAGGATTTTTTCACTGAAGCATATCAGAGTCAGTTTAGCAAAGTGTAAAATTTCAGTAATTTTCCCAAGCTGTGTTCCCATAAAAGGAGCATATGACAATTTTACTAAATTCTAGCTAAAAGTGATTTAAGACTAACACACTACTTTTAACTTACATACTGGTTATGATTAATTATTTTAGATAATTAGAAGTTAATAAAAACTATTAATTTTAAAATTAGAAAAGTTATATATTTTCCAACAATTGGGTCTAGGAAATGGAGCAGGCAAAGCACACAGAGGTATCTCACTGTAAAAATCAAAAGTAAAAGAAAGACTCAGTATATGTGTTGGAAAGTCCCTCCTGGAGGAAAAAGATACAAAAAAGACTAAAAATACGGGCTAATTAGCATAAGAAGGAAGAATTCAATGGGCAATAGAAGACAGAATACCAATTATGAAAGACAGTTATGTAATTTAGAACCAATGGACATTAATTTCTTTGTTTGTTAACAATGTATAAAAAAGTGGAAAATTTTGTATCAATGTTTGTATGGAGGCTGGAATTTTGTTGGCCCTACACACACCTCTGGACCAAGGATAAAGTAATGCCTTACTTATTAGCATTGAAAAGGCTTTGTTAGAGGGTTTTATTTATCCTGACAATGTTGGGGGATTTAGTAATAGAAGGGTAGCAGAAGCATGCTGACAAGTAAGACTGACTTGCTCATTTTTTCTGTTTTATATATTGCCTGGCTCACATCTGTTTGCCCACTGCTGAAGCAGTGGTGTCACTGCAAAAAGCAAGTGCAGAGTGTGTTCTCCAGTGGGGTCTGGAGACACAAACACTGGCTCCACTGCAGTTGTTGGTGGCTCCTTATTCTCTTCTGCAAGAAAGTAAAGGAAGGCTGTAGTCAGGTCCATGCTGAACCTGCCTTAGGCAATGAATGGATTTCTTTTGGGCATGTTCAACAAACACAGTGTGTGCTGTGAGCATCTTCTAGTGGTCATTTCAGATGGAGTGCTCCTAGGCCAGCAGCAGGCATTGCTGGGTCTCTCCTCTCCACTGTGATCCATGGTGTCTCCTGCCAGCTACCAGAAAAAAGAGCCTGGCTGAAGCCCCACACAGTCCTGGTGGGCTGTGTAAAGCCCTGAAGCCTTCTGCCCAGGCTGAGGTGCTTTGTGCCCTTAGCATCTCCCTGGGCAGTGAGTGCTTTTGTGTCCTTCCCCTGCATTAGTGTCCCCTGGCTGATATCTCTCCTGTACTAAAGAGGAGGGGAACATGTGGGTGTGGAGGGGGCAAACACCATAGATGGTGTGGTATGGTGTACATTTAGTCTGAGCAGTGCTGAGCTCTGGAGTGCTATATGTGCACATCTGTAATTCGTGCTAATAAAATATATATATAGCTTATAAGGGTATATGAATCAAACGCACTGTATGGGGGGGGCTAGGGATTGCATTTTCAGATGGCGAGACCGCGGCAGGCTGACATGGGCGGCACAGGAATTACCATCCAAAGGAAACCCTCGGCTGCTCAGGAGATGGTCGTTCACGGTGGCAGGTACCCGGGGGACGCCCTGCGATGATGGCCCAGCAAGACCCAGGGCCATCAACACCTCCAACCTGAATACAGGATTCCGGGAAACGGAGATGAATTCCCCAACGAGGTTTTGTGTAGCTGAGATGGAAGAAAAGAACCAACTTGAATATGACAAACTCTGAAAAGAAACAATGGACTCTGCTGCGGGCTAGAAAAGGAGTATAAGAACTGTCCTCTGGGGATGGTCGGTGTGGACACAGGGGGACCTGGTGGCATAGAGGCCAAGTCCACGTCCACCCAGCCATTCTCCGGGGTTTGCGCTGTCAGTTTGGTTGTTGGCTGTGTCGGGACTGTAATACGGTCACAAATAAATATTTATCTTTTTTATTTTTATTACGATTGGGTCTTTTTCCTTTTTACCTATAACAATGTTGCTGTCTCCACAGAACTGTGCAATGCAATCAGCGTGACAGGATCTGCAATGCTATCTGCATATGGAATGCTATATAGCATTTGTAGCTATAGTGTGTAGCTTGTAGCTACAAGAGCTATGTAGCACTTCTTATGTCCAACAACCCATTGCAGATAACATTGCAGAGGCAGGTAGTATTGAAGGCTAAGTTCCCACATGTCATGTCATGGTTTGACACTGGCCAAATGCCAGGCACCTATGAGAGTCGTTCACTCATCCTCTCCTGCTACAGTTGGGCAAAGGGGAGGGGAAAAGACAAACAGTGGGCTCAGGAGTTGTGATAAGGATTGGGAGAAAAAAACACTCTAAGGGTAAAACAGGTTCAAATTTAAAGGTATAAAGTAAATCTATTATTAGCAGAGTCAGAAGAGAATAATGAAAAGTAAAATAAGCACTTCTAACACCTTTGTTCCTCCCCAGCCCCTCCCTCCTTCCCACCAACAGCACAGGGAGACGGGACAGGGGGGTTTGGGTCAGTTCCTCACTCAAGGTCTTTTTCTGTTCCTTCAGGGAGAAGAGTCTTTGCTCTGCTGTGCCATGGGGCAAACAGTCATCCCCAGACTGCTGCGGTGCGGGTCCCTCACCCACGGGGTGCAGCCCTCTAAGCACAGGCTGCTCCAGCTGGGAAGCAAAGGCTCTCTCTCCATCGCTGGAGCCAGGGGCCCTCTCTCTGTGCGCGTCTCCCGCTAGATCACAGCTTTCTCTAACACCCACCCGCTGCACTGGGAACACTCTCCCATGGGCTGCCGCTGGATCCCTGCATCCCCCGTGGACTTCGTGCACCCCAAGGGCACAGTTCGGTTCACCACAGCGCTCACCGCGGCTGCCGGAGCAATCCTGGCTCCGCTGCTTGAGGCGCCTCCTGCCGCCCTTTCCCGGCCGCTCCCCTCGGCGCCGCCCTCTTGTTCTCCCTCACGCGTCCGCGCTTCCTGCGCTCCTCTGACTCGAAGGGAAACTGCTGCTTGTAGGAGCCGCTGCCAGCCGGTTCCGCTGGTTCAAAGATTCCTGCAGGATCCCGCAGCGCCGAGAGTCGCTCTCGTCTCGGTTCCACGCCAGGGAACTGCTCGTGGCTCTTGTGCTGCCGGCCAGGCGGCACCGCGGCCCCGGCGCTGTTCAACGCTGTGGAAAATGAAGTTCACTTTCCTGGTAAAGTTTAAAAATGTTTAATAAAGACAATAGGAGAAATAATAGTGCAAAGAAATACGGTCGCGACCGGGTGTCTTGGCACGCTGCCAAAAGCACACCGGTGTCTTGGAACCCCCCCTTTTTCTCCTGTTCTTCATGCAGGGGCTTATGCACATTCGCTTTTCCAGGAACTGCTTTGCATGGTCACTCCTCGGGTCCGTCAAGTGCAATCTCACTTTTATTCGGTTATCATCTTTTTGATTTGGGCTTGGGTCCTTTTTTTTACAAGCGGTGAATACTGAGAGTCCCTTGGGCCTCTTCTGGAAGTTATTTTATCTATTCAGGCAGCTGAAACACCTACACCTGGATTCTAACTACAGCAAAGAAAAACCTTATACATTTATTCAGACAGTAAAAACTTACTAAAAACTATAGAAAACCCATCATGCTTATAACATTAATTCCAACATTTGTGAAAAGCCATAACTAAAATATGCATTTATAACAATACCTACTGTAGGAGTATCATTGCAGATGAAGATACCATTACACACCCCCCTGAAAATGCAGATGCTATTTCAGATGCCAGTGTAGATACATAAAAGTACCTTTTTCCACTAGTGATTTCAATTGTTGAAGAGAAGAGGTTAAAAATTACAGGGAAGACCCCAATAAAGTGGCAAAATGATTTGATAGTCAAGAACCAGGACCCAGATTGGGGTGATATCAATTTACTGCTGACAGAATTAACAGAAACTGAAAAAGAATTAGTGATTAAAACAGCTAAAGCACATATGCAGGGACTAATTGCTAGGTCAGCCTTATAGGGTAATGTGGACATGCTGCTCCCTACCACAAATCTCCCGTGGGATTCGAACAATCCAGGCAAATAAGCCTCACTAACCAGATACTTGGAGTTAGTCAAATTTGGATTAGAGAATGCCATTCTGAAAGCATTAAATTGGGCATTAATGTAAAATTTTAAACAAGGACAGCACAAGTCTCCTACTGACTCTGTAGATAGGCTCCAAGTGGCAAGGTGTAAGTCTACAACCCTTGATCCTGCTTCAGAAATGGGGAAGCAGCTGTTAAGTCTCCTTGATGCTAGGACAGGCCAGCCTGGACATCAGACAGAAACCACAGAGATTAAAAGATCCAGATAATAGAAATTTAGAAGCAATCATGGAAAAAACATGGAGAATATATAACAACTGAGAAAAGCAAGAGAATAAAAGACTCACAGGAACCAGTGACAGCTTTAGAGTGACATCAAAGAGAAGAATGTGGCTGGGGACAAGGCAGAGGCAAAGGTGAAAATAGTAGAGGCAGCTCAGATCAATCCCAAGGGAGGTTAGGGCCAAATCAGTGTGTTTACTGTAAGAAAGCACTGGCATTGCCTGGATTTACTGAACACTACACAGGAAGCTGTTGTTGCAGCAATAGATAACCATGAGTGACAGGGACCCACAGATCTTTTCCTGGTGGACCTGCTGATTAAGATACAGATAGGGAATGATAAAGAAGTTGAATTTTTAATAGATTCAGGGGTCACATTTTGATTTGTAAATCAAGCTTGAATGACAAAGTGTAAAACATGTCCAGGTAATGGGATCCACAGGCCAACCAGAGAATGCCTTTTTTTTGTTTTTAAACTGTTAGAGTACAAAATTTGGAAAAGGATGGGAATACATGAATTCCTCTATCTACCAAATTTGCCAAAATCCCTATTAGGCAGGGATCTTCTTGAAAATTTTGAGGCAACAATTGTGTTTGGAGAGGGAAAAATGAAATTTAAAGTTCCTGAAGGCAAATTTATTTTAGCAATAGGATTGGCAACTGATACAGGACCAGTGAACAATAATAACTATTTGGAGCAAATAATGAATCAGGTATACCCAGGAGTATGGAATACTTGTCCTCCTGGGAGATCAAAATTAAGATTTGACCCTGTTAAGATTGAATTACAGACAGGAGCCAGGAAGGTGGTTAGGAGATAATATCCCAGAGGACAAAATAGGTATAGAACCAATTACTGCAAGTAATTTTTGACACTAGGATTGTTGAAAGGATGTGAATCTGAATTTTTATATGGATTCTATACCACCAGTGAAAAAGCCTAATGGAACTTACCGATTAGTGCAAGATTTGTGAGCAGTCAATGGGATTTCTAAAAGTATCCACCCAGTGGTTGCAAATACCTACATTTTGCAAACTAAACTCTGTAATGATCTCATTTGGTTCTTGGTGATAAATCTCAAAGACGCTTTCTTCTGTCTGACACCTGTAGACAAAAGTAAAAACATATTTGCTTTTGAATGGGAGAATCCTAGCACAGGCAGGAAAAAACAACTTACCTGGACAGTGTTACCTCAGGGATTCAAAAACAGTCCCACAATTTTCGAGAATCTATTGGTCAAGGCATAGGAACAATGGCAGTCTCTGCCTGGGGTGGGAACACACCTACAATATGTACATGATCTATTAATTGCTACAAAAACTATCAAAGAGTGCCTTATATAGACAATGTCTGTTGAATTTTCTTGGACCAAATGGTTATAGTGTCTCAACAGAAAGCTCAGCTGGTGCAACAACAGGTGACCCATCTTGGATATGAAGTCTCTGGAGGAAAACAATCCCTGGGAACTGCATGGAAGGATGCAATCTGCCAAACACCTAAGCCACAAATCGTAAGAGAACTCTGTGCTTTTCTTGGAATAACAGGTTGTGGATATGCAACTACAGACAGATGGCAAAACGAGGTAATGAAAGTATCTAAAAATCCTGTGGTGTGGACCCCTGAAAGAAATCATGCCTTTGAAGAGTTGAAGCGTGAGCTCATGATGGCCCTGGCCTTGGGACTTCCTGAGGCCAGTAAACTGTTTTGGTTATTCTTATATGAGAGACAGGGAATAGCCTTAGGGGCTGGCACAACACCTGGGTCCTTAAAAAGGGCAGTAGCCTATTTTTCTAAACGATTTGATACTGTGAGCAAGGGCTGGCCCACCTGGCTTAGGGCAGTAGCAGCAGTGATCATGAACACTGAACAAACAAGGAAGTTGACACAAGGACAAAAGATGACTTAGTGTTGCACACGGTGTCAGCCATTTTAGAACAGAAAGGGAAACACTGGCTGTCTCCATCAAGGTTCCTAAAATACCAAGCAGTCCTGGCCGAATCTGATGATATTGAAATTCAATTGACCAATATTGTTAACCCTGCCTCTTTTCTGCAAGGGAAGTCTGAAGCTGAACTTGTAGTACATGACTGCCATAGACCATGGAAGCTGTGTACTCCAGCTGTCCAGATTTAAAGGAAGAGCAACTCCCAGATGTCATGAATTGGTTCACTGATGGCAGCAGTTTTGTGAGACAGGGAGTGCCTGTCTCCACGTAAATGGTGGGGTTTGCCATGACTATAGTATTGGAGGTAATTGAGTCAAACCCATTCTCAGCAGGAACCTCAGCACAAAAGGCTGAGCTGATAGCCCTCACCCAAGCATTAGAACTGCAAAAGGAAGGTTAATACTTGGAGTGTTTCCAAATATGCTTATGGAATTGTTCATGCCCATGGAGCCATATGGAGAAAAAGAGGACTCCTGACTGCACGAAAGAAAATTGTCATATGTGCAACTGAAATCCTCAGGCTCCTTGAGGCAGTGAAACTCCCATTGCAAGTGGCAATTATACATTGCTGAGGCCACTCTAAAGGTAACACCCTCCCAGAAGCAGGTAACACATCTGCAGTTTATGAAGCTAAAATCGCTGTTGAAAGAAATTAACTAATTGTGGCAGCTCTAATACCCAGCATAGAATCAACTAAACAGCCTGTAAAGTACCAACACTCTGATCATAAATGGATTAATGAAAATAAAGGAAAACTTTTAGAGAATGGTTGGGGACAATTAGAAACAGGCCAACTAATAATACCAGGAAGGTTAATGAGACATTATGTGAAATCTGAACATGGTAAGGCTCACTGGGGAGCAGAACCAGTACCTAATACCTAAGGGAATGAATTGCAGGCCCAGGCTTGCAAAGCATTGTTAAAGAAGTGACATCACAATATGTGACTTGCCTAAAAAACAATCCAAATCCAAGTTAGGCTAGAACTAGGAGTTATTAAAGAGGAGCTTTTCCTCAAGACTTATGGCTGATAGACTTTTCTGAACTCCCAAGAAATGAGTGTTTTTCAATATTTCCTGGTACATACTGATACCTTCTCTGGGTGGACAGAAGCATTCCCTCATAAGACATATAAAGCTAAAGAAATAACAGTATTGTTGAATGAGAGCATAATTAGATTTGGTGTACATAGAGAAATATCCTGTGATAGAAGATCACTTTTTTGTGCATAAATTGTACAAGCTGTCGGCAAGGCCTTGGGAATTGGGTGGCAACTCCATCCTCCTTACCGGCCACAGGATGGCAGTCCAGTAGAGAAAATGAACAACATGCCTAAACAGCAAATAGCTAAGATCTGTCAGGAGACGAATTTGTACCAGGCATTAACCATTGCCCTCATCAGAATCGGGTAAAGCCAAGGCCAAAACAAAGATCAGCCCATTTGAAATTTTGTATGGTAAACTTTATGGGTTAAATGCCACTCATGATGAAAACCTGACCCAGATTGGCAAAAAATATATTTTTGAATACTTAAAACCCGTTAACACTCAGTTGCAAGAGAAGAATAATATCATATTTGAAAACGAACCTAAGCAAATCAGATTATAAATTGCACACAATTGATCCTGGTGACTGGGTGTACATTAAGAACTTTTCAGGTAATCCTCTGATCCTCTATGGGACAAGTGGGACGGTCCATTCTAAGTCCTCCTGACAACCTTCACTGCAATTTGTGTGAGAAAAAAACCTACCTGGATTCATGACATCCAAGTGAACAAATTTCCTGTTGCACATTGGACAGTGACAATCATTTATAACAATGGACTGAAGCTGAATATCATCCGTAAATCATGAATACTTGGTTATGCTTTGTTGTTTTTTGGCAGACTGTAGTAACCTTTGGCATAGATAAGTATGTAGCTTTGCTTGAGGCAATAGATAATTATACTGGAATAAGAGATTGTTGGCTGTGTGGAGAGGTACAACAACTACACTTAGCATTGTTAGGGGTACCCTCTAGTAATTGAATTAAGCCCATATACCTTGTATAATATTAGTACACAATGCAAACAAATAGGTTCACCTTTAGGAAAACCCCTTCTTTTCAGTTATCCCTCATCAATCAATATGCTATTTATATGGAGTCAAACTTTCAGGACCAAACTTTGGCCAATAATAATACTACCAATTAGACCAGAATTACTGTCATTCTACAAAACACGTCAGATGCAAATTCAGCACCTAGCTCACCAGATTTTACAGTTCAATGTGCTCAGTGGCATGACTATTTGTCTGCAAGGTATACTAACAATTCCAGCATGAGCATCACAACTAGCTGTTGCAACACTGCTATCCTGCCAGTTATGGTGCAGGGCCTGAGAATAGTAGGTGGGACTGTTGAGCTGACCAGGCTCTCCACAGCCCCAGATCCTTGTACCATCTTGAGCCAGGATCTCTCCTCACATTGCTACCAAGGACTTGCTCCTATCGGGAGAATGGGAGGAGGTGGTAGGGGAAGCCACTGTGAAATAGTTCCCTTTTCTGGCTGCAGGGGAGGCTTGGAGTGTCTGAAGGGAAGGCAGGAATGATGGAGATAAAGGCTGAATGTTTTAGGTCATATTTTGACTGAAGGTTTGGGGTTTGTTGGCCCAGAGGGGGTCCAAGGAACCTTGGAGGTGCCATTGCCCAGTGGTAGTGGAGCTGTAACAATTTTTAGAATTAATAGGGTATTGCAGGAACTGGTTTAAGAACTTTTTATTTTGTGGCTTTTTAACCCAAGATATTCCCAATGTTGTTGTATAGACACCAGAAGAAAAGCAGAAAGTGAGAAAATTAAAAGGTGGATTAATGCCCTAGATTTCGATCTCCTTGGCCCAGAAAAAAATTGGAATTGTATGTAGATGTTAAACAGGGCTGCGCCACAGGAATTCTAGTACTAAAATGTTTAGTAGCCCCATGGTTTGCCCTAATGGTAACAGAGACCGTTGTGTGCAGAACTGTGCAGCCAAGGCGTGTTAATTTGGCGTGTCCTGGATTGTTGCCAGTGGGGGGTGAGGCTCGGTAAAAAGACTCCACAACTCGTTAAAGTTGTAAAGTAGGTACGCTTTATTTCGGCGCCGGACGTAGGGGGCGAAAGAGCATTTACCCAAATCCTGCGTCTCTTTTACAGTTTTCAACCCTCTATTTATTTACAGCAATCATGCACATTCTATAACGTCTATACATATTAATTACCGGACTCCGCCTGCTTTTCGCTTCGTATGTAAATCAGCTGCGGCTGTGCAGTTTGTCCTTTTTATTGAGTCGGTGGTCTTGAAATGGGTCTGGGGGCTGGGAGGGAGGGAGTAGAACTGACTCTACCTCTGTGAATTTTTGACCCCGGGAGATCGACGCACACGTGTTCTTCTTTTTGCCACAATATTCCCCTTTCCCTGTAAAGGGCCCCTCTTAGTTTTTGCAAGTTCAGCAATATTTTGATAAGTACCAGATGTCCTTCGAAGGGCCCCTTATCTCCTTTGCATTCTTTCAGTCCTTGGAGAGCAGGATAACGTATTCCATTATGTCCATATACCTTGTCCTCGCTATTCTATTCTGAGTTCCCTTTAACCCTTAGATCCCCTTGCTTCAGGGGGATGGACAGGGCAGCTTCTGTGAGAAGCTGCTAGAAGCTTCCACCATGTCTGACAGAGCCAATCTCTGAGGGCTCTGAAGATGCACATGCTGCTGGCCCGATTACAGATGCTGGTAACGCCTCTGTGAAGACATATTTGAGAAGAAAATCCAAACAGCGCGCACGATTTTTTCCCGGGGGCGGCGAAGCGCCCCAGCCGGGGCCGCTCCCGGCACAGGCCGAGCGAGGCAGCGCCATGGCCGCCGCCATCTCGGCACAGCCCGANGAGAGAGGGCCCCTGGCTCCAGCGATGGAGAGAGAGCCTTTGCTTCCCAGCTGGAGCAGCCTGTGCTTAGAGGGCTGCACCCCGTGGGTGAGGGACCCGCACCGCAGCAGTCTGGGGATGACTGTTTGCCCCATGGCACAGCAGAGCAAAGACTCTTCTCCCTGAAGGAACAGAAAAAGACCTTGAGTGAGGAACTGACCCAAACCCCCCTGTCCCGTCTCCCTGTGCTGTTGGTGGGAAGGAGGGAGGGGCTGGTAGGGGGGAAAGTTGTTTTAAAGGCTTATTTTACTTCTCCTTATCCTCCTGTGACCCTGCTAATAATTGCTTTACCTTATATTTTAAATTTGAACCTGTTTTGCCCTTAGAGTGTTTTTCTCCCAGTCCTTATCTCAGCCCATGAGCCCTTAGTTAATTCTTTTTTCTCTCTCCTCTGCCCAAATACAGCAGAAGAGAGTGAGTGTATGACTTGTGTGTCAATGGCCAATGTCAAACCTGGACACACGGTTTTAGGATGGTAATTGATGACATGATTGTTAAAGTCTGGCATGACTGGCATCTGAATGGATGACCAGCACTGGATTATTACAGTATTGAACTGGTTTAGGGCAAATTTGGGAAGAAACCTCCAAATGGGGTTTCTCTAGAAAGCAAATCCAAACGGCCCCTCCTCCAGCTGGTTCAGGAAAAAAGATTTTCCTTGGAGGAAAATGGGAAAAATGTGTTTATTTAACAGGCAGAGCACTCCCCAGTACAACAAATGAACAGTAGTAAACGACAAAACCTCTTGTTGCTCTGAAGAAATGACGAATTCAGAAATTCTCCTTCACTCTCAGATCCAGTTTTAAAGGTGCAAAACTTATTTCTGAGCTAAAGAGATGAATGGGGTTACAATTGAATTGAATTGATCAATTCAGGACAAGTATGAAACCTGGAACAGGAGGATTTAGAATGGACAAGCAGGAAAGGTGGTAGCTCTTCAGGAGTAATAGGAGGAAAACAAGTTACTGGAAAGGAAGCGATTGCAGGAGTGATGTTACCATGCACATGGTCAGCACAACTACAGAATTGTATGCCTTAATAAAGGCCTGCAAGTTGCATCACGGAATAGTAGTGATTAAAAGTATGTGTGTGTGTAGGTTCATGAATTTGGAAAGCTGGGAGGAAGGAGGTTTGTTAACTTGCAGGGAAAAACATTCGCTCATGGGACCTCAATTACACACTTGATGGAGGAGATAAATCTACCAAAAGAGGTAGAAATTATGTATGTTAGGGGACATCAAGTAGATAGCTCAAAAGAGACAATAGGTAGTTAACTGGCCAATGGAGATGGTCAGAAAGCAGCATTTCTACCAGTGGTTTCTGGGATCCACCCTTTGCTCTCTGTGACTCAGCGTTTGCCAGGGGGAGGAGGGCAGTCGTGGTGGTGCTGCTGATTTTTCCACCAGAGAAGCTGGGGATGATTAAACGTGGTGAGGCAGAAAAAAGAGGGGAGAATTGATTTACAAAGGACAGTAAACAGTGGATGCCAGGAGCTTTGACCCAGCAAATGTTGAAATGTGAGGGGAGTCAGTGTGGGTCTCCAGGACTGGCAGAAGCCTTCCCCAAGATGAACTGCCTTGGGTCCTTTTGTTTTAGAAAAACGAGCTACTGAGGGGTGCCTGGCTAAAGTTAATAGCCAGACTACAAAGGAGATGGCAAGGCAGGGGAGTGACCTTGGGCTGTTCTCCTTTCCAAGGATGCTGGATAGAGTTTGCTGAGGTGCTGTGGGTAAGAGGGCTTAAATATCCTCTGGTAGTGGTATGCTGGCTGGCAGGGTGGCCAGAGGAGTTTCTGGTCACATCAGCAGCTATCTGATCAGTTAATGTTATTTATAACTATGTAGTTGTTGGCTTTTGCTATTATGTATTGGCTTTTGCAAATTATTTTGATATGGCACAGTTTGTAATCACTTTTAACTGCTTTTGATATAGTATAATTTGTCAGCTTTTTGTAGTCAGTGCCCTAGCCTCTGTGTAGTTTGTATAAATATATATTATGGTTTTGGCTTTAGCAAAATATTAAAGTCGATGCTGTGTGCTAACTTTATCAGAAGTAACTATAGCTGTGAGATAATACTAATATCTTTATTTTTGTAACTAACTGACAATAGTGAAATAGCTAATGTTGATTGAAAGTACTTGTAAACATTACTAAAACATCTGTATGATAAAATAACAGTGAAAAGAACCAGGCAAATAACACCGAAAGAGCAAGGAGGAATCCACCTCTGACCCTTCGGCTATCAAAAACAAACCACAGACCAGGGGGTCATGTGAAGAAATAAAATACAAGACACTCAAAATCCAATCTGCATTGTGGCACTGTTGGGGGTTGGGTTTTCTTATAGAATTTTCCCCCATAAATTGCTAGGGAACGAATTACTGTGAGCTTATGGGTACTTAAGAAAGACAAAAGAAGTGGCTGAAGTCTCGGGAGAGGGTGGGCACCTGGACGTCACCTCTCTCTGGGGAGCTCTTGGCTCGGGCAGGGAGCAGCCTGGCTGTGGGTTTCTGACTTCGGGGAGATTTTCAGCGGCCCCACTGGGCTCAGCTCGGGGTTTCCTGCCCCCGTCTCTCCGTGTGTGCCCCGGGGATCCTGCCCCTCGCCGGGAGCCGCCGCAGGCTCTGCTGCCCGCTGTCCCTTCACTCCTGTCCTGGGTGTTCTCCACACCTCAGCCCGCACCCCCTGCCTGCCGGGACGTTGCCAGCTATCACCGGTGAGCTTTGATCCATCTCCAGCACCCCAGGACTCCTCACTCGGGCAGCTTGACGGTAACTGCACCACAGGGGAAAGGTGCCAGCGGCAGAGAGAACTGTGACCTTCCCTGGTTCTGTTCCTTGTTAATATCAGTTATTGCTCTGTTTGCCTTGTTAAACACAGGTAAAAAACTGGTATCCCTGTCCTCATGTGTTTACCTGAGAGCCCCTTAATTTCAAAATCATAACAATTCGGCGAGAGGAGGTTTGCATTCTCCATTCCAGGAGACCATCCTGCTTGTCCCTAGCAGATACCTGTCTTCCAAACTAAGACACTTGTTAATACCAGTTATTGTTGTTCTGTTTGCATTGTTAAACACGAGTAAAGAACTGGTATCCCTATCCTCATGTTTACCTGGGAGCCCCTTAATTTCAAAATCATAACTATTCAGAGAGGAGGTTTGCATTCTCCATTCCAGGAGAGGCTCTTGCTTGTCCCCAGCAATACCTGTCTTCCAAACTAAGACAGGCACATCCCCTAAGAAGATAAGGTCAGGGGTCAAATTAAGCTAAAGAATTCCCAGAACATGCAAACTCAAAGGAATGTTTGAATATGTATAATCTTCATGAATATGCATTTGACCAGTGCAATGAAAAAGTATACAGGAAAAGTTGTTACAGCTAACCGTGTGCCTCTGGCAGTTTGCCAAGCATTCCAGCACTGTGTACGGTCCCTTTTACCCCTTATTAAACTTTAAAAAATTTTAAAGAGTGAGCCTTGTTTCTTACAGTTAACAAGCAATTTCTGAATATGAGATTGTGAAGACAATGGACTTGGTCGGGGGAGCTCATTTTACAGGGGGCTCCTTCAGGGGATTTGATGGGACCTCCATACCCCCTGGCACCCTGAGAATTCAGGTCAACTAAAAAGGATGAATAGGGGAATAAAGAAACACCCCTTGAAGCTAGTTACAGAAACTAAAATGCCATGGGTAGGACTTTTGCCATTTTCTTTGGCAAAGATAAGATCCAAACCCCAAAGAAATCATTCCCCTTTGGATTAATTTTCAATGTGGGGGGGAGATGAAGATGCATATTTAAACCAGTATGTGGCCAGGATACTGTGTCCTGTGAAATCTCTTTGACAGGAAACCCAGCTGGCATGGACGCTGCCTTTGGACTCTGCTGTTCTGAACATCCAACCAGCATGCAGAGCAGCCAGGACAGCTGGACACAGGTGGAGCCATCACACTTGGGTCAAGTTCTGGAGATCTAGACTTCTCAGCTGGAAGAACATCATGGGAGACCTTGGCTGTAAGTAGCCACGGGCAAAGACCTCTAAAGGGCTGATATGAATTGTCATTGTCCACTTTAGTCTCTGTATCTACCTGCCACCCCTGATGCAGGGGCCAGATGTGGAAAAGTTGGGAGTGTTTCAAATGTTCCAGGTTGTGAAAAATGCTAAGTGGAGAGAGTTCACTGGGGCACACAGGTCTCTTGTCTCCTGAGGTTTTGAGGCTGCAGCCTCCTTTTATCCTGAGCTCCCGGCCGCACGTTGCCCTCTTCCTTTCCCCACTGGCTGAGGGACCAGGCAGGTGCAGCCTTCCCCAACAGCCTGCCACATATCCCCCTGAACCTGGCGTTTCACCCCAAAGTTCAGGAGTTCAGGCTTGTGCAGACCCTTGTTTATTTGAGTGAAACTGTCAGGGCCCTGTAACAAACCTGCTGCTTGAAGTCAGTAGAACCATTAAGACTGTAACACCCATAACCTTCACCCACCAATCTGTTTGTAAAGACATCATCACACATCTTTCCTCTCAAAACTTATTTTTAGGTGGTTCAAACTTCAAAAATGGTGACTTTTAAGATGACTCTGAAAGTAATGAGTGTGACTTTAAAAAGCCTGGGTGCTGCCCAGCCCCAGCTCCTGTTCAGTTTTCCAGCCTCAGGCTCCTAAAGTGGCAGTAACAATTTTTTGGCACGGATAGGTATGGATGACAATAACATTTTGGGTGACCCAGGACACTCTACATGAACATTCCTTGTTGTTTGTGTTTGCATTTACTGCGTTTATGGTGATTACAGGTACACAGTAGTAAGTAGTTATTATTAAAAATAAAGCTATAATTTGTTCCCATCTCAGAAGAGTCTGATTGTCAGTGTTCTAGCATTTCCTGCATTTTGGGGAGGCAGAGGGCTGGGGTATATGGCATGTATTCTTAAACCCCATGCCTGGGTTTTTTTGCATATTAGCTAGAGGAAAGAACAGGGGTTGCCAGCTGGGAATAAAATCCATTCCTAAGTGAGTCCTATTCATTTCCTAAAGGGGCCTAAGGGATTATGGGGAACAGTAATACTAATTTGGCCTGTAATTAAGTTAAATTTTTTCATAATACCTTTTATAGTGCCTATGTTTTGGATTTGTTCTGAGAAGAGTGTTTATGGCACAGGGATATTTCAGTTTAAGCCCTCTCATTATTAGGGTCAGAATCTGAACCAAAGGACAAACAAAAAATTTTAAAAATTAGATCCAAACCCACATTTTCAAGGTCCAAAGGATTATTTTTCAGATTTAACCCTGAGTTTTTCAGGCATAAACACTATTTATAAATTGCAATTCTTACAAAGAGGAAGAACTGCATACATTTTAAATCACCAGAAAATGTGTTTGGAAGCACAGTCAATCTAAAGTCCAAACCCACATTTTCAGGCTACAAAATTGCTAAAATCTGCTAAATTTCTAAAAAGCAATTCATAATTGTTGAGGTTTATGCTTTTAGAATTCAAAGCCACATTTAGAGGGTCCAAAGCATTATTTTTAAGACCTGAGGTTTAAAGCCTCATTTGAGAGTCCAAAGGCTTGTTTTTGGCCCCAAACCTTCCTTTTTAGTTGTCCAAAGCCCCTTTTCGGGACCAAAGTCCCTCTTTAGAATTCAGTCTGCAATTTGGCCATCTCCAATACTTTTAAGACTCCAAAGACCATTTCCTCAAGCACTTCTGAGTAAAGTAGGCCCCAAGAGCCTACTATGGGGGGCTGAGAGTGCTCATCTGGGATGGTGTGGGTATTCCTTGTGCCACACTGGGAAGCATGACAGCTCCAACAGTCTGTCTGCTGGTGGCTCATCTTCAATAGCTTTTTGGACAAGCTGAAAAATTTCTACATACCAGCTGTGACACTTGAGACAGGCAGCTGCAGATTTTAGAGGCTGTCAGGACTTTTGCCACTGAGGATCAACTCCCCAGCATGAGGCAGACCAAGAAGGGCTTCTGGGAGAGGATGGAGCACAGCTTCTGGGAGAGGATGGAGTACAGCTTCATGATGCTCAGTGTCACCCCTGGAGGTCCAGCCATCTGCAGACAGCACAGGGCTGTGGCCAGGACCCAGCAGGCAGCACTGTGGGACCAGCAGCTGTCCTGTGGGACCAGCAGCTGTCCTGTGGGACCAGCAGCTGTCCTCTCCATCCGAGGCTGCAGGCAGCAGTGACACACGTGCCAATGCCCCACAGCCCAGGGGTGCTGGGAGAGTTGAGGGCCAGCAGATGCAGAGCACAGCCTGGCTTTCCTCTGCTTTCCAGAGCAAATGGCTGCCTGGGACACAGTGGCTGGCTACATCCAACAACAGCTCTTGCTGTACAAGGTAGAACACCCATAATCTCCTCATCTGCACAGGCAAGTGGGGAGTCCCATAGCCCTGCACCATAGCCTGAAGTTCCTCTTGCTCTTCTCAGAGAGCAAGAAACTCACCTCAAAATGTCCTGCTCCACTTTCAGGAGACCACCTCCAAAATTGAACATGTTCAGGGATTGCTTCCACACGAAAGATAACAGGACAGAAAGCTATTGCTGGCATTTAGCTACCCATGACAGCCTAAAGCTTCACTTCTTGGTGGTGGAGAAGAATCACTAGGTTCTAAAGGGTCTTTTATACCATCTCACCTATTAATTTTTTTCATGCCTAAGGCCTCCATTTTAAGACTACAACCCTAATTTCTGAGCTTCCAACCTGTTTTATATTACCTTTTATTGACTGCAGGACCTGATTTGGAAGGTCCAAATTTTCATTTGTAGGATAAAGGCTCATCTGTAGAGTCCAAAGCCTTCTGTAGAAAGTCCAAAAGGTCTTTCTGGGGTCCAAACCCTCTTTTTAGCTTCCACAGATGTCCCCTCTGGGACCAAACCAAATGAGGCTCTGGACCTTGCAGATGAAGTTTTGGGCCTTCCAAATAGGACTTGGAGACTTCAAAATGATGCTCTGAGCCCTTCAGATGAGTCATGGGGTTTGTGCCTAAACAAGGTCAGTTTGGACCTTGGATATAAACCAGGATATTTTGGATCCTAAAAATGAAATTGTAATTCCTAAAAGTAAGACTGAAATATATGGATACTAAATGAATAGCATTAAAAATGGGGTTATACACCCTAGAAATAATTTGGTTTAGCTTCCAAATGAGGCTTTGGGCATGAAGAACATAAGGCTTTGAGCCCTCAGTGAGGAGTTTGCATCCCAAAATGAAGCTTTGGATTCTAACGTGATCTCCTTAGAGATGGATTCCAAAGAATCCTGGTGCCAAAAAGCCAGCAAGGATGAGGGAGCCAGGGTGAGAGAGAAGCTGGGCGGGGGCCTAGCAGCCATCCAAGGTCCATCCAGCACAGTTTCTGAAGGTGTTCCTTTTGTATTGATAGTTCAGGGTCAGCCTGAAGCTGACATTAAGGGCAGGGACAATTCACTAGAACTGAACCCTAAGAGCCCAGGTGATTTGTTACTCAAGTCACTTGGACACAGCCCAGGACCTGGGAAGAATTGAACAGAACCCCCCAGCACTGCAAGTGTGCCAGCCAAACCAGTGACCAGGCTCATAGACCTCAGAAGCCTTTAATTCCTCTGCCTGCTGCAGCTCCAGGAAGAGAGAGCAGCTTGGCTGGTGGGTGAGCCCTTTGCCAGGGGAGGTCCAGTGACTCCCAGTTGTGAGAGGTGCCTGGGTTGTAGTAGCCACAGGGTTCCATGGGCAGGAGATGGTTCTGTGGCCCAGCAGAAGTCCCCATGCAGCCTCATGTCACAAAGGGGCAGAGATGTGGCATCTGTCCAGCCATTGTGACCTCAGCTGCCCAATGCTTGGTATCCTGACAAGCAGCCCAGCAAAGATTGAGCTGCTCTTCAGGATTACTCAGCTCCTTTCTTTGCTACTTGCAAGTCTGCATTTTCTCAAGTGTTCTCTGTCTTTGGCAGCAACTATAAGCACTAACAAAATGATTCTGACAGTTAAAGCTGCTCTGTGGGTCACATTTGGGTTTTTTTAATTTTCAAGCTGCATTTCTTTTTCAACAGAGACAGCTTTAGTTCTGATCTGATTTTTCTGGAGGAGGATCTGGATCCTTTCTCATCCACAACTTTTCCATCTATTCCTGAGAGGAGCAACAGCTGCCACAGGAAACAATTCCTGTAACAGTTTTGCCAGCAGCTTTGAACTTTGTGAATGTTCACAGGCAACATGGCTGGTGCTTCATTCCTGAGTGTCAGTGCACTAACAAACTAGAGTGAAATCTGGGGTGTTTCCCGAGGACAGCCAGACTGACCCAGGTGATTTTGGTTAGATGCAGGAAAATGCATTTGGTCACTCTGTCGCTAGTGCAGAAGCCTTTGAAAGAGGACATTGCTCATAGAAAGACCTGACACCCATAGGTACTTGCTCGTTCTTTTTACAGTATAATGGGAAGAAAGGAACTGACAATCCAAGGTTCTAGAAGGAAAGGAAGGTAGCCTGAGGTCCAGAAATCAGAGTGGGAGTTTGTTGGACTTTTGGCAGACTAAGCAGGGGAACAAACTGTTTACAGTAGGTGTAAATGGGCTGTTAGGCTTTCCCCAGTCTATCTGTGATGGTGGTAGAGCTGTTGTCCTTGGTGCTCCTGTAGAGAACTCAACATTTGAATGTGCTTTCAAGCAGCAGTATTGTCACATCTCATCTAATATAATTTCCCTGCAGGTATTGCTGGGAGAATGGCTCTGCCACAAAGGATCCTCTTTCCCCCAGAGGAAATCTGCATGGACTGGCAGCAAAGACAGAGACCTGGAGCAGGACTCTGCAACCTGGGCAGTACTTGCTACATCAATGTCATCCTGCAGTGTCTGACATACACACCCCCTTTGGCCAACTACCTGCTCTCTCGTGACCACAGCCAGTTGTGTGAGTACTTTCAGGAATATTTCCTTGTAAATCTCTTGAGCACATCCTAAGGATTACAGAAACTGGAACTGTATGCAAGAGGACAGTAGCCCTTCTTTGTCAGCCCGGTGAGCTTGTGTTCAAAGAAGAAGAAGCCATTGTTCTTGTGTGTGTCCACAGGTGACACAAGATGTGTGTCCATCTTGAGGAAGGCACCTCTTTCTAGCCTGGCATCTCTGCCCCTGCAAGTTAAACCCTCTTGGTGTATTGCACCAAGAACTTGTGACAGTTCCAAAAGAATGTTTTCCCTCAGTCAAATATCCTGGGCTTGTTGGGAATGGTTGTAACAGTTGGATGGATGGGCAGAGTCCAATTAAATGAAATTTAATAAGTCCAAGTCCCAGGTCCTGCATTTTTGCCAAAATAACCCCCTGCAACATTAGAGGCTGGGGACAGAGTGGCTGGAGAGTGCCCAGGCAGAAAGGGACCTGGGGGTTCTGGTCAACAGTCGACTGACCATGAGCCAGCAGTGTGGCCAGGTGGCCAGGAAGGCAAATGGCCCCTGGCTGTGTCAGGAATGGTGTGGCCAGGGAGGCCCTTCCTCCCCTGTGCTCAGCACTGGTGATGCTGCACCCTGAGTGCTTTTTCCAGCTCCAGGCCCCTCAGTTTAGGAAGGACCTTGATACTCTTGGGCCTCCAGAGGAGGCAACGAGGCTGGTGAGAGGCTTGGAACACCAGCCCTGTGAGGAACAACTGAGGGAGCTGGGGTTGTTTAGTCTGTAGAAAAGGAGACTCAGAGGTGACCTTATCACCCTCTTCAACAGCCTGAAGGGTGATTGTAGTCAGGTGGGGGTTGGTCTCCTTTGCCAGGCAGCAGCTGACAGTCTTAAGCTGCACCAAGGGAAATTTAGGTCGGATGTTAGGAAAAAGGTTTTTTTACTGAAAGTGTGTTAAAGTACTGGAATTGTCTGCCTGGGGAGGTGGTGAAGTCACTATCCCTGGATGTGTTTAAGAAAAGACTGGATGTGGCACTTGGTCCCATGGTTTAGTTGAGGCATTAGGGAATGGGTTGGACTAGATGATCTTAAAGGTCTCTTCCAAACTTGTGTTTCTGTGATTCTGTGACACTGTCAACTTGAAAGAAGAGAAGTGAAAACTGTACTTAGAACTTCAAGATCTCCATTAGGTTTCCCAGTGCTAGGGATGATGTGCTAACCTGAGGACCTTTCCTCCCTCCCTCCATCCCTCCCTCCCTCCCTCTTCAGGTCATCAGCAAGGTTTCTGCATGATGTGCACCATGGAAGCACACGTTAGGAAAGTCCTGTGCTCTTCAGCCAATGTCATCTGGCCTAGGGCTGTTGTCAGGGACCTCAAATGTAAGTAATTTCAGATGCTTTGATAGGTCCTCTCCCTTTCTTGAAGGTGAGAACCACTAATTTCTTTTTTAGTCATAGGAGAAGAATTTGAGCCTGACGTGGCTGGAGATGCTTATGAGTTCTTACGCCGTGCTCTTGAGGCCATGCAGAGAGCTTGTCTGAGTGGAAGCAGCAAGTAAGCATAAGTAAATAACCTTTCCCATGTTCCCAAGCCCACTGGACTCCTTGGACATGCTCCCATAAAAGAAGACCTATGCCCAGGGCTTTCCAAACTAAACTCGTGGAGGAGGGGATAACTCTGCCTTGCCATTTATTTCCAGTGTGGACAACTCTCCTCAAACAACTACCATCATCCATCAAATATTTGGGGGCTTTCTGAAATCAAGAGGTAACATTTCCACGTCTTGGCATTGTTTTCACCCTTCTGTCTGTCTCTGATAAATGGCTGATCCTGTAATTGGCAAAATCGGTACCATGAGCATAAACTGTCACCATTATTTAATTTCCTCCTTCACTCAGCATTTTCTTTTTCCTTCCAGTCACATGCTTGAGTTGCCAAGCAGTTTCTGATTCCTACAAGGCCTTTCTGCATGTCCTTTTGGATATCAAAGTAAGAGAACTTGTGCTTCAAGACATCCCAAGGCCCCTGTAGCTTTCCAGATCCAAAACATTTATCTTAAAAATGGATCCCGAGAGCCCAAGGGAGCTTGGTGGGTGGCAAGGAGAATGTACCTCCTTCTGCAGAGACCGTGGAAGTCATCTCCCTATTCTACTGAGGAAAACCTTGATGGCCCCAGGAACTCTTGGGACAAAAAGGAAATGTTTACACACCCGTCCCTCCCTCCCTCCCTCCCTCCCTCCTTTCTTCACGCTGGGTCTCAGCATCAGCTTCCTGGATCTTCTAGTTGACTCCCTGGAATTGTTCAGGGATGAGCATTTCCCACAGCTCAGTGGCTCCTTTCTCACTTCTCCAGGCACCCTCATCCCTCACCGCAGCTCTGGAGGACTTTGTGACACCCAAGAAGCTGGATGGAAAATACTGCCTGAAATGTAGCAAGTAGGATGATTTCTAACAACTTATTAACACTTAATTCTATGTGAAGGAGCTGCATGTCATTGAGCAGAATCATCTTCTCATGGAGACTTAAAGCCCAATAATGAAACACAGGCTTTTTAGTGTGACCTTATGGCATGGAATAGCCTTAAAATACTGTAAGGATATGTGAGACACAAAAGCATGTCAGGTCTTGCTGGGTGAAGATAGGGTGCATTTCAGCACTTGGCTCTGCTTTATTTCAAGGTGTCAGAAGGTAACTGTCTCTAAGAAGGTGACAGTTCATCGTGTGCCCAAGGTCTTCACAGTGTGCCTGGAAAGAGCTGCTGATCACACAGGCAAGAAGATCAGCAAGGTCTGTATGCAGCTGCAGTGCAACTTTCTTTTTAAAGCAGGAGATTCCCCAGAGCAGTACACTTTCAGAAGCTGCTCATGTTGGGGTTTTGTGATCTGTTATGGGGAAAGGAAAGTTCCTATGAGAAGACCATCCTGGACTCCACTCCAACAGAGCTGCTTTGGCTGAGAACAGTTTCCTGCTGCCCAAACCATTATGTGCTGAAGGGCTATTTCATGTGGTAGTTCAGGATAACTCCTGAACCCCCTTGGTCTTTCTGTAGATTGTTGAATACCCTGAGTACTTGGATCTTCGGCCATACATGTCTGACACAGCTGGAGAACCCCTTCTGTACTCCTTATATGCTCTTGTGGTGCACAGAGGTGACACCTGTCTTGATGGACACTTCTTCTGCTACACAAAGGTAAAGAGCAACTTCTCTCTTGATAGAGTAACTGTGATAGTGAACTTGATAGTGTGCTGGGAAGACAAACTTCCTTGTCAGTATTATTGGTATCCAAGGCTTTTGGGAGAGGATGTCTCCTTCAGGACTGATTTGGATTTGTTTTGGTGTACTCTTTGTTTGGCTCCTCTCTCTCTCTTTGGTGTTGTGAGGAAAACCTGAAGTTCCTTTCCAGAGATGGATGACTTTCTTTGCAGGCCAGCAATGGATTGTGGTACAAGATGGATGATGAGTCTGTGGATAATTGTGGCATCCATGCAGTTCTCAGGCAGCAAGCCTATTTGCTGTTCTATGCCAGGTAATAACCAGGGTCATGTGTTCAAAATGTGTGTCCTTTTCCTGGCTCTGCTGTTTGTCTTCTCATCCTCCTGGGTGTTTCTGTCATAGGACACAATTCTCTGCTTAATTCAGTGCTGTCAATTCTTAACTACATCATATCAGTCCTTCTCTTGCTGGGCTTTAGGATGCTGGCCTGTGTAAGCTGTTCCTTGTGTGCTCTCTGAAACTAGGTCATAGTTGAGAGGACTTTAAGGGGACTCCAGGAAAGATGGAGAGGGATTCTTTATCAGAGAATGCAGTGATAGGTCAGGAGGTAAAACTTTCAAAGTGAGAGATTTAGATTAGTTATTGTAAAGAAATTCTTGCCTGTTAGGATGCTGAGGCACTGGCAGAAGTTGTCTATGAGCTTCTCTAAAGTGGGGCTGCCCCATTCCCAGAAGTGCTCAAGGTCAGGCTGCAGGGAGGTTGGAGCAGCCTGTAGATGTTCCTGCTCATGGTAGGGGGAGGTGGAACTAGATGATATGGAAGGAACCCTCCAAACCAAACCTGTCTAGGATTCTGTGAAATGGAGGCTGTGGGGAGAATAGAAATGAGAATTTGTTCTGACAGGGGCAGACCTGGTGGGAAGACCCCCATTGAATTTTCTATTGGTGACCTCAGTGTAATCTCTGCTGTAGCAACCACTCCAAGAAAATGACTGAATGCCCAAGGAGCCTGCAAGGAATGCCCTAAGCAGAGATAATTTTATTTTTACACTAGATACTCTGATTTGAAAATGGGAGGAATGGTGGCTTCCTCTCTGATGCCACCCTATGCTTGTTCCTTCCTCAGTCAGTGGGGGGCCAGCAGGGAGCAGGCAGGTTCTGCAGGGACACACAGGCAACCTGGTAGGACTCTGTCAACACAATTCCAGAGCACAGGTGCCAAGGAGAGGATCCAGAGTAGATCCCTGCAGTGCAGCAGTGATCACTGCAGCTGGTCCATGAATGGCACTGACTCCAACAACTCAACAGGGAGGAAGAGAAAGAGAACTAGTCCTGCAGGTCATGACCATGCTCTCAAGAATGGCACAGCTCCAGGGCCCTTCAACAGAAGCTGTCAGTGGGCTCCTGTGCCCAGTGCTGCTTGGGTACAACACCTGCGAAGACAGAGAGAGCAGAGCCAGTCCTCACAGCAGGGCTATGATCTTTACAGACAGTTTGTGGAGATCACTGACTACCCCCAGTCAGTGAGGAGGAGCTGGTGGAGGAGGAGCTGGTGGAGAAGGAGCTGGTGGAGAAGGAGCCCTCCACATGGTGACCAAGACCCAAAGGATGATACACTGGAAGGGTCCTCGAATGCTACCTCCAAGAGGGCTACTACACCCAGTGCTGCTCAGCAGCAATGCCTGCCAAGGCAGAGAGAGCAGGGCACATCACCACAGCAAGGCTATGATCTTCGCAGACGGTTTGTGGAGATCGCAGACTGCCACCAGTCAGCAAAGAGGAGGAGGAAACACTCATTTGGAACAAACTCACAGAAAAGACAGAGCCAGAATTAAACCCCCTTGTTGGCCTTGTGTGTATCATTTGCAAGGTGTTTCTTTCTCTGTAGGTTTTGGGGCAGTTGGTGGAAATACCCACTGTGGGATGTTTATGTAATGGGATTTTGAAAGCTGCGTTCTTGCATGTGCCCATGGCAAGCTCTTCTTTTTTAAATATGGAGTTCAAGTTGCTTAAAAGGACATGAACTAGATGAGCCAGCATCTAGTCTAGGGACTGAAAAAGGCTGGATGGCTGGGCCCTGAGGGTGATGCTCAGTGCCACCAAGTCTACTGTGGTGCCAGGAACAAACACTGTCTCCCAGGAATCAGCACTGGGATTGATCCTGGTTAACATCTTCCTCAACTAATGGTCTGTCTTCTGGGGCACAGGACATGCTCAGCAAATTGGCACATTACAGCAACCTGGAAGAGTGGCACTAAGGCCAGGGGTTGTGCTGCTATCCCTGAGGGACATGGGCAGGCTGGAGAAATAGGCTGGCAGGAACCCCTTTTAGTTCAGAAAGGGAGGGGTAAAGGGTGCCAAGCACCAGCAGAGGCTGCTAAGTGAGCCCACGGAGGCTCCATCCTTGGACATGTTCCACAGCCCTCTGTGCATGGACAAGTGGCTGAAAGCATCCCTGCTTGAGAAGGGGGATGGGAAAGCCCTTGTTCACCCTCCAGGTGACTTTCCTCCCAGGCTCAAGGTGTCATGGATGCCTAAAAGAGAATCCAGCCAGTAATGCTGTCCCTCAAAGGTGACCATCAACAGCTCCACCAGGAAGCTGGAGCCTATGGAAACCCTAGGCCAGAGCAGGCTCCTGGCAGGTGCTGTACCCCCAGCAGAGCAGCCATGAGTCACTGGACCCTAAAAATGCACCTATGGGACCTAAAAGTAAGTATTTGGTCCCTAAAAAGGAAACTTTCACAGAACCATCAAATCACAGAATCACAGAACCATAGGATCCTAGAATCCTAGAATGTTTTGGGTTAGAAGGAGCCTTAAACATCATCTGGTTCAAACTCCCTTGTCACAGGCAGGGACATGTTCTAATAGACCAGGTAGCTCCAAGCCTTGTCCAACCAGGCCTTGAACACTTCCAGGGATGGGGCAGCCACAGCTGCTCTCAGCAACCTGTGCCAGGGCCTAATCACCCTCTCGAGGAAGAATTTCTTCCCAAAATCTAATCTAAACCTAATTTTTATCTGTTTGAAACCATTACCTCTTGTCCTGTCACTCCATACTCCTTTGTGCAATGTCACTCTCCATCTTTCTTGGAGACTATTTTGGGGCTAGAAGGTGCTAGAAGACCCTGGAGCCTTCTCTTCTCCAGGCTGAAACACCCAAACTCTCTAAGCCTGTCTTTTTGAGAGAGGTGCTCCAGCCCACTGAGAATCTTTGCTGCCTTCTCTGAAGCTGAACTAGTAGGTCCATGTTCTTTCAAGCCTAGAAGCAAAGATTTGGGTTCTATAAATGATGCTTGGGGCCATAAGAAAGTGATTTGAGTCTTGCAGATGAGAGTTTGGACAATCAAGATGTGGCTTGGATCCTAAAAATTACTAGTTGGATCATAAAAATGCCCATTTAGAGTGCAAAAGGAAGCTCTGGAGAAAAAAAACAGTGCTGTGGACTGCCAAAAGGAGATGTTGAAAACTGAAATGGTGACTTTGGACACTAAGACTGAGGCTTTGTAGCCTAAAAATAGCTGTTCTGGGAGCCCAGACTAGGACTTTGGGAAGAGAACACAAGGCTTTTGACCTTCTCAAAGTAACTTTGGAATAGGAGCAGAAGATTTCTCTGTGTCAAATGAATTTTGAGTCCTCCAAATGAAACTGTGGGCCCTGAAAGAAATCTGTGATTAAGAAAAGAGAGAATGGGAGACTAGGAATGAGGATTTTGGCCCCAAAACAGTGGCTTTACAAGAAAAGACAATGTGAGATGCTACAAATGATCCCTTGGACTGTGCAAAGGAGGTAATCTCTGGCCTCAAGAAATGACCCTTTGTGTTGATTAGAGGGCTTTGGACAGGCCAGTGGAATTTTTGAGCTGTAAAAGAGGGCTTTGAACTCTTACAAATGAGATTTTAGGTCTTCAAAATGAAACTTCGGGCCCTAAAATGGATCTTGGGAAATGAAAAGGAGGGTTTGAACTCTGAAGTTATGTTTAGTGCCCTTAGGGATTCTTCAATACCACAAACCAAGAATTTGCACCTTATAAATGCCTCCTTGGAGGCCTAAAAGGTGGCTTTGAGCCTGCCAAATTGAAGACTGAATGCTAAAAAGGAGGCTTTGGCCCCTGACAGGGAGGCTTTGGAAGTTAGAAAGATGGTTTGGACCTGAAAATGAGACTTTGGTCTCTACAAATGGGGCTTTGGGCCTTCCAAATTGGACTTGGGGCCTTCAAAATGGTGCTATTAGCCCTTTGGACTGGTCTTGACACCTTAAGAGCAGCACTTGGAGCATATAAATGAGGGTTTGGATGCAAGCCAGGCAGTTTTGGACCCTAAGCATGGAACTGTGGCTCTGGATTCCAGCTTGTGTGGGGTTTAAGGTCCTTGCAGTGGGTTTGGGGTCCTGTGCTTGTCTTCAACAGGGAGTCCTGGCAACAGGCTCTGGATCCCAGTATGTGCTTGGGGTCCTGGCCATGGGCTCAGGGTTCCATGCCCGTCCTCACTGGCAGTTCCAGCCCTGCTCTCCATCTCCATGTGTGCTGCCCATGTGCCACCTGCTCTTTGCCCTGGCCATGGAGGATCTGAGCTGCTGCTTCCCCTCCCAGCCACCTCTGCACTGTCAAGGAGTCCTTCAGCCAGGTCCTGGTTTTCAGGATCAGGTACAGCCCCAGCCTGGCTTCTCAGGACTCTCTGGTGGCTGATTGGAGCTGTGGTCTCTGGGGCATGCAGCAAGGAGACGCCTCTGCTGTCCCCATCAGGTTCTTCTTCCCCAACTGGTGCAGACTGGGACAGTCCCACCCCTTCCAGCCACTGAACAGCCAGGAAAGCCCTGCCCTGACTACCCCGTCATCGATTACCCTTCTTCCTTCTTCCTCTCCTCCTCCTTCTCTTCCTCCTTCTCTTCCTCCTTCTCCTCTTCCTCATCCGGTGCCCACTGGTGCCTGTGGGACGTGGTTCCTCTTAACTGACTCACCTGGAGCTGCTTGTGGGCATCCCACAGTGGGCACGGGGCACCCCAGATTGCCAAGGTGGGCACCGTGTCACACACTTGGGACAGCCTGGCATCCATCAGGCCACTCTGTAAGCCCCTGGACAGCCTGGCACCCCTGGGGGCAGAGTGATGCCCATAGGGACAGTCCAGTCTTACTGGGGTGGCCTGGCAGCCACTGGAAAGCCTGACACCCATGGGGACACTCTGGCATCCCTGGGGAGAGCCTGGCACCCCTGGGGACAGCCCGACATCCCTGGGGACACCCAGCCAGCCACCTCTGCCGCCCGTCCCAGGCAGCTCCGAGGTGCTGGAGGTGGCTGTGTGGCGGGGATCCCGCGGCGTGGGGACGAGGGTGGCGGCAATGTCACCCCGGCGGTGTCCCCACAGAAGCGCCTACACTTGTGCATCTTCTCCGCCATCGCCGAGCAGGCAGCAAGCCGGGAGGGCGGCCCCGTGGAGAACCGGCTCGTCACCCTTCCCAAGGAGGACAGCCAGGTGCCGGGGAGCTGGGGGGCTTGGGGAGCTCCCGGGGGCTCGAGGGGACACACTGCCCCCCACGCCTGGCGCAGGACCGGGAGCTCCCCAGGCTGCGGGAGGCTCGCTCCTCCGTGGCTCTCCTCGATGGCCACTCCCGGCTGAGGGAGGTGGCCCCGGCTCCTGGGGGACGCGGCAAACCAGTGCCACGGGCACCTCGGGGTGCCGGGACCCCCTGAGCAGCCCCCAGCCGGAGGTGACGGGGGAAGGGAGGTGACAGAATCATCCTGTGAAATACAAAGTTGTGTTTCGTGTCGGGTAAATAAAGGTAACTTGTGTAATTATAATTGTGAAATATGTAGATCAATACCGTGGAACGATTATAAAAATAAATTATAACTGAATAAAACAAAACATGGAAAAAGGCTTTTTAACTAACACTGGGTTCACAATTAGCTGTCTTTAAGTTGTTTTGTAGTGAGAGTATGTGAATTATAACTTTAGAGTGTTTTTTTTTTTTTTTACAGAGCCCTGTGCTGGGAACCTCTAATTGTAACTTTAGAATAATGCTTTGTATTAAGAATTTTTTTAAACCGTAACTTTAGAATAAACAAAAGAAGGGTATGGATTTATCCTGGGCCTCCTAACAAAATGGTGAGAACCTTCTGAAGAATGAAGTTTTGAACACACCATCTGGATATGCATCCTAGGATATATCACGACAGAAGCTGGATACACATCCTGAGAGGAAGCTGGACTACACTATCTGGGTATACATCCTGAGACATTCATCCAGGAGGAAAGGAAAACAATAAAGTATAGAATTATGACATAGAAATTTTTAAATAGAAATACTGCTGAAATGAGAAAATTTCTCAATAAATACCGGCAAGCCCAGCAATCGATGTGCAGTCAGAGAGGGAAACTTCTCTACTGTTCCCAGCGCTGTGTTTGCTCAGATTTTACCAAATATTGATTAATAAATTGAAATATTGCTTAATATATTAGCTGAGTCAAGCTTTTAATTTCTAACAATCCTGGCAAGGGCGGGTCCCCATCCCGTTTGGGGACACCGTGGTGAGGGGTGGGCAAAGGGGTGGGCAAAGGGGTCGCCGGGGTTTCCCCGAGGGAGACCACGGCCATCCCTGACCTTGGCAGCGCCGAGTTCGCTGTGACCGAGCTGGAGGCCGCCGTGGGTGCCCCGGGAATGTCCCTGCTGTGCCGCAGCTCCCAGACCTTGGACATTCCCTGCTGAGCGTCTGCGTCCAGGTGTGACCCCCAGGGCACCCGCGGGGGTTTGGGGACCGGGACCGCACAGGGCACCGTCCCCTGGGGGGAAACACAGCCCTGGCACCCGCGGGGACGGTGACATG
>VXBS01001533.1:0-27969 GCA_013400255.1 Sitta europaea
CCCAGCGGGGGGAGCGGCGTCCCGCCGCCGGCAGCGGCCCCGCCGCACCCCCTGCTCCAAGGGGACACGCTGTGCAGGGGCGGAGGAAGCCGGGTGTCTCGCAGGCGGTGGAGGGGAGCTTGATGGGGTGACCCTGAAGGGGCTGGAAGACGACGCGACGGAGGCTGGGGAGGCCTGCATAGGCGCTGGAGGGGATGGAGGAACGGAGGGGTGCCCCGGGGGTCGAAGTGTTTGCAGTAGGAGAGGCGAGGGGCATTTTGTGTCTGCGCATAACGGGACAGAGGGGAGCTGCGGGGCTGCACCCATTCTAAAGGAGGAATGTTTAGAAGCTCTAGGGGCTGCAGGCTCCCTGGAAGATAGTCTGGGGGCTACATGCTACGGGCCTTATGGGGAATGCGTGGGGGATTGCACGGAGGCTGTAAGGGGGACCCGGACGGGATATGTACGAGAAAACCTAATGGCAGGGCAGGGCAGCAGGTAAACCAGAGGAATAAGAGTTTGGAAGTGTGAAAGAGGATGAAGGGGCTTAATGTCTGGTGGCATTTTTCCACCAGGTGTAGAAAGCTGTGATATGCATGCAAGAGCCTTTCTCAGTTCAGAATGAAATCTGACTTGGAAATACCGCAGGACTACCAGTGTAATGAAGTTGGAAGTCTCCACTCAGAGCAAAAGCGCAGGGGTACTGTGGCCCCAGGCGGGTGAACAGCCCCTGCAGAAACAGTTGCAGCCAAGAGGTAAATGCCATGAAGAGCACCCATTGCTCTCAGAAAGACTCTATACCTGCAGGGTATGGCCCAGCAACTGAAACCTATTCGTTCTTTCAGTTTGGGTCAGTCTTATTCCCCTCTGGTGTAACTGGGGAATTGAGAATGTAAATGAGCTGAAGCTAGAGGTGAATGAAGCGGCTGAAATGCCAGGCTCAGAGGGCAGCAAATTGCCCTATTACCTGCATCAAGAGCATGCAGACCTCATGGCAGGGTACCCTATCAGCCGGGGAGTCCCAAGCAAGGGAGCCCACTAGCATGGCTGGACAATTGAAGAGTGCAGCCAGGTGTGGACCTTTTGTGCCAAGCATGGCCAGCCCTACATTTAAAGCAATTTCTAATTCCAGTTCTCCAAGAATGAGAATGACACTGTGACAGTCCGTGTTGCTTCTTCCAAGGAGAAGGGGAGCCCGTATCCCTATTTTGCTGCAAGGGGTGTTAGAAGGAGAGTTAAGGAAGGGGATATGTTTTGCTGTGTCCGTGTCACTGGGCACCTCCAAGTCAGCCTTGATCCTTAGATGAACAAATAATCTCTTATGAGCTAAAGGTCCTTTGTCATTCATTCATATTACATCCAATTAATGTGACTGTGAAGTTTGTAAGAAGTTAGTATTGCATTCTTTATGTACCGAGAAAACCTAGCAGAGATATTGAAGCTTCAGTCTTTCTTTCAAAACTTCATTGCTTTCCAGTATTTTGGGATGTTTTTCTAAGTGTATAGACGCTTAGAGATTGACACACTTGTAAATAAATTTACTACCCATAGCATATTTAAAGCAGAAGTATTTTTAAGCTGTGTCTCACTTTAAAAATCATATTAAAAGAACTGACAATGAAGGTGTCTTTTCCACATGAAAGCACAGAATTTACTTGTGAGCTCAATGAGTTTTTTGTTTATTGTCTCTTTACTGGTACCATATGTCAGGATTTTCTATGCAATTATCATTAATTGGAACTCATCACTAAAAAGTTCAAGGATTTTCCCCAAACTAACATGATAGCCATGATAATGGTAGTGGAAGAATCATACTGAAAATTAGTAATACAGACAACAAAAAAAAGACATATACTGTCAAAGTGTTCATTTCAATACAAACCTACAAAATAAATTGTGAGTTTTCTTTAAATAAATTGCTTTAAATAAACCCTGACAATATCAGAAACGAAATCTATCCACCATGTAATAAAAAACTATTTGCCTTATCAAGTTATTTCTATATATGGAAAGTAAATTGTCTCAGTTTTTCAAAAGAAAAGAAACAATGGATCCTATTAAAGTAGCACCTTGAGAAACACGTGGTCTAAAACACAAGATAAAGGCAGCCTTTACATTCAGGATAAGAGTTTTTGTTGTCATGGATGAAGCCTTCTGAGAAGTCCTGAGCATGAAGTAAGGAGGACAATCATATTAAAAAAGTTAACATTAGAAACTGCAACTCATAATGAAAGATAATTTTTAATTTTTGAGGTGCTAAAATAGCAGCAAAGTTTGTTAAAATAAGCCGGGTAAGTCTAATAAATGCATTTAAAGTAAGTGCATCCAAAGTTTTCTTGGTGGGTAACAATACTGCATATTCATACCTGTCATACACCATTGCATATTCATATCCAACTGAATGAACCCATACTCATTCCTCATGTAAAGCACACATCCCAATTATGAAAAGGCTATGCAAACTTCTTCCGCCACCCATCCAAGATCTGAGGGTAAAAATTTATATTTGTCACTTCAGTCCCAATTAAATTTCCTTATTTCAATAAAATCTTTTATTTACTTTTCAAGGAAATGTATAGTTATGTGCTATATGAGGGTACAGTGCATTCTGAATTAAACCTTCAGTTTACAGAAGCGTTTTTCAAAATACTCTTTTTTAAAGAAAAAAAATGTGCCCTTTTTCTTTTTTTTCTTTGTCCCCAGGTCTGTTGGAATAGCACAGTATCCATCAGTCTTTGCAAAGTTTCTTTCTAGCCCGATTCTTGTATTATGCTATTTGGTTTGTTGTCCTAGAGTACTACTCCCAGGAATGCAGGAAAAGAAAGACATGCTCATATAAAGCCTTGTCTCCTTTGTCCCAGGGAAAGACCATCTTTATAAGTGAGCCCTGAAAGGAGATGGTCAGTGGCTAAAGATTCTGAAAAGCGCTTAATGGGGAGAAAGAAACTGAATGAAGATGAGATTATTTATTTTGTTTACTGGTATATTTGGAGGCTTTTTTGAGAAAGGAAATGACTCTCTTAATAGTGAAGCATAATTTATAAAAGCTCCGATTTTTTTTTTTCAGGGTCCAGAGGAAAACCATTGCAGCGGAGGGAGTAGAAAACAAGGAATGTGACAACCCAAAGATACAGCTGGTTTTAGTTTTTCTTATCTCTTTCTTCTGTAAATTGATAGCAGCAGAACTCAGCTTTTATGGGAAAAATCTAGGTAGTAGGATTGTAGGACAAATTAACTTTGCATTTCTGTAGAAAAACTGAAAAAATATTTTCTAAATACCCAAGCATCTTTGAAATTGTGGCAGTCAGTTTAATGGGAGGACAAGATTCCATTAAAAATAAGGAGAATCTCAAGAGTATCTAGGATACAATGATACTTGGTTAGAGAACACTAACAGAATTAAGAGGACTTGTCTCTTGTTGCCTTGGACATAGTGATTTGAATGAACCCAAGTCTGAACATTCAGATGCAAACAGATATGCCGAAGCTTTTTCAAGTTGTTTGGGTTTTTGGGGAGGTTGCTGGTTCATTTCTTTGCTTGGGGGTTTTTTGGTTCGTTTTTGGGGTTTAGTTTTGTTCTTTTTTTGAGGGGTGGGGGTGACAGATTAAAAAAAATCTTGCTAACGAACACTTTTGGTCTAATTCTTTAATTTTGCCTCAGATTTTCCATTTCATATCTAATCTGTTTTAATAGCTGCTGTGTAAAGGAGAACAATATTTTTGCTAGTTAAGGTGATATGACAAAGAAAAAAAAAAGTCAGTCATTGAATTCCACCCTGAATACTTATACTGACACTGGTGTATTAAAATATCACCAAATTGGGCTTTCCTGGATTAGTTGTAAAAGTAAGTCATGCACCTCTCCCATCTTAGTTTAGACTAACTCCTGGCAAGAAGGAACTCTGCAAAGAGGCTCTGTTTCCCATTGTCCATTGATCCAGCATCTCAAAGTTGATACCTCTCTTTTTCTAGTAGAAAAAATAGGGTATTACAGGGCAGAAGTTCTGGGGTCTGATCCCTTTTCTTCATCTTTCCAATCATAGGTCACAGGTTGCATTTACCTGCTCCTCACAGAATGTTTGATACCATCATGACACAGCAGGGCCTCAGAGCTTTTTCTGTATTCAATTTCCTTTTTCTATATGCAGATTTCACAAATATTACTTTTGTAGTGGGTTTTACCTGCCACACAGGATAAGGTAATATGTTTCTCCTCCACACTGCAATAAACCAACAGTGATGAAGAGCATATTGCTAAGATCCTCCAAGTTCCTAACTAACAGCATCTAGATATCCTTATAACAAATCAGTTCCTCCTTGCACCTCCAGAAACTCACCCTGCACTGTCCATTGAAGAGACGTATAAAAGCCGTTCCATTCACACTCTTATATATAAGCTGTCAGGTGGAGAGAAAGCTGTCTGTGGATTAAATAGGAAAAAAAAACCCAAAACATTCTACTAACCTCCTCAAAGAAACTGAGTTTGATTCCCCAACATTCTTATGCAGACAAAGCTGGGACAGGTAAACTGGGTTCGTTTAATTAAATTGTAGTCTAGTTTTATATGATACAAACACACATGCAGAACCTTTGCAGAAGAATGTAGTCACTATCTATAACACTATATGATGATACCATGTACCTTTAAGGTAAGAAAATAAAATTATTAGATTAAAATTAATTGCAAGGGAGTTCTACATTCCTACAATGCACCTGAAGAAGCTGGAATTGAGACTGATGAATAGAATAAGTTTTCCAATTCTCATAAAAATTTCATCAGTGAAAAGACATAATATCAGTAGTGAAGTTTGGCTCAGATATATAAATACTTAACTGACGCTTTTTACACTTGGGTTCAGGTGAGACAGTGGGAATATTGTTTACACTGACAAGCAGGTGAAGAGAACAGAGGGACTGCACATGGCTTAGGAACCTTTGTCTTCATGCCTGAATCATGAAGTTTGGAGTTTGCATGTCAAAATGGGTATGACCAAAGTATACTAAACCAAACATGTCTAATTTCCATTAAGAAACTATAAGAGATTTCAGGCTAGCATGATATCCTTTCCCTAATATCTGCTGATGAATTACACTGCTAGAAATGGCATCATAGGTAGGATGTTAATTGAGGGCAAAGAAAAAAATGAAGCAAATTTCCCACAGTCCACTTAGAAACTTTAGAAGAAAATATTGTGATAAGGTGGAACTACTGTTTGTCCTACAGTAAGATCTTCTGATATTAATAATTATTTCTTTTGTAGGCCCCAGCATTTTTAGATTGAACAGCAGATAAGTACAATGTTGGAACTCACTTTTCTTGTTTGGGAGAGTAAACATTTTATTAATCACTTCAGTGGTATGCACATACCACTGCAATTTTTCTCCTGCTTATTTCTGTGCTTACTGACCTCAAAACTGATTTTTAATGTTAAATTTTACTTCATAACCTGTAATAAATACTGGCATGTGTATAGTTAGTTTCTTCATTATAGCACCTTTGGTCTACTAAAGAAACGAATTTAGTTCAGAAAATACTGGTGGAAAACACACTAAAATGTAGGTCCTTGATCAATCAGATATTGAACAATTCACCCCAAACAAGGCTATTTCCAGCAGTCAGTGTGCCTTCAATGCAATTTCAGGGGGTCTGGGGAGGCATATGGATGAAGCTATGGTGTTGAATGCATTGTATTGACGCAGGAAACCCATTACCTGTAACACGGCAGCAGTTGTCTCCATGAAGCCCAAGTAAAAGGTATCTTGACTTTGTACTCTCTACCACGTCCTTAAGAAAATCACCCACACTCCCTTCTTTTCATTGTTTTAGTATATTTCCATTATGAGATGTGCAATTTTAAAACTACATGTGAATAATTTGATGTTACTCTTTTTTTTTTTTTTTGTTCAATTTCACATGGAATTCATTCTGATAGAAATCTAGCTTTTTCCTAGGGTCATATAGTTCACTGTTAGAATATGTTTCTTATGTTTTCTGCTTCTGCACCATTGAATTTGCTCCCGAAAACAGTATTTCTCTACTTGGATGTAGAAAGGACTCCTATAGCCTCTACTGAAATTACATGAAAGTGCAGATATGTTGCTGGTGACACAGTATTCTCAAAAGTTTGGGTTTAGATATGTGCAAGAAATAAGAAAGTATCTATAGGCTAGCCAAGTGTCAAAATACTGCCCTACCTGACTTCATTCTCACAGCAGTATTCATTCATATTGCCAGCCTAGTACATATAACTGTATCAACATATCTTCACATTTAATTAGCTCTATAAGAACTAGAGGGATAGAGGGGATTGGAAACTTACCTCCTGGGTCTTGCCTTGAATTTAAGTAAAGCAATGCAAACAAATCCTCTCTTTTCATCCATGTGTAAAATGGGTATGAAAGCAGCCATGTTAATCTATAAAATACTACAATCTTTACTTAATTCCATTGGAGATTGTTATTCTAAACTGTAAGAGTTTACATTGTACAAAAAAACCCTTATAAATGTTGGCAATTCCCTATTATACTTCTTGTTTGGTTTAAAGAACCCAAAACAGAAAAGAATGACACCAAGTCACATGTTCCACTTGTCTGGGGATATGGTAGGTCTCAGAAATGATCAAAATCCACAAGTGTATCTAATTTTTTTTAATAAGCTGCATTTTTGCTTATTATTTCTCATACTACACAAAATTTTACTCTATGGTATGCCTATGCACTTCACTAATTTCTGTGAGCCTGACAATACATATTCATAACCATAAGTGATTTAGGTATATTTCTGTCTATTTCCTTCACATTGCTAAAAATATATTCTGATGCTCCCAAAATGTTACTTTTTTATATTTTTAATTTATTCTGTAAGGAGCTCCCTTTTAAAATTTCTTAATTCAAAGCAACTTAGCAAGTAATTTCTGTGCTCTATAAATGAAGGGGTTTCCAGGTCCACAAAAATCTCTGGCATTCATGGATTTAAATGGAGTTGACTTGAAAAAAATCACACTGTCAGTAAAATTCTGAAATATAAGGATTAGACAAACAATTAGACAACCAGCTCAATCCTGTGAGCTTTAACTGTAGGAGAAAACTCTTCCAAGGGTTCCAGAGAAGTGCTGTGAGACTTAATGAGATCTTTTTTCTTTCCTTTTCTAACTTCCTGATCACACCTGTAATGAAGACTCGAGTCCTGACTTTCAGAAACACTTTTAAATTATTTCTTGCACAGTTGAATTCAGACTGTTGTTGCTGGGTTAGATTCAAAGTGTCATATATGCTAATATAGTTCTTTTTTTTTTCTAACCCTGACAACATAAAATGTTGCATAGCATGGAGATACATAAATTGTGTAAAAAAACTGACCACAGAGAAACAGGAAAATTAAATATAAACAATCTTTATAAAACATTGTGTTATTATTTTTTTCTTATTGCCATCCAAGAACTTTGGCATCATCCTTTTTTTTACAAGAAATACCATATCTCTAGAGAGAATGTACATACACACATATGCACATATACAAACTCAAGAATCCAAGCAAAAGTAATCTTATCAATATCTAATGAAAGCCTGTAGCCATTTAAAAAAAAACAATACTGCCTGGTAGTAATGACTGTCAACACTTACAAATATTTTTGTTACATTCCTTGTATCCTTTTTTTCTGGAATTTTCACAGCACTGCATGTTACTATTATAGGGAGACATTTCAAAGACTTGAATTGGTTTGATTTCAACAGAAAAATATAAAAATACTTAAAATTAAACAAATTTTAAATGTTTAGATAGTCTGCAGACATGGCTTTCAGTATCTCACAAGGTAAGGACACTAGGAAAGAAGGAAAACACAAAAAGAAATGCTGTCTGGCTAGAAAGCATGGGTAGGCAAAAGGATATTCCTCAAGCTAATGATTTTTCAGAGCTTTTGTCTTTGTGTACTGACACAAATGAAAACCCAAGCTCTAAAGCAGGCACTAATTAACTTCCACTGCTGCACCATTAATAAGTTCCCAGGTGCTTCTCAGCTTTGATGTCATAGTGTCTGGGAGAGGGGAAGCTGCTGACTGCCTCTTCAGTCAGCCAGCTTCTCTTCCAGGTGCCTCATTCCATGAAATATAGTTACCCAGCCAGGACTGTCCTACAGGCCCTGCTATACTGTGAAAGAGAGAGAGTTAGAAAAGGGCACCCAAACATGAGAACTGAGTCTTATTTACTGAGACTTTAGCATCACATTTTTCTACTCAGATCTTTCTGGAGCTCTTCAAAACCTCCTCAAAATCTTTGAAAGACTACAAGCACCTGTGGTCTTAATAGAATAGAATTTTACTCTCCATTCTGTCTTGGATGATGCTTTTGGATGTTGGCCAACTATTAACATTCCATGGTGAATATTTTTTAAATTTCAAGCTAAATAATATATTAGTGATATAAATAGCAGGGGGGGAAACTCTGTCTTTAAAGGCTCATTCTAATCATAAGTCCTATGATATTTTTGTTACATGGCATAATAAGATCATTAAGTGATTTTTTTAGGTTCTCACCACTATTCAGCTCCAGTCAGAGCGGCTATTATAACATAGTTTGACTCCTGGAATAATTTGTTTCTTACTATATTCTTTTACTGTTTAGGCAATAAAGGATGCTGATAGCTTATGTAACAGTCATAATTCAGTGGAAATATTCAAGTATGGCTGACTCCTGAGTCACCTTCCATTGACACTACACACTGATAGACTCAAGTATCCTTTTTCAATATTCTGCACTTCACCACGCATGCAGGGGTTTTTACATAATTTTAAAAACTCTCTATGGTATTTAGTATCTACAAAATATACAAAATATAGAATCATACCATGGTTATGGTTAGATGGGACCTTTAAAGATAATGATGACACATGGAAGGGACATCCTTCACTAGATCAGCGTGTGAAACCTGACCATTTCCAGTGATGGGACATCCACAACTTATCTTAGCAACCTGTTGCAACGTCTCAACACCCTCATTGTAAAAGATTTCATCCTATCCAAGCAAATCTACCCTCTCAGTTTAACACCATTCCCTCCTCTCCCCATCACAGGGAAGTTGACTGCAAAGAGGTCTCTCCTCAGTGTCCTCTTCTCCAGGTAGAAGAGGACAACTGACCTCAGCTGCTCCTCACATGGCTTCCCCTTAAGGACCTTCATCATCCTCATAGCCTTCCTTTAGACACTCTCCAATGGTTTTATATCTCTCTTACACTGTGGCACCCAGAACTGTCCCCAGCACTCGGGGTGAGGCTGCCCCAGTGCAGAGCAGAGGGGACAATCCCCTCCCTTGCCTGGCTGGCCATGCTGTCCCTGATGCCCCCAGGACAGGGTTGGCCCTCCTGGCTGCCAGGGCACTGCTGGCTCAGGGTCAACTTGCCACAGACCAGGACCCCCAGGTCCCTTTCCGTGGTGCTGCTTTCCAGCATCTCATTTGTCTGTACATGCAGGTCTGCCCCATCCCAGTGCAGAAGTTCTAATACCATGGGAAAACACAGGACACACAATCATTCCAAGCACTGGCTGCAGAACCACACCACAGCCAGAGCTGGAACTTCCATAAATTCATGAATCAAGGTCTAAATCAAACTCTTTGAGGTCCTAATCCAGTTGTAAGCTTGCATGTTCTCCTTTAGTAGAGACTTTGAAAATAGTAAGGTAGGATGTAGACAGAAGTATGATCTGGACTTTTTTCCTAAAGCTTATCTCAGTGGTTTGAAAACCATGTTCCTAAAACAGTGTCAGGGGAAAATAATCACTATGTCTTCTTTCACCACTTGCACACCGACACTGCAGAAAAACACTTAAACAGTTATCCGAAAACTAAACTGGTTATTTAATATAATCATATTGCTGTTAAATAAGGACTAGCATCTCAGAAAGCTTTTCCCTAAATGCAATCTGAGGTTTGATTCAAGTGTTCAACTGGTTTTTCAAATGTACTATAAGCTTTTTTCGAATTTGAAAAACAATTTCACCATTCTTCAGTACTAACAAACAATAAAAATATTTCACCAAAAATCATAGACACAATGTCACAGACATCAGTGAAATTGCAAATCTACTTAAGGTAGGAGAAAATCAGAAGTTCAGGAATGCAGCTTTTATTCTTACTTTGAGTTGAGTGTCCATCTTTTAAAAGCAGGATGAGCTGGAGTCCTAATTTTTATTTTTTCCTGGCTCAGAGAGGTCAAAACACAATGCTTACTACTCTCTTGCTCTCAAAGTTACACTGAATCTGTCTGAAAAGATATTGACATTTTTATTTGTCACTGTGCAAACATGTGAGATGTAAATAAATACTGGTGATATACAAAGACACTTCAGCCTACATTTGGTGTTAGTGTGGTAATACTGCAAACCAGCAGTGCAGTTTTCTCAGAAGTGGGTTTGCAGTGACCTCTGTAGGACAGACCTGAGAAAGGGTCTTTTCATGCTCCAGACTCATTTTTTGCAAAGCCATAATTATATTGAGCTCTGCTGCAGCTTTAGAATAACCCCAGTGCAGATTTTCTGCCTACTCATACTAAGACAAGAAACTGGACCTTTATCCCAGAATGCCTGACAGTTCTGCTGTGGCAGTGTGGTAGTGACCTCCCCACTGGTCCCTTCAGCCTTTGAGATTTTAATACCATTTGTGAATATGATTAATTTCTGAAAATTAATTTCTGTGAATCCATGTGTAACTGTGCTGCAAGACAGGGACAGTTTGTGCAGCATTTTGATCTCTGCCTCTTGCACATTTTTAAGAGGCCAATATTGTCTACCTGCTCCTCCAGGGAAAAATCAATGGGGAAAAAAGCAGAAATTGAAAACGCTGAGTTACAGCTTCACATTATCCTATCCCAGCCCAAGTTCCTGAATTAAAGAGATAAAATTAATTCCAATGTGTGTTGTTAAATAAAATTCCTTTGACTAGTTCAAGATTCATACTCCTCACTTATCCAGGAAAACTGCAGTACATCATTACTTTTCATGACTACCCTATACAGGCCTTAGGACTAATCACCAATGTACAGGAAATCCAGGAGATCAGGGCCAGCCAGCAAGAGTTTGTGAAATGTGCATCTTGCTTGACCACCCTGATCCTTTCTATGACCAGGTGACAACCTTAGACGATGAGAAAAAGGCTATGGACCTTTAGTAAAGCCTCTGATACCATTTCCCACAGCATTCTCCTGGGGAAATTCTCTGCTCATGGCTCGGCAGGCACGCTGTTCACTGGGTAGAAACCTGTCTGCATGGCCGGGCCCAGAGAGTGGTGGTGCATGGAGTTACATCCAGCTGCTGGCCGGGCACCAGAGGTGTTCCCCAGGGCTCAGTACTGGGGCCANTTGGGGTCCCTCTCTCCAAGAATGACTTTGAGGTGCTGGAGCATGTCCAGAGGAGGTAACAGAGCTGTGAAGGTTCCAGAGCGTAAGACCTATGAGGAGCAGCTAAAGAGCTCCGGTTGTTTAGACAGGAGAAAAAAAGGGTGAGGGGTGAAGACTGGGGGGAAAAGAGCTATTGAGTACCTGAGTCTTCTCTTACGTTGTTACCAGTTTGCCATTTTCATTCATTGAGAAGTTACAATTTCTCTTACCTTCAGCTTCCTCATAGGAGGATAAAAGCTAGAGACAAATTCTATTCAGAAGTGGATGTCAGTAGATGAAACACATGAGACATAAGCTGGAGCATGAAAAGCTCAGACCAGAAGTATTAAAATGTTTTTTATCACGAGTGTGATTAAAGACTCCGGAACAGGGAGGTTTAGAAGCTGAATCTGCCTGTTCAAAGCTGTGGTTAACTTGCTGTTGTTGACCATGATGATTGACAGAGTCATCTCCAGAGGTGATGATGGGGTCAGACACTTGTGATGCTTTCAAATGTCTTGTACACAAGATTGTGCCAAGAAAGCACTGATTTTTAAAAATTTGCTGCTATTTAGCTCAAACTAACAAAAAACAGTAACTGTTCAGCTCCTATGTCTAGACTCTCAGAACAAAAATGTTCCATCAGCAAATACCAGTGACATGATTTTAAATTGCAAAAGCTTCAGAGAGCAGTACAAATTCTGATGCTGTAGACCACTAAGAGAAAAATGTATTATATATACTTCTTCCAACTGAAATTAACACGAACAAGCACTCAATTTCCATGAAGATACCATCAAGATACAGTGAACTGAAAAACTGGTATTGAGCTGAGACACCTATATTAAGAAGTCACCTGGAAGACCAGTGAGAACAGAAAAAGCTGTGAAAAAAATCAGAAAAATCAGCTGTGAACAGAATAAACGTCAGCGATTATCCCATAAGTTCACATCATTGTGCTTCACAAAATATTTTGGTATTCCCATATATTGAGTCACCCTCTTGCTCAACCAGGAGCAGGTGCAGGAAGAGGGAACACACCACAAAGGAGCATTTCCTGCACCACACAGAAAACTAGTGCCTGAATCTTGTTAGAGAAGGTCATACATCTGTTTTGCACTCAAACCCTATCTCAATTCCTCTATAATCAGAAGCACAATACATCCAACAATCTGGATTTCACAGCCTACTGTGTTTTCCTTTGTGCCCAGCATCCCAGTTAGGCATTACTGACACAACTCAAAGACTTATAGCATCCATATAACTCCAACCTCCTGATCAGCCATCAAAGCAACAGCCTCAATATTGTTCACTGAACGTAATCTGTTTGCATGGCTTGTGTTGCATGAACATAGTTGCTTCATGCCATTTTGTTACTCTCCAGCTCCTATACAGGATGAGAGAGGCCCAGGTCCCAGCTGAAGCACATTCCTGACTACTCTCACATCAAAAGTAGAAGGTGCTGCACCCAACTGCACCACTGCTGTTCAGACGATAAACTCTTCACACAGCTGTAGCTCACCTTCATGGAGCCCTCCAGGCCAGCTGAATAATAAGGCTTTGTGTCTGCATAAAACACAGGCCCACACCTTCTCAAACTTTCTCACAAGCTAGTCAGGGCTTCACAGACAAGGCCTGACCAGTGGAGTAGGGTGTGCCAGGTTGTGTATGAAAAATGTGAATCACAAAGGGCCAAGCTGTGGATGGCAAGGATGCCACAAGAGTAGGAAAATGTGCCATAAAACAACATGCCTTGTATGGCACATAATATGCCTTGTATGGCATGACTAGATCAGCATGAAAGACTTTGGAGTTTCAAATGTGAACACCAATTTCAGCATAAAGTGTTCTCACTAGGCTGGAATTATGATTGGGGAAAAAAGTGGGCAGAGTGAAATGCCTATTTATTTAGGGCCATAACCTCAGTATCTGTAAACCCCATTAATATAATAATGCAAAAAGTGAAATTTAGCAATCCAATCATTTCCATAAATATTGTATTGCTTTAGTTTGTTCCACCACTGATTTTTATAAGACATTCTTCTCAGAGCTGCCCCTTTTACCTTTTTGAAAGAAAATGTGCTCCTATCAGTGAAGTTACATGACAGGTCAAGAGTTTCTTGAGAAAATAATTTGGATCTCTGAGCGTAATTTTTCCCATTAGTGCAACAATTGATCTACTAATATATTATCCTACCAGAGCTGATACACAAAAATACGAAGGCACTATATTTTCTTCCTTTGGTATTCAAATAGCCTGCAGGTAGGAGCACTTCACAGAGAGCTTAGAGTGATCATGGTATCTGAGACTGATATTTTACTTACAGTTCCCTCTGTGGAACAACCATTTATCTAATCCTGCATCAGGATTAGATGAAACATTTGTTTCACATCCTCCCTTCTGAGTAATCGCTTACAACTCTGGAGAAAACCCAAAGTCCTAGTTGGCAAGTATCTGAAGCCTGTTCCCCCTGATCATATTTATATTGTATATCTGTAATTGTTTCAAAACAGTTGTTTCAAACAGTGTTTTCACAGAAAGTGTTTCTCTGATGCTTCAAACTATCTGTGAGACTGCAGTAAAGCCTTCTCTAAATGCTGAGAACTTTTCTTGAGCATCAAGGTTCCCAGAGACAGACTTACACTTAATGGTCATTTTCACAGTAGAGCTATGTGAAAATCTTTGAAACTTATCAAACATTTAATATAAAAACTTCCTGTAACTTGCACGAAATTGTTTTGTTTAGGGGTTTTTCTGTTTTTTTTGTTTGTTTATTAGTTTCTATTCCTATGTAAGCTGCGCACTGGCTTAATGGCTGTAAGGCTAAGCTGCCGTTCTGTAAAGGCTTTAGAGGTGATGGTAAGTTACTTTTACACAGAAACTGAGCTACACCGTAGTCGTGGTGTGAAGAAGGATCCCTGTATGGACAAATAGTGATAGCAAGTAGTGGCAGAAGCTGGACATATCTAATATGGGAAAGATACTTCTGGCAAGTGAAATAGTCCTTTTAAAACAGTAGGATGTTCAGCCTGAAGAGACATTTGTACTTCAGCAGCTACTTTGACATTTAATATGCTTCCATTAAAAATCTGTTGTCTCATTTTAATTTTTTGTAGGAGCTGTAATGTCTTAAGTATCTTTGCTGCCAAGATGAGGAGTTACCAGAGGAAGTGACCAGGCTGCATAGCATAAGGGAAAAGGAAAGAGAGATAGGTCATTCTCTGAGACTTAACAGCTTGAACAGCCAACAAACTCACCAGCAGGTGAGAAATTCTGAGTGTTCCCCCCTAATATGAAGGTAAGTGCAGTCTCTGGAGAATGGAAGAGATGGAAGCAGAAAATTTATGGCACAGCAAGGAAGGCTCTTTTCTCACCTAAAGGCCCGTAGCTACCCAACAGGTTCACTATCCTCAAAGTTGAGTAGGAGTTTCATGTGCCTTCAAGCAAATTTTCTGGTTCACCTGACCCTGAAACATGCAATACCTGGAGGAAACAGTGATTAATTGCAGTGGGTAACTCCTTGCTGCAGGGAACAGAAGAAACCATCTGTTGATCCGACATATCAATTGAAGGGACTGGCTGCCTGCCAGGGTCCTGTGTCCAGGATAATGAAGCTTGTTTGACACTCTGATTGATACCCTGCTGATCTTCCCTGGGAAAGGAAATTATACTGCTGGGGAAAACTTGGCTATTGTGCCCAGATGATGTTCTCAGTCCTGCTGGTGAAAGGAAAAGAACCTTCATCTACATACAGTAGACTAAGGGACCAGGCAAGGGTCATCTCAGAGCCCTGAGGGAATTGGCTGATGTACATGCAAAGACACTCTCCATGACATTTGAGAAGTGATGGCAATAAGGCGATTGGAAAAAGAAAATTTCATACTCGTCCTTTAAAAGAGTAGAGAGGAGGACCTTGGGAACTACCAATCTTCTTCCCTCCACGCCTGTGAAGATCATCAAACAGACCCTCCCAGAGGCTGTGCAAAGGCACACATAGGACAGGGAGGTGGCTCGGGACAGTCTGCACAGCCACACCAAGGGCAGGTCCTGCCTGACCAACCCAGTGGCCTTATGTGACAGGGTGACTGCAAGGGAAGGGCTACAGATATCATTCATCTGGACTTCTGTAAAGCCTTTGACAACCCCCCAACATCCTTCTCCCTTTAAATGGAGAGAGAGCAACTTCCTGAGTGGAATGTTAGGTGAATAACAAATTAGTAGGGTGGTGGCATCCAGAGGGTTGCGGTCAATGGCTCAGAATCCCAATGAACACTTATCAGGGATAAGTGGTGTCCCTCAGGGGTCCATACTGGGACCAGTGTTATTTAATATTTTCATTTATGACATAAACAAAGGGATTGAGTGCACCCCAAGCAAATTTGCAGATGACACCAAGCTGAGTGATACACTTGACACACCTGAAGGATGGGGTACCATCCAGAGGGTCCTGGGCAAGCTCAGGAAGTGGATCCATGGGAATCTCATGACATTTAACAAGAGCAAGTGCAACACAGGCTTGAATGAACAAATCAGAGCAGCCCTGCCCTGAAGGGCTTGGGGGTGCTGGTGTGTGAGAGGCTGGACATGCCCCAGCCATGGGCACTCACAGCCCAGAGAGCCAAACGTGCCCTGGGCTGCATCCAGAGCAGCATGGGCATCAGGGCAGGGAGGGGATTCTGCCCCTCTGCTCTGCTCTGCTGGGAGCCCACCTGCAGGGCTGCATCCAGCACAGAAATGACATGGAACTGTTGGAGTGAACTGGAGGAGGATCACCCAGAATACTGGAGGGATTGGAGCACCTCTCCTATGAGGAAAGGCTGAGAGAATTGGATTTGTTCAGCCTGCAGAAAAAGAAGGCTTTGAGGTGACCTAATTACAGCCTTCCAGTATCTGAAGGAAGCTTACTAGAAACCTGGAGAGAGACTTTGTGTAAGAGCATGTAGTGACAGACTTAGGGGGGAATGGCTTCAAACTGAAAGAGGGTAGGTTTGGATTATATATCAGGAAATATTCTTTACTGTGAGGGTGGTGAGACACTGGAATAGGTTGCCCAGAGAAGTTGTGGATGTCCTGGAAATGTCCAAGGTCAGATTGGATATGGATCTGAGTAAGCTGGTCTACTGGAAGGTGTCCCTCCTCAGAGCAGGGAGTGTTGGAACTAGATGATCTTTAAGGCCCCTTCCAAATCAAATAATTCTAAGTTCCATGATTCTATGACATGGAAAACACTGTGGTACAGAATACCTTCTTTGCCTCAGTCTTCACTAGCAATCCCATTTTTCAGAAAACCCAGAGACAAACGAAAAATGTGGAGAAAGGAAAATGCATAGGGAATTCTTCCTTAATGGAAGAGGATCAGGTCAGGGAACATTTAAGCAACCTGAACGTACCAGAGCCCTGTTGCGATGCCCCCATGAGTGCTGAGTTAACTGGCCCATACCACTGTGATGCAACTCTCAATAATCATTAGTAGAGGTTGAAGAGACTGGAGGGAGAGTGTCTCCTGTGGGAAAAAGCTGAGATGGGTTCCACCTAGGAAAGACAACTGGTCTAAAAATACCCAAGGAGAGAGTGCAACAAAGAGAACCATGTTCTCCTCAGTAGTGTTCAGCGACAGGACCAGAGACAACAAGCATCAACTGAAACACAAGAAGTACTTTCTAAACAACAGGAAACTTTATTTCTGTGAAGGTGACTGAGCACTGGCCCAGGTTGCCCAAAGAGTTTGTCTAGTCTCCCCCATTCTAGATCTACAAAAGCATTCTGGACACAGTCACGGACAACCAGCTCCAAGTGGCACTGCTGCAGCAAGGAGTTAAACCACAGGACCTGCAGAGGTGCCTTCCAAACTCAGTTATTCTGTAATTCTGTGTTTCATATAGCCTATCATTTCTGTATCTCACTAAAAGAAATGATAAATAACTGTAGCAATGCCAGCGTAGAGATCCCTGCTAGCTCTGGCACTGCTGCAGCATAGAGTCGGCTCAGAAGCGATCTTGATCCTCGCCTACCCCTGTGAGATTCTTGGCTAGTTCCTCCGGCAATAAGTGGTTGTCAGCAAGAGTAGAAGAAGGAGGGAGGCTCCGATGGGTTTNAACTTTGAGTTTTCTACCAAACTTAGATCATACACGGTGATAAATTGCCTAATGCCTCTGCTGAAAATGTCTCTCTAGTGGTGAAACACTAGTAGAAACCAGGATAAAGCTTTTTAGCCAATTTTAAGTGTAATATGTGAGAGCAGAATTAGGAAATTAACAATGCTTATCAGATTTTTTTGCCACTGCTTCCAATGTAATTTTAGATATGCATCTCTGAGACCTTACTTTGTCATTTATTCCTACTATCAGACCTAGACCAGCTTGTTCAAAACATGGGCAGTTCAGACATAACAGTATTCTACACACAAACTCTAAGACATTACATCCCAGATTTTTCTAACCTTTTTTTTCTTGTGATCTCCTAAAAGCTTTAGTGCAAATGTGTATCTTAATCCTTCTGGTATTTTCACAGCTGGATGAGGTACTTGCTCATCATATCGTTTCTGTATATCATAGTCATCTTACTAGTAAGGCTATAGAATTTCAGTCCTAGATGCACCAATTCTTTACTTAATGCTGTGATGCTACTTGTACCAGTGCTGACTGCTGATCTCCACCAAAACTGATCCCCTGCGTTGGTTCTGCCCTGGGTGCTTGGGATGTTCCTTGGAAGGGGAATTTCCAGAGTCCTCCACATTAAAGTTTCAATACCTAACGGAATCCAAGACTGCATTCGTGTTGCAGGCATTATAGTTCATTGCTAAATATAATGTGTATGGGGAGCTCTTATAAACCCTTTTCCATAACCACATTTTTTTTTTCCTTTTATTAAGCAATTTGCAGGGTCAGATATCTTTGGCCAGAATTCATTGGAACTGTACCTTTTCTACCTGTTTCCTTTCCTAGCTCTGCAACATAACCCTCCCTTTAGACAAAATCTATAGAGGGCCAGGGAAAATTGTGACATAAAAACTTTAACCATTTTTCCTGCAAGGATGGATAAAACTATCCATGTCTTTATTACCATGCTAGGCAGACACAAAATTATTTCACTTGACAATTTGGCCTACTACTTGCCTTATAGTGACTCTTTCTTTCTTGTTAATGACCAGGATAAGGTATTTTGATTTAAAAGGGCAAATAAAACTGTGAGATTTTTACAGGATTCATCAGTTGTTTTCTTTGTACTGTAGTAATTCTGGTAGTCCTTTTTTAGTAGTGGATTGTCACTGTAGCTTTGGGAATGAAAAAATATCCATGTCATTTTGTTGCAGTCAGAACACACACGAGAGGGGAGGCTTGGGACTGTGACATTTGCAGTCCCCGTTATCTAGAGTTACATACACACTTCCCTATCTATACCACAGTTTTATTAACCAGCCCTTTTCAGCAAGAGTTTAGTATTTTCCAGAAGGAAGCATTAACTTTCTTGTAAAGACTAATTACAGTTACTGGTAATTGGTTTGATTTTGTTTTCTTCTTTCTGTGGCTGGAGTGAGATTTCTTTCAATACTTAACTTCAGCTTAGTTTTATTTTATTAAAATATATAGTATCTTCTCAGCATGAAGCCATATACTGCTATTTTATCAATTGCAGGACTCCATCATTCAGCAGTAAGCAAATCTGCAGAGTAAGGGTGACAAAAGCAACAGGTGCTATTTATCTTGACTAAAATTACCACGAGATGTCACCAGTGTCAAATATAAGAAAGTACAGAAAAGATTTCAGACACTTATTTCAGGAAGTGTTTGCAAAGCTGGTCTACAAAATACACAAGCTATAAAAATCACCACAGTTGCAAAATTTGTCCAGCTAAAGCAAGAATTTTTATAATTCATACAAGTAACTGGTGTTACACCAATCTTTTAGCTTGGTTTAAACAAAGATTTTGTTTGCAACTGTTGCTTGCACCTAAAGCAGTTTCTTGGGTTTGATTTTAAACTTTTAACACTTTTTAAAATATGGATTCAAAATTAAATATTGAAATGCTGAGATAGATGTTCTCTGAGTAACCAATATTTTCTCTGAACATTGTGTGTTGTGTGCTTTTTCAGTGAACTCATTTCTTTAACATTGGCTATGTTCAAGATTCTAGGTTAGGAGGATTTTAAAAGTGGTTTCACAGTTGGAAAGACTTTCTCTTGTCTTGTAGTTTTCTTCAGAGTGGGTTTTTTTTGTTTGTTTGTTTGTTTTTGTTTGGGCTTTTTTTAGATGATGTGTGTTATGATTGAAGACAATGCTTGACATCTTGCCTTTCAAATAGTTTACATCAGCACAGTTTAATACATTATCCCTCTAATCTGCTGTTGTTTCATATCTACGTTGTGTTAGTAAAAAGAAGACATAATGAAGATGGAAGGTTGTGATAGCCCAAGATGTTAGCTCAAAGCTGTACCCATTTGTTTCATCAACATGGCTGTTAGTTAAGAAGTGTCATCATCATTTTAGTGACAGATATCTCCATTTATCATTGCTCGCATACAAAAATAGGAAAAAGTAAGGTAAATTGATCCCAGATAGATAAGAAACAGGACCCTGTCCAGGGCACTGATTCATCAATTGATTTTAAGGGAGGGGGGTTTTATTCTACCAACACCTTCAGTAAGCAAAACCAACAAAGTTGCCAGGAATGCAAATATTGCTGTTCTACATAGATTCCAAACTCCTTTTCTTTCATACTTTACCATAACCTGTTACTTTTGTCTCAATAATCCTCAGTTTTTTCAAACTCCTCCCTCTGGAGGGTTTTGATTCTTGTTGTTCTCATTCAAAAGCACATTAGAAATAACTTCGGATGGGGCTGTGCACTTCTTTCCAAGAAAACTGTTCTCAAAGGACACTTGAATACTGCAGCTCAAACACAGCTTCAGCCAGACACATTTCTGACACCAAGAAAGGATGTCCCTGCTCTTCCATTTGTGTTACACGATTTTAAAATAAGTTGTTACCATATGATTGTGATGATTCTCAAACATAGTAGTTAAGCTTTGATATATTTGCCCTTATTTTATAGCTATGTGAACTGAACCCTTAGGATTTGAGCTTTTTTATTTTTTATTTATTTGTGTTGCTGTGATTCTTTAGTGTGTATCTCTAAATTCCATACAGAGTGTTAGCTACTGCTTTTCCATTTTGGTCAGACAAAACAATTCCTCTCTAGGCCTGGGAATCAAGAACACCTCACTGTCTCAGGCCCTGAAAAGTGTAAACAAAAGTGAGTTGTGAGGAAAAACTTGGGGTAAATTACTTCATTACCTGCTGCTGTGATTGGAAGATTAACCCACAAAATGCAAACAGACTAAACTTATAAAAAAATGAAAACCCGTGAACTGTCATCCATTTTTTGTGTGTACCCTCTTGGGTGGGGTGAGGAGGGCATTGTATGCCCAAAACACACCTGAAGGCCCTTCAATAAATATAACCATTTTTTATTCCCTTAATTTTCTCTGGCCTCTGTTTTTAGGTAGTCTGATAACGCATCTGAACCATGCAGAGAAGATGATCAAAGGCCAAAAGCCAGAGAAGCTTCACTGAAACAGGGATAAGGAATACAGTATCTGAAAAAATTAGGAGCCTACAGAACCAGCAATATTCATATTTGCCTGAAGGTCTCACAGTACATGACTGGCAAGAAAAAGTAATACAGATTATGCATGTGTGGGATGTGAGTGTCAGCAAGAGGGAGAGGCACAGGAGCCATGGGACTCTTTCTGTCTTGCACTTCTGGGGTTCAGGGAGCACCTAAGGAGCTTGCTACACATCCCAGAGTTGACACACTGTGGGCGCAGAAAAAGCTTGGGCACCTCTGTTCTCTTTCTACCCTGCTTTCCTAATCTGCAATATTGAATGCAATATTCAAGTGAAGAGTAAAGTTCAGGAGCACAGTTTCTCGTCATGAAGCTATTCCAGAGGTCAGGGGAAAAGGTTGGTTGGCTACTGCCCCATGAATGCACTGTCCTCTGTTGGCAAAGAAATGGGACCACATTGGAGCAAGCATCATTTCCTATGTAAGTCTCTGTCAGAAATTCTTGGAAGAAAAGCATCTGCTCACTGGTCTGCCTGAAGACAGCTGTAAGCTGAGAGCTCAGCATCCTCACAGTAAAAAATGCTTCCTCATGTCCAGAGGGAACATCCTGTGTTTCAATATGTGAAAGAAGCACAAATAGGGAGGCAGGCTAGTGGTGCCAGCTGTTCGTTGCAACAGTAGTAAAGGACATCCAACAGCCTTGATAGCCCTGTTGCTGCATGTCTTTCCTTTGTTTTCTGGAGAAAAGATGTGTGTCAGAGGGAGAAACAAGGTACCCACAGCTGTCCCAGCAGCTGTAAAACCAGGAAGCAGCCCCAGACATTGCACTGCCTATCTGTTTCAGGCTTCAGAGACTAAATGAGAATATCCATGACACTAGGCCTACCATGAAGCAGAAATGTAGTGAGTGAAAAGTACTTCTTGAGTGTAATATATTTTCTCCTTCCAACTCCTACTGCGACATTATGGCAGTACAAGTATAAAGGCTCCTTCCTCTTCCCCTCTCCCAGTCAATTTCCCAAGTTGGGAGAAATCAGGGGATTTGAGTCTAGGTGACTTCCAAGTCATCTCCAGAAGTTATCTCCATTTCAAATCAACATCCAATTCTGCTTCACGTATGTGCTCTATAGTAAATACTTGAGACAGGGAGTACAAATTCTCTAACTCAGAGTGCAGTTTCTTTCAAAGCTGCCTCTGTCCATAGACCTTGAAAAAACCTTAATGTTTCTCCTTCAATCCCATGCTAAGTAAAGGAATTAAGACACTTCTCTAACCACACTTCCTGTGGATGTCTGGGAACAGCATTTCAAAACTGCTCATTTGCAGATGTGTCTTTCTTCCTGACTAAACCTTCTAGATTTAGTCTATGGATTCTTCTATACCCAGGGGCTTGCAGCAAACTGCAAAGGTTCTAGAGAATTTTGTGAATCCCTTTTATACATTTACATTACAAACATTGTTTGTTTCAGGTGATGTTGTGATCTACTTTCAGAGTATGTCGAGTTATTAAGGAGAAACCAGAAGAGAGGCATAGGATCAAAACCAGATTAAATCAAAATAAACCAAACTCCTCGAATGAGTAATATTGTCACATTCCCTGTTCAGCAATGCAGTGCTGTGTACACCTCTCTGAACAGTAATGTAGGCTGGACTACAGTCCTTTCTGGGAAAATGATCTGAGACCACAGGCCTGGTGGTCCAGAATCAATGCTGGATCAGTCTTTTCAAGTGCTTATTCTGGGTGGAGTGCACTAGCAAGTACTTGGAAAATACCTCATTTATCCCTGCAGCAAACATTTTTCAGTCAGAAACCAGTTTTTCATAATGAGGTTGTTTACAGTTTCCACCTTTAGCTGTGTATTGTGGCAGTAAACTGTTGCACTACCTTCTGGGCAACACCCAGTAAAGACACTCCACTTTATTATAAACCTGCTGCCTGGAGAGCTTAAAATGCTAATTCCTTTATGAAGATTGTTGTTTGTTTCTTTTTACTGTGTGCAACATGAAAGGTGTTCATGCTCATTAAGGTCACCCTCAACTTCATTGCAGTGAGTAAGAAGGGTTGTGTAGCCTTCAGAAGAATCACAACATGAGTTTGGGGCAGGCTGTAGTTTTGTAGCTTTGTAACAAACTCCGGGATTAGGCAAGTTTCACAGGACAAATGGTAAGAGTGAGCGCTAGACAAAGTGGAGTTAATTTCCACTGAGTCTGAGGGTCCCCAAGCCATAGTAATACTTCTCAGTATCTTAGCAAAGCTATTCCTCCTCGTTTTCATCAGCTGGGCAGGAAAGGCAGGGAAGTTTGCTGCTTGGAGACAGTAAGCTCTACAATGCAGGCAAACCAGAAATAGGTATTTGACACACCCATTATTGTCCACAAGTGAATTCTCTAGGTCATACCTGACCTTTCGTCTCACTACTTTGATTTCAGACATTACACACCATTTATTTCAGGTTGAAAAAAAGACTCTGTAAAAGACCCTGAAGAAATGAAATGCAGACAGTTTACTAGTCTTTGAGGCTGTCCACCACTAACTGACAGCCTTTTATTATAATAATTTGAGAAAGCATATTTTTCTTAGGTACATCAAGATTTTATGCAATTCTACTGAAAAGACTGGTTGTACAACAAACCTTTTTTAAAAAAACACTGTGTAAATAAGAACCAGTATTTTTTTCCCCCCCAGCTTTAAGACACAGTTTTGTAATGCTGTGACATTACACATAAGCTACAAAAAACAAAGTATGTCAGGTCACAGTGTCAAGCCTTCAAAAGTCAGGAAATAACTAAATTCAGGCTGATGTCATTGGCAGCTGTTTCTGGAAAACAGCAAGGAAAAGTTTGAGATTAGGTGCTTTGTTGATGCCAGGCTGCTTGAACACAGGCTCCCACAGTGATAACTGCATTGAGCCGAACAGACTTGTCACCCACTCTAACTCCTTCCTATCCTACACTGCTCATATACATAGTTAAATCTTAGTAATGTTTTTTATAATACATGAGAAAATATGGCAGTACTAATAATTTGTATGGTTATATTTCACAACTTGGAGTATGAATATTATGAATAAAAAGTTCTGGGGTAAAAATACATGACTAAGGGTTTTGCTCTTGCCCTGCTTTTGAACTAATCAGCACAAAAAGAATTTAGTAAACTCTCATGTTCCAGACTGTTTTGTACTACAATCAGTGATAAACATATCTTCAAAATTATTGACACAAATATTTGAAAGCACTATTAGTGACACAGTGCAGTGTGTTGCTCTTCTGTTTTCTCACTAAAGGCGGGTCCTACATGTCTTTTTGGAGTGACATGCAGGACCAGTTCAGCAACACAATGCTATGATATAGAAAACACAACAGAACCCTCCATCAAAAGTGGGTTGATGGTAAATCTTAGGCAAAAAATACTCCAACCGTAGTTAACTGTATGTCCTGCTTCACTTTCCTGTGGATGTCCACACCAAAGAAAAGCACCACAACCACACTATAACTGAAGGTACAAAATTACCTAGGCTTTTTTCTCCTGGCTGCAGCCTCCTTTCAAATCCCATGCACTCCTCCAAGAATGTGGGTGTGGAAGTGTCCCTGTGAGTCAAATATGTTGTGTATTTTTCTGTGCACCATATACAATGATCCATAATGAGCCACTTCAACAAATAAGCAACCTTTGGCAGTGTTACTTTTCTCTTATTTTTCCATTATATATATTTGCATTTGTAGGTATTCTAAGAGTTGTCACTACAATGCAGTAACAGTAACTCACCCTTTAAAGTCACAGTATATACCATTGGCTTTGCGGCTCCCCATAAAGATAAATTTTAGTTTTAGCTGAACTTTATCAACTATTAACAGCATTATTTTACACCAAACAGCACATAAGACATCCTAGTGTTAAAAAGTTGTTAAGTCTCCAGTTCTATGCATAGCTTTAGTACAAAAGTTAGAAAGAATAATCAGTGCTCCATGCTGTTTTCTGTCCCCAGAACTGACAGTCAAGCCTGGGAAAGCCCTTCAGATCTATTCAGCAATTGTGTCTCCTTCCATTTCTGTATTTGAATTGGAAACCAGTGGAGGAGAGGCAGATTAGCCAAAACTAACACTATATTGCAAATGTCAGCTTCATACAAACTCTCTTCATCCACAGCCAGGCCAAGAGAATGGTAACATCATCTAATTTGCTCTTTGCATTGCCAAACTGTAATGGAAGGCTGTTTTCCAATAAATTGTGACAGCAGAAAGTGTAGAGGAAATTGGAGGTCTTTTTCAAATAATAATATGGCTTGATTATTGTCTGCTGCAGAAGAAACAAGGAAGAACTAGACAGGATTCTTCACATGCTTCTTGTCTGCATAACTGGAGAAGCAAATGCATCCAGACATTTCAGACCAGGTTCTTCACAACTTCTTTGCTAGTTTGGTTTTAAATTCTGAGTTTTTCCCCTCTGCAGTCCCACTTTATTAGAGGTGATAAGCAAAAGGACACTTCAGGTCTGTCTGTAGGGCTGTACTCTTTTTCTACATTGATTATCCAGTAAAATGGGTCCCCTCGTTGATATCTAGAAGTAGGGGAATGTTAAAGACAGGGATGAGCTCTCTCTACAATTCAGTTTTCCAGTGGTTTCCATCTGCACGTTTAGGACAGACTTTTATCCTAAGAACAAATCTCAAATGACATGGGTTTGCTCAGAATCTCAGCATCTAGACTTCTGAACACAGCAAATCTGCAAATTTATAAATGGTCCACACATTCCAGATGTGCAGCTACACTTGTCTGTCCCTTCTCTGTCTACCTCATTTTGTTGAAATATTGTCCTCACCATATAAAACCTTAAGAATTTGAAGGGCAGTGTGCCAGCAGACTGAGAAGTCTTAACAAAAAATGCTTTTGTGCCAACATGTCATTCAGAGAAGATGATGCAGTCTGTTTCCCAACAACTCTTCCTTGAGGAATTCCCCATCGCGATTGTCAGCTGTAAATCAGCAGGATGTCCTAGTAGAGAAGAAGGGGTGGATACATTAAACCACCACACAAAGGATCTTTGCCAGACCTGTATTGTTAAAACAAACTGTCTTTTTAAGGAACAGCATGTTGGGAGTGCTCTTCTTTCCACAAAGGCACACATAACTTCCTCCACTCTTGGTGCAAATCAAACACCTAGGAGCTTGTTTGAATATGGGCTGAGCATAAAATTATTTGACAAATGATGTCAGAGTAAACTAGTTACTGTGATAGCAGGCCCCTATTAAGAAGCATAACTAATCAATGAAAAATGCTGTCAGTTTCTACACTAAATATTCAGAAGAATCTAATCATTGCTTTTAAAATTGTGGTGTGCGATTTTCTCACATCTTAACACTGCTCTATTATGAATTGTCTTTTATGAAAAACATATAAAGTCCTCATATAAAGTCAATGTTGCATGTTCTTAAAAAACTGGCTTTGATTCACAGAATGTATGTAGTCACTGTTAGTTAAAAGAAAAAAAAAAACTCAAATAACATTTAGACTACTGACAACAAATCTGAAATTCAGTACTTACTCAACTTACTGGATTCTAAATCTAACTTAATTGTTACTTGAAGGTAACTTGATCTTCATACTGGTATTACCTTCTTTCCTGCTGTATTCTCACTTACAATATTCATTTTACATCATTTGTTTTGTTCCCATATGCAGTCTTACACCTTTCATTGTTACTAGATTCCCCACCACACTACAAGTCAGCACCTACTCAGTGCAAACTCTCACTTCACAGCAAACCATTCCTCTGCCATCATTGCATTGTGATATTATGTGGTCATCATCTCTCCAGTTCAGAAAACAGGTTTTCCTCCCTTCTCTTCTCAATTCTTCTGATGTTTCATCAAGAATTATACTCTGCACATTAGCCTCAGTTATTCAATCTGTACTTAAATAAAATCCCCACACAAACAACTTTGCATGAAACTAGCAGTATTTTCTCCTTCCTCTCTGCCCTGCATTTCTCCCCTTGGCAGAAGGGTGTGGTGTAGCCATCTTCTTAAAATGGAGCTTTGAAGATAAGTGTCACTGACCAGCCTGCTGTGCCAAGTCTGCCTGAACAAACAGAACAAAAGACAAAAGGCTGATGATTGTGGTCCTCAGCCATGGGTGAGAGGGTATATATAGAGAGAGTGTATATATGATATAACCTGCACTCAGAGAAATCTGCACTCAGAAAACTCACTTCCAAGGTGCAGCTTAGTTTCACTGCACAAATTCAGCCACCAATTTTGTTGTAGTACTCTGTATCAGTAGCAGAAAATGTTTGTTATCTGTCTTTTTTAGCAGTGGAAGATGTGTGAGTTAGTGATGGGTGGTAGCATCCCCTCTGAGCAGACAATCCTTTCAACCACAGAGAGTAAACTTTTAGGAAAAAAAATATCGGTGAGAGCATTTGATTGACAACACTATTAAAAAACCAGTGACATTCCCTCTCATGTACACACAACAGGAAAAATACTGCCCATGAACTAAGTAGAAAGAGCGATTTCTAAGTGACCTTACTTGCAGGTGTATTTCTTTCCTTGTCAGCAATATAATTTAGAAGTGGTGAATATTTAAATTATCTTATTTAAATGATAGTAAATGAATTATAGTGAACACTGTACATGAAAAAAAAAATTTTGAGACAAAATTATTTTGCAAGGTAGGACAGAGTCAACATGTGATGAAGCAAAACTCTGCTGACTATTACTTTTGCAAACTACCTGAAGAACTCTATTTACTACATTGAAAACACATGAAGATGTAAATTCCTAGAAATTGGGTTTCTGTATGTTTATACTTAAGAAGGTGAGTCTAAGTGATTTGAGTTGATAATTTCAACAAAAATAATTGTTAATTAATAAAAAAGAGGGAAAGCCACAAGGAGTGGCTGAGGTCACTTGATCTCTTTGCTCTGGAGAAGAGGAGACTGAGGGGATACCTCATTGCAATCCTCCCTGTTAGGTGAAGAGGAGCGACAGAGCAGACACTGATTTCTTCTCTGTGAAGTCAGTGACAAGACCTGAGGAAAAGGCCTGAAGCTGTG
>VXBS01001533.1:28036-52025 GCA_013400255.1 Sitta europaea
AAGGTTTGCCACCCAGAGGCTGGTTGGGCACTGGAACAGGGTCTCTGGCATTCCCTGGCATGACTGTCAGTTCTGGGGAGAGAAAACAGTATGGGGTGCTGATTATTCTTTCTAACTAAGTGGTCACAGCACCAAGCCTGGAAATGTTCAAGAATTTTTAACAATGCCCTCAGGTACATGGTGTGATTCTTGGGATGTCCTGTGCAGGGAGAGAAGTTGGACTCCATGATCCTTGTGGATCTCTTCCAGCTCAGGACTTTGTATGTTTCTGTGGGGAGGGAAAAAAATCATCTCAAATTCAAGGAAAATGCTTAAGGTGCTTGGAGGAAAAAAATTAACCCAATTCTAGGATCATATTAATTACCCTTTCTAAAGGTAATCCACTAAGGTAATGCCACATACCAAGGAGTCTCCTCTTCATAGCATAAATCAGAGAAAACAAGAGGATGCAATGAACACATTCAAAACCAAAAAATTCAATTATTTGAATAGCTAGTTAAGTCTCTTTCTTATTGATATGTATCATAACATTATTTCCTCAGCAGGGTTTTTTTTCTGTCTTTTGTGACTTGCAGAAATTTTGCATCTTGAGGCTGTCTTTGCATGTAACTAAGAATTCTCAAGATGCAAAAGTCATTCCAAGAAGAGAGGGAAGCAAACACAAACAGACACACACAAACATATTCACAGGCATGAATGCATGAGCAGATAAGCCTTCTCCTCTAGGAAACAGAGCAACCAAAAATGTTCTGATGATAAATTACACAGAAGCCCTTGAGAATAAATTAAACAAATAAACTTTTATAACCTGATCTTATCAAAAACTAGTCCACCTGTCATCTGACAACTGTTTAGGAGGTTCCAGCCCATTCCTAATGAATGGTGACCCATAATAAATATCCTGTAAACAAGGATGTCACAGAAAACAGAAAATTAATGCTGTGAAAACTCAGCTTCCCTTTGTCACAGCCCATCAGTCAGCACAGGATTGCTTGCATTGGTTGATGAATGCTTTTTGTAGTAGGTGGAGGGTTTCAGTTTCCATATCCATCAGCCTGGTATCTTTCATGAGAATTGATGCAGAATAAAAGAAAACTTGCATTCATTTTTGAGCAAACAAACTGGTTACCATCTGAATGGCATCTGATCAGAAGCAGATGGAAAGAATGAACAGCAACATATGAAGAGCAAAGGGAGAAAAGATGTTCCTAATTCCATGATTCCCCTCTTCCATCCTTTGCATTAGTACTGCCTAGTATACCTGGAATAAAACTTTGTCCTTGCAGTGCTCTGGTATTCATAGAAAGTCCTTGTGACCACAAACATTGCATATTTATTATTTTATAGTTGCACTTCAAAGAATGAGCTCTGCTAGACAAAACATTACATTCTTATTTAAACTGCCTCAACATCTCTCCTTCCACCTGTCTTCTCACATTGTTATCATCAACACCAGCAGACCACTGCTGGCACATGTGCAATTACCTTATTTATTTTCAAAGACCAGTATATATCATAGAAATACTCCCCTAGTTTCAGATTTTTCTACTAAGAAGCCAGGTCATTATCAAAATGCATTTTTATGGATGAGACCAAATTGGGATTTTAAAAACCACCAAAAAACAAAAAACAAAAAAACCCCCAAAAACCTGAAACAACAAACAAGCAAACAAACAAAAATCCAATCTAAAAAACAAACCAGAACAAAAGCAAACCAAGCAATAAACCAAGCAGCCAACCAAGAACCAAGACTAATACCAAAACCAAAAAAGATGACAAATTAAAAAAAAAAAAAGACATATAGAAACAATAGACTGGTAATTTAACAGCATGCTTAGGAGAAGGAGAGGGAGGCAAATTCACTTCCCTCATGTTTTTTCCAGTGCTGACTCTTACTAGACACAGGATATGGGCCTAAATGCACATCAGCTCTGACACAGAATGGTAATACCTGTTGTTTAGCACAACCACTGACAGATGGATATAGGCAAGGATTTATTTCTACCTCGGGAATGAAATGACACACAGCAAGACTAATCATTAAACCATAACCAGGGAGCTGATCACTATAATGGAAAATTTGGAACAAGAAGGAAAACAACATCAGCCCTAATGAATATGGATGGATGGCCACACCACCTGGGAGAGAATTTATTTTCCCACATACGAGATCCCTCACAAAATCTTGATGAGATGACAGCTGCTGAATAGGGAAGAAACCAATGTGTACAAGCATCAAGCTTTTGTGCAGGGTAAGAGAAAAAATAATCTGTACCTTTTGAGACAAAAGAGCCATAGCAAATCAGTACATTAAAAGTTCAGCAGGGAAGTCTATCCACAGAATTATTATTATGCATATTAGATAGGTGTTCTTGCTTCAGGGAGGTCAAAAGGAATTTTGCTACATGATGAAAATTTTAAATGTTCTTGCATTTGAAGGCTGGAAGAAAAAATGTTTATTTAATTTACTCATTCTCCATATTAAAAAAAAAACAAAAACAAAAACAAACAAACAAACAAAAAAACCCAAAACCCAGAAGTTTTGCAGCCCAGTTTTTTAGCTGTATCAGGAAAAAAAAAACAAACCAGCCGCACAGGTCCTAGAAGTGCAAGTAATTTCTGTGTTCAGCTGAGAGCAGACAGCTCTGAAGCAAGCAGAAGTGTATACAAATTTGGACAGAGACATCAGGCACAAAGTTTTAGCAGAAAGCAGTAACTGGCCCTCCCATGCCCTCCAAAACAGAGCATGACAATTGGCATACAATCTGCTAAATCTCTCTCATGACAGATGATTTGTGTACATTAGGAGGTCACCCCTTGGTTAAGTTCAAGATCAGAATGTGAACTGAAGGTTGACTAATTGCCAATAATGGATATTTCTTTTGATGCTGTTATAACTTCCAATAAATAAATGGATAGATACGGTGTTTGCATCTAATGGTGCACTTGGTATTACTTGAGATTTTTCACCAACAGATTCAACAGACATGCCTATAGCAATGACAACCATAATTAGAAAAGGGAAATGGATTAGATATCTCAAAGTTTCTTCTATCCCTATCTTATCTTGTTCTGTGAACTTCTTGAAACCATTTAACTCTGTGGTTGTTACACTGTAGTTGTATTTTCATGCTTTACTGCTCTGATATTAACAAATATATTCTAATATTAACTTAATTAGACCAATTTAATCCAAGCTGCATACTGTTTTCACAAAACTGGAGTATAATAAGACAGTTCTAGGCTTCGAGAGCGTAGGGAATTTGGAATGTGTCACATAAACCACTTGCCCAAAGCAATTTGCTACATCACTATTCACTGCTATTCAGTGAGCATGAGCCAGATCTTCTGGTTTCAGATGCACGTCCACAATCCTCAAGACAATTGGATTACAGCAAAGAGCATTATTTGACTGCAGGGAAGTATGCTTTTGAACTTTTACTGTATTTATGTATGCAGTAGAAGGGATGATGCTGTAAAACAAACATTTGTTCTGAACATTATTAAGTTCATTATAAATTAGGTCTGTCAAGAATTGAAATGAAAATTCAAAGTAGCTTGTTCTTTGCACAGTGAAATGCTAAAAGTGTGATTCAGAAACTACAGGTGACTTATGTTCTTCAGTACATTTGTAGAGACATGTATTTGTGATCAGCCCTGCATCCCAGACACTTACGGCTCTTAAGGCTGCCTCCACAGACAGCGATGTCAGATCCACTCCATCAGATTCTGTCCTGCAGAGTACAGCTGCCATTGAGCCGGGCAGGCATTGCTTCAGCCTGTGAACAAGCAGAGCAAGCTGCACTGCAGGAGACACGGGTCATCCAGAGATGCCCCTGGCACATAAAAGTGATGATAGGTGTCAGGACTCTGCACTCCAATTCCCTTCAGACAATGCATCAAAATAATGCATCAGGCTAATGGCATACTGACTCAAAATAAGATAATTTCCTACTTTTTAAATTTACAATAACTTGATCAATTGTTTTGTGTACAAAATTAGCACTTACAGACACTTTCACTTTGTAGAAAATATAATGATATTTAAAGCGTTCTAAAGAAAAATACACAGAGCTCTATTTCCAAATGCAAGTGTGTTTTCACTTACAGAGACCTATCAGACATTGACTTCAGAAAAATCAAGAGAATGATCTTTAAAAAACAAACAATAAAAATAACTTGAAAATCACTGTATTGTTGTGAGTTGTTCTGTGGATTTAAAAGCAGGAAATTAGAAGGAAAAAAAAGCAAACAAACAAAAAAATTTTCAAGGAATGGAACCATCTGAATGTGCTGCAACTAAATGAATCTAAATTGTCTGATACTGGTCTGAAAAGCAGAGATAGAAACTGGGATACTTCAGTTTTTCTTAAGAACGAGAAACACATTATTATAAAAAAAATCTTTGACACAGAATCACAGAATCATAGACTGATTATGGTTGTATGCAGCATTAAAGATCCATCCCTGCCATGGCCAGAGGCATCATTCACTAGACTAGGCTGCTCAGAAACCCATTCAAGCTGCCTTCAACACTTTCAGGCACTGGGAATTCACAGCTTCTCTGGGCAACCTCACCACACTCACAAGTAAGAATTTCTTCCTAATACCTAGTCTAAATCTTCTCTTTGTAATTTTAACACCACCAGCCCTTGTCCTGTCACTACATGCCCTTGTAAAAAACCTCTTTTCAGATTTACATAGACTCCCTTTATGCACTGGAAGGCTCTCTGGAGAGAGACTTCTCTGCTCCAGCCTGAATAGTCACAATGCATTAATCCTGCCTTCAAAGGAAGAGAGGTGTTCTGATCATCTTTGTGGCCCTCCCCTGGACCTGCTCCAGAAGGCTGATGTCTTCTTAAGTTGGGTCCCCAGAGCTGGATACAGTACTACTGGTGGGACTCTCACAACTGCTGGAGCAGGGAGATTGAACGAGATGACCTGCAGTGGCATCTTCCAACCTGACTCATTCTGGGATTCTGTAATATATTGGGGCACCCAGCACTGCCCCCAGCTCTCGGGGTGAGGCTGCCCCAGTGCAGAGCAGAGGGGACAATCCCCTCCCTTGCCTGGCTGGCCATGCTGTCCCTGATGCCCCCAGGACAGGGTTGGCCCTCCTGGCTGCCAGGGCACTGCTGGCTCAGGGTCAACTTGCCACAGACCAGGACCCCCAGGTCCCTTTCTGTGGCACTGATTTCCAGCATCTCATTCCCCAGTCTGCACATCCCTTCCCAATTGCAGGATTCAGCACTTGCTCTTAGTATACTTCATTCAGCTAGTCATGGCCCAGCCCCTTAGTTTGTTAAGATCCCAGTCTTTAAGGGAGTCATCCTAGTTTAGTATCACCTATGAACTTGCTTTGTATCTCTTCTCGTGCTGTGTCCAAGTCGTTTATGAAGATGTAGAAGAGCACAGAGCCTAAGATGGAGCCATATGGAGCCTTACTAGTGGCAAGTCACCAGCCTGATGTCACCCCATCCAATGTAACCGCTTGTGCTCAGCCCATCAGCCAGCTGATCATCCATTACACGATGTGTTTATCCAGTTGTGTGCTGGACATTTTGTCCACAAGAATACTGTGAGAGACAACATTAAAATTTCTACTGAAATCCAAAAAAGTTATGTTAACTGGCTTCCCTTATTCTACTAGGTGGATAACACTGTTGTAAAAGGATATAAAGCTTTTTAAACAGATTTTTCCCCTCAACCATTCATGCTGACTATGACCAATGACTGCATTGCCTTCCAGGTTTTTTTTTTAATAAATCACAGAATTATGTTCTCAAATATTTTACCAAAAAAATTAACCAAATAAGCACCAAAATAAACACCTTTCCTCCTTGCTTTGTCTTCACTATGTCCAAGCAACACTAAAGGATCTTGAACACTGAATCACTTTGTCAGTTTGGTTAACAACATAATCTAAGCATGGGATGTATTTTTTCTGCTCAGCATACACACCTCAGAAGTCTAAACATATTAAGCAAATATTTTTGCATACTCTTCTGCAGTGAGGAAGAGTAACTTTATTGCTATCTAGATTTTTTTTCATTATTTTGGTCTGAAATTTAAAACTTCTAAAATGATTTCCATTTAACAGGAGATGTAAATATTTGCAACATAGTTTCTTCCCATATAGACAACCAACTCAAAAAAATAAATTAGGAATCAAAGAGCTCTTGCTGGTCTTGAATTCACCATGGTGGAATTTTATTTAAATATCAAAATAATCTGCACAGGATTTCTGAACTGGTTGTCCCAGAAAGTTAGCTAAAAATACCTGATACATGATGCATTAAAGACGGAGTAAAGATGAAGATAATTATATCTGTGGAAAAGATATCCAGCAATCTCTGGAAAACTCCTTTTCCAAGACTTGTGGTTTCCATACTTAAAATACTGTCTCTCAGTCTATGCATTCAATTTCTTCTCAGAACACCTGACCCAGCAACAGGAGAATATATTTGTCACTCCTCAGTTGATCAGAGCTACCCCTTTTTCATTCTCCTGAAGCACAGAGACATTTAAAATGCAGAGAATCATCCAGTAGTCCTTATTCATTTGAGAGTTACAGAAAGCTCAAGATGTGGTACAGAAGGTGGCAGACAAAGAATATATACTCAGGTCTGGTATTCGACAGTAAGGGCAAGATGACTTGGCTGTGTAATATTTGCCCTTATTGCTGTTTTCTCTTCAATATCTTATTGAAGAGATCATATTTACAAGAAAATACTGAAACCCCTTCCCACTCAAAAGTTAGAATTCATTTGGGTTAAGGGAATAATAAAATCCAGCTAGAGTACTTCCCTCAACACATAAATTAAATTACAACCTTCAGACAAGGCAGCACATAGTAAAGTGATAAGTTCTATATGTTGCAGTGGAGAATATGCCTGCCCACCACTCAGAGAGATTACAGATGTCAGATAACTGCCAAACATCCATGAAACAGTACTAACAAATTTTCTACAGTAAAAGAGCCACAGTTCTGCCTTGACTTCATGGAATCCACTCAAAGGCAGCTGAGGGATGCAGAAAGAAAACCTTACATTCCATTGCTTTCACACAACACACCTTCTTGCGGCTTAGAAACTAATAGACTGAAGTTCACCATGTATTAACCATTTCTTCTGCTTTCTAGTCCATGGAATTTTGATCAGCCTCTATAAATATAAGAAAGGTGTATCTCAACAAAAATGCCTCTACAGTTGCAAAAGCAACAATAATTTATGTCAGCCTAAGCCAAAGTCAGCCATGCACACCACCCTCTGGTACAATGTTTTCTTACAAGATTAAGAGTGCTTGACATGCAGAACTGAGCAGAAACCACTGCAGTGCCAGGGAAAAAAGATGAATGTACATCCTCTAACCTTCAGAAAATACCTTAGTAAAATCTCGTATATCTGGCTTGAGCTTTTTTAAAGAAAATTTGTCCCAATATTATTTTCTGTCAAATCATCAGCTCCTTTAAATCATTCTCATCAACTACTCCTTGTACCTAAAGATTTTACAGCTAAACTAATGAGTTCATTCTTGCTTTAACTTTGTTCCATAATATATATATTTTTAAAAGCTGCAAAGATATTAAAATAAATAACAGTGGCTAAAACTATATTCTGGGGGCTTGTACCCTTGCTAAATTAGCATGTCTTTTTCCATTTTTTTGTCAAGCTTTCCTAATTTTACTTAATCATCCAAGCTTAAATGGTATATGCCAGCTGCCTATCAAGGACTGATAATTTCTCTGAATTTTATGGCCAAAATTTTATTGGGAATGTCCTGTTGTTTATAAGAACATACCTAGCGAATATATTCCTTTACTGAAGTTAAAAATTTGAGCAATGCATGCATGAGAAACTTTACAGTCCTCCTTAAACCGGGTAGAAAATTAACACATTTTAGGTCTAAGGGCATCAGAAGAGGGAACTGATCACAAAAGCAGCTGTCAGTTTGTTTCCCAGTTCTGATGACACACAATGGTGATGCAAGAGTTTCTCACATCCTCACATCTACTGCTGAAAAGTTTAACCAAGCTGTAGGCACTTTCTACTCCAGTAGAAAAAGTAATCTTCCCTGCTCCAGTCTGTCTTAATGGGTTCCTCTTTCACTCTGAGAAACAGGTAATGCTCCCTTCCATAGCATGTAGAAGAAGACAAACAAAAGGACAGGAAATAAATACACACAATGAATCAAACCCTTTATTAAAACATACCAGTGCTTCCATGATACTCTATCTCTGATTAATGAATCATAACTGCAATTCAGAAAAAGCAAAAGGAGGCTGTTGGTTTGGAACAGGCCAGTGCTTGCAATGCATATCTGAACGTTTGACTGAAAATGCAGAGATGGCATCACATAATTCCCTGTGCCTCTTTGGATCTTCTTTTTTGTGTGAAATCAGTGTTCCATTACTGTGTAAGAAAGCATCATGTGTCATTGTAATTAAAAGGTATGTGACAATATGTATGTGGATAAGCAAGGAATCAAAGTCGAGTGAGAATTAATCCTGGAAGCTACTGGCCTTTCAAATTTGATTAAGCCACTCTAATAAAACTCTTATCAGGTTACATGGCATAACTATAATTGACAATTTTGGAAGCACACTATTTACTACCATTTGAAGATACAGATATGTAAACTAACTGAATCCGTAGAAACTGTGACTTTCCTTGTTAGTGATATGTGCACAAATATCTTTCATTATTCCACTAAAACACATAAGTAGTAATAAAAGGATCCTTTATCCTAGACCCACCCTTCCATACACTGTGAAACACAGTGGTCTTTCAGTTGTCTTTCCTTTGCCTTATATACTCAGAGCCTGAATTCATCCCTGAATAAGCTTGCTGCATTACATCTTGTTTGTGAAGTATCCACTCTATGATACCAGTGTTTTAATGGTGCCCTATGAGATGATTTTGATTCATGGATTTCCGTCTACATCCTAATTACTTTTAAACATTGCTTATAAACACATTATTGTTTCCACAGCACAAGAATGCCTTACTAGGTCACAGTATTCTGAAAAAAAGAGGCTAGTTGTAATTTACTCACAGTTAATTAAGGTTTTATATACTTTGGTTCCTTCCTTCCAGTTGCAAGTGCCCAGAAATATGTTTATTGTGTCCTTTCTACATCTTTGTTTTAAAATATATCATTCTTTTGCATTATGAAGTTACACTTTGCTGTCCCTCTTCACGGAGTGAAAAAACTGGCTAGATGGCCAGGCCCAGAGAGTGGTGGTGAATGAAGTTAAGTCCTGTTGATGTCCCGTGGGATTCTCCAGGGCTCAGTATTGGGGCCAGTTTTGTTTCATTTCTTTGTTGGCAACCTGGAGGAGATTAGAGTCCTACCTCAGGCGATTTGCAGGCAAGTTGGGTGTGAGTGCTGCTCTGCTGGAGGGCAGGGAGGCTCTGCAGAGGGATCTGGGCAGGCTGGATCATGGGCCAAGGCCAGCGGGGTGAGGTTCAACAAGGCCCAGTGCTGGGTCCTGCCCTGGGCTCACAACAGCCCCAGGCAGCTCCACAGGCTGGGGCAGAGTGGCTGCAAAGCTGCCCACAGGAAAAGGAGCTGGGGGTGCTGGGGACAGCAGCTGACCCTGAGCCAGCAGTGCCCAGGGGGCCAAGAAGGCCAATGGCAATCTGCCTCCTCAATAAAAATTTCCTTTTCTCCACAGCAAGCATTAAATATAGTCAGAAAATTGAGTATATTACATTTCATTTATATTGAGAGGATGCATGAGGAAGACTCTCAAAGGCTCCTTTAGTGATTGTTCCTTTCCTTTCCTATCATCTCCACCGAATAATGCTGTCCAGTTGCTATAAAATCTGTCAGTGTTGTTCGGTAGTCTATGTTCAACAGAAAACATAATACACTTAGATTAAAGATAACTCTGTAAATCATAACCTACCTTTCATTATACCTCTGTCACCCTTGTTTGGAGTGTTGTTGACTTCTCTAAGTAATGAATAACAAGTCTTTGATTTTTTTTTTCAAACTGATAAAACCATTCAGTAATAGTGTATTGAGGATCTCGTAAGACTTTTTCTTCTTGTCTTCATGTATCTTAAAAAAGAGATACATTAATATAAAAATGTAGATGCGGAGTCTTTTCACAGAATCAAAACAACATGGATCAAAAATTAATAAAAAGGGGCAAGAAAGGATCATTCTGTGAAAATAAACTCCTCCATAATTCGATTTCTCTGTAATGCTCCTACCTTGCCAAATGCAAGGCAACAAATATTACCTTAAATAAACTTAGATATGGCTTATAATATAGATGGATATATTCAAGACCTTTCTCGTGTCTCCCTGAGTAAAGAATTTTACACTGTGTCATTGAAGGCTTTCTAGACATTTGAAAATTTAAATGTCTCACTCAGGCACAAAAGAAGAGCAGAATAATAGTAATAATAGTGCATAATCCAACTTGCTGAAGTCAGAGACTTCAAAGGGTCCTTGACATAATTAAGGGTAGGATTACCTTGTCTCTAAGACATTTGGATCACAATATCTCCTTTTAAAGATGAACACCTCAGCAATTATTTCTTAGAACAGCATCAGTATTACAACTGCTTGAGTGAGCTCTGTTGCAGTGCAGTGAGGTGAAACGAGTGCTTGATGATAAAAGGACACTTTCACTGGACACAAAGAAAGAGTCTGATAGACAAATACATCACGCTTAGCCTGCAGATCCAAGTGTGCAAGCAAGGCATGCTGGAAAATTATCACATATGCAAATAAAAGCAGCAGATGAAGGCACAATGGTATGCACGGGTGGTTGAAATGAGAAAAATACAGTATTTAAGATAATCCTGACTGTTTTCAAAAATGGATCAAGACATAATTATCAGGCTAACATTTCCAAAGTGTGATGTGGAGCATCCATCTGGAGATACTGAACCTGAGTTTTCAAAGTGCTGAAGATGAGCAAGTCAAAAGCAAGCATGGCATGACAAAAACCAAATCAATCTACTTACTGCTGAGAGCACAAAACTAAGCAATTTTGAACTGTTTGCAGTTGGGTGCCTAATTTCCAACTACTTACAATTCCAAGTAACTGAATTATTAGAGTCCCATTCGGCAATAAGGAGTCTGTAAAATTATATGGAGTAATGTAAGCAATCAGAAGAAGTCACCTTATTTTAGCATGGCAGCTCCTATAAAAAGATGATACAAATCTCATGCTTGCACAAAAATATTTAAATTATTTTACTAGTTATTGTGATTATTTTTATTCAGCAAAATAAATTATGCAAGCAAAGTGATTTTAGGAAAATAGCAAGAAATAAATTAGCATAGAGAAACCTCAAATAACAGACTTTCAGCATCAAAATCACATCTAAAATGACATATATTGGTAACTGGAAACACACCTCAAACTATGAATTGCAAACCACATTGCCAAAAAATGGCTTCTACAGGATAATTTATGTGTTGGTTTGGTTGTTTGTTTGGGTTTTTTTTCAACCCAAGATAAATATAGGCAAAAAAGAAAAAGAAACAAAATATAAAAAGAAAAAATAACAAGAAAAGTGTGACTGTTTACTCAAAAGTGTGACATTAGAAATAGAGTTCTTGCAAACTGCCCAATTAGGGTAATTTTACTATACAGATGTTTAGAATTTAACTGAGTACTTCAGTCAAACATATGCAGTCTTATCACTAGTGGTGTTCCCTAGTAAACAGTGTTGGGCTTGGTCCTGTTCACTATCTTTATTGGTGATCTGGATGAGAGGCTTGAGTCCACCACTAGCAAATTCATGGATGGCACCAGGCTGGGTGGGAGTGCTGCTCTGCTGGAGGGCAGGGAGGCTCTGCAGAGGGATCTGGGCAGGCTGGATCATGGGCCAAGGCCAGCGGGGTGAGGTTCAACAAGGCCCAGTGCTGGGTCCTGCCCTGGGCTCACAACAGCCCCAGGCAGCTCCACAGGCTGGGGCAGAGTGGCTGCAAAGCTGCCCACAGGAAAAGGAGCTGGGGGTGCTGGGGACAGCAGCTGACCCTGAGCCAGCAGTGCCCAGGGGGCCAAGAAGGACAATGGCATCCTGGACAGAACCAGCAATGGTGTGGCCAGCAGGAGCAGGGCAGGCACTGTCCCCTGTACTCAGCACTGGTGAGAACACACCTCGAATTGTGTATTCAGTCTGGGCCCCGCAATTCAGGAAGGACATTGAGGTGTTGGAACAATTCCAGAGTAGGGCAGTGAAGTTGGTGAGGAGTCTGGAATGCTTATCCTGTAAGGAGTGGCTGAGGGAGCTGAGATTATTTCTCCTGGAGAGGAAAAGGACCAGGGATGACTTTATTACTCTCTTACAGCTCCCTGAAACAATGTTACAGCCAGGTAGGCGGCAGCCTTTTCTTCCAGGCAGCTATGAATATTAGAAGAGGACATAGTCTCAAGCTTCTCAAAGGGAGGTTTAGGCTGGACATTAGGAGGCATTTCTTCACACAAAGGGTGGCAGACATTGGAATGGGATACCTAGGGACATGGTGGTTTCACTGTCCCAGGAGATAGTTAAGGAAAGAAATGTGGCACTCAGTGACATAGTCTGGTAGACAAGGTGGTGTTTGGTCATAGACTGCATGGGATGATCTCAAAGGTCTTTCCCAAATTAAATGGTTCTGTGGTTCTATATTCTTAGCACATACAGTCAGAGATTCTGTGTTCTGAGATTTTGTGCCCTCTCTCTAGTTTGAATTCTTTGCTGTTTTCTGCAACTCTTGAAGACATGTAATGCCATTAGATCTGAAAACTGAGTGACCAACACACCACTGAAAATAATTTTACTGGGCAAATATCTCCCTGTATGTATATTCTTATCTTCCTGTAAAGGCAATGTAACAAGCTGGTAGAAAGGATTATCAGCCCCAAATTATCTACACACTCTTTAACCTCAAAGGAAGAAAATTTTAGATGGTTATTTTCAACATAGACACTCTTTCAAAAAATAACACTATATTATTCCCTTGCCTGGGACAGTGTAACAGTAAAGTTAACTACTGTTGACTTTTACATTCATAAAATCTGAGACTAGGAAAATCAGCACTACAACAGACTCTACCCCTGCCATTAAATTTTCGTTTAAAATGTAGAATGTACTTTGATTTCCAAGAAAGTGTGTGATCATAATCTGAAAGTAACAGAATTTAAATATAATCAGGATTCTTTAGACTACAGATGACACAAATGGAATACCCCACAGACACATTAGATGAAAAGAAGTACCCCATTATCAGTTCACATTGTGAAGATTATACAACATAATTTCTGTGATATGACTACTGCTTTGGCAAAGAACATGTTTGATTCCTTCCTGATGGTCGATTGCATGGGAACCACCATATTCATATCTTCATACAGTCTCCGTACAAAGAGACAGAGAGAACCTGAGGAGCTAGAGATATCTCTGGAAATACTAAAGTGACCCTCCAACTGAATCTCCCAAATTGAAATACAATATTTTGCTAGACATTTGGCCCCAGGTCATCTCTGTTCTTTAGCAGATGAAAAGAGAGCACAAGTAAAGGGATGTATACACACACCCATGCACTGATCTATCTGAATTTATGTACAGATTCTTGAATACTTTCTGCTGCTGCTGCCATGGGAAAGAGCTGCCTTCTGCTGGCTTCTGAAACTGATCAGCAGTGTGGGATCATTTTCATGCAGTCCTCTTGCTAGCATGGGACAAAATAACCTGCTCACTTGTTAAAATTATTTTATATTTCATCAGTCAAGAACTTTACCATACAAATTTTCTGTACTGCAATTAAGTCCTGATGCATAGAGGGAGTTTATGTCCTTTTGGATGGTGAAGAGTTTCTACTCCTATTTCTCAGGTGATTTTGCCTCTTTAAAGGCTATTTTCAGAAAGATTTGTTTGTTCTTACAGGGCATTTCTAACAGAACAGTGAAATTATGCTTAAACTGCCCTGCAGAAACTTAATTATAAAACTTGCTAGAAGCATAGGTTACTGCTGGTTACCACATGGCTGTCAGGCTGAAAAAGTCAACTGCTTCAAGCCCAGCAGAATTTCCATGACAACGTTGTGTCAAAAAAACCTCATTTTAAAACCTAAAAAAAATTATAAGATGATTTCTTATGGTTTTAATTCTATTTCCTACTATGCAGTTTACTGATCTCCAGCTAAAGCATTTCCAAGAAGTTAATTACCTGGAATACTGAAGCAAAGCCTTTCGCTACTGCAATCAATGAACTAGGAATTCTAACCTCCTCTACAGCACTGTTCCTTCCCTTACCAGTATCACACAGACCACTGGTGAGAAGTAAGCTTGATCATCCTAAGGCCTAAGAACTCTGTCCCGGGTACAGGGATACTGGGATGGAGCTTTTGGTGTTGTCTATCCAGCACCACCCATGTCACTGCTAGAAGACTGTAGCCTCAACAGGAAAAACGCTACGGGCAGAAACAGAAGTGTCACTGTCTTTAGCCAGGGCACAAAGAGGGGCGTGTGCCAGGCTGGAGTCAGGACTGCGCTGCCACAGGGCGCCGGGGTAGAGCTGCCATCACAGCTGTTGTAGCCACCGGAGCCAGCATGCCGGAGCTGCTGTCTGCCGCTGTGATGCTGCCCTCGCTGCTGCGGATTGAGCCCCTGCACCCACACCACTGCTGCCGCCGAGGCGGCGGGGAGAGACGGAGCCTGCGCCGGTACTGCTGCCACCGCCAGAGCGAGCATCTCTGCACCACAGCTCCTCATCTGGAACAAGTCGTTTTCCAGGTTTTGTTTTGTCCCTGTTTTCTGGGCTCTGGAGGAGGCGGTTGAGCCACAGGTGCCTCCCTGGCCTGCTGCCTCTGTTTTGCTGAGTGCCATGTGGTGATGGTCTCTATTTTGCCTGTGTTTAGAGATCGCGCTGATTGCTGCCCAGGCGGATCTTCGGTGGTGAATACCCCTCTGTGGGTAAAACTCTCTCCTCTCTCTCCCTCTTGTACACTCTGCGTTATTAATACAGTTCTGATTATTGTGATTTTTTCAGTAAATCGTGATTCCAATTTATAATCTCTCCTAGTTTCCCCCCACTATCCGAAGGGCCGGGGGGAAAGGGGGGAAGCTGCAATGGCTTTAATTTTTTAAATTTAAACCAGCTCAAACTGAAGCCCTGAAAGGCCTAAATAGGATTGAATTAGTCAGAAGGTAGAAAAAAAGACACTAAGAATGATTGTAAGTGCCATGTCTCCTACAAACTATTATCAACATCCCTCACATGACATATTGAAATAATGACCATATCACTGTACAAACTGCTTGCATAATTTGCCCTAAAATATTGTCTCTTGTATACTAACAGCTGTGTATGAGATTTACTTACCACACTGACTGAGCATTCACCTGGCTCCTCTGCACTGCTTTCATTTCCCCTCCTTGTTCCAGAAGGCTTTTTCTGCAGTTGATGCACTGAGACAGATGCTTGGCTGTCTAAGGCCTTCCTACAACCATGAAAATTTGGCCTATGGCTTCCAGTGCAGCTTGAACCAAAGCCCAAAGGCCAAGCTTCAAGTCTTAAAATAATACTGCCTCCAAATCACGGAAATTTTTCTAACATGAGCTTTCTACTTGCGGCTAAAAATTTTGGCATACATTTCATTGCAGTTCAGGGAGGGCTGTAATTTGTCAAGCAGCACCTCATGTATATTTGTAGAGATGTGGTAACCCATGGTGTTCATTCTGTTCTTCCAGGTTAACATACCTGACAGCTTTTATTCCCCAGGTCTTCCAGAAACTCTGTCTCTCTCAGAAGTTTCAAAGCGTGGAGAAAAGGATACACAGAATGAAAGCTCCAAAGGTCAGGTGTATTCTGAGATAAACATGATGAGATACAGCTGCAGATCCTGAGGAAATTGATGGAGAAAGTGGCTGAGCTATCCATCATATTTGAGAAGTTGTGTCAATCAACTTTACCAGTTGTGACTGGTAAAGCAGAAATATAATCCCCGCTTTTAGACAGGTAAATAAGGAAGACCCAGGGAAGTGTAGGCTCATCAGACTCATCTGGGTGCCTGGCAAAGTAGTATAGCATATCCTTCTAGAATGGAGGCACAGGGAGGTGATTGGTGAAGCCAATTTTCACTAAGAGCAAATTTTGCCTGACAGATTTGGAGGCCTTCTATGACAGGATTATAACATTGGTGAATGAGAGAGGAACAACTGACATAATTTACCTGGATTTGTGCAAAGCATTTGACACTGTACCAGGCGACATCCTTGTCTCTAAACTGGAAAGACACAAATTTAGTAGGTAGAACATTATGCAGACAAGGAATTGGCTGGATGATTCCACCCTCAGAGAGTTGTGGAACAGCTTGATGTCGAACTGGAGACCAGTGATGTGTGGTGTTCCTCACAGGACCAGTGCTATATAGCATCCATGTCAGTGACAGGGACAGTGGAAGCAACCTCAGCAAGTTTGCTGATGACACCAGTCTGTGGGCAGCCAACGCACTGGAGAGCAAGGATGACATCCAGAGGGACCTGGACAGGCTGGAGAGGTGGGCCTGTGCAAAGCTCTGGAAGTTCAACAAGGTCAGATACAGCAGCCTACCTCTGTGTTGGGTCATCCCAAACATGGATACACACTGGGTGATGAGTGGATGGAGAGCTGCCCTGAGGACAAGGGGTGTTGTTTTATAAGAAGCTCAACATGACCTAGCAAGTTGTGCTTGCAGCCCAGAAAGCCAACCATGTCCTAGGCTGCATCACAAGAAGTGTGACCAACAGGTTGAGGGAAGTAATTCTGCCCTTCTATTCTACTCTTGTGATACCCAGCCTATAGTACTAGATCCAGTTCTGGGGTTCACAACATAAGAAGGACATGGACCTGTTGGAGTGAAGGGCCACAATGGTGACCAGAGGGCTGCAGCACCTCTTTTATGAAGATATGCTGAGAGAGTTTGAATTTTCCAGCCTGGAAAAGGTTCAAGGAACCTCTAGCAGCCTTGTAGCACCTAAAAGGGATCTACAAAAAAGCCAGAGAGACTCTTTACAAGGGCATGTGACGAAAGGACAAGAGTGAATGGTTGAAGAGACTACGTTTAGAATCATAGAATGGTTTTGCTTGGCAAGGAGCTTAAAGATCATCTAATTCCAATTCCCCCAACATGCACAGGGAAACCTTCCAGTGGACCAGATCACTCAGAACTCCATCCAGCCTGGCCTTGAACACCTCAAGGGTTGGGGTTTCCCCAGACAACCTGTGGTAATATCTTCTCACCCTCACAGTAAAGAACCCTAATGTCTAATATAGACCTACTCTCTTGAAGTTTAAAGCCATTCCCCTTGGAATGGCTCTTGTAAGATATCTGTCTCCACCTTTCCTATAGGCTCCCTTCAAGTACTGGAAAGAAGGCTGAAGTATCAGATATGAGATTTTAAGATATTTTAAAAGTTCAGTTCCTTCCTTGAGCCATTTACAGTGCATTACCATTGCATTTTTCCTTTTTTTTTTCACATTCTTTTGGAGAAGAATACTAGTTCACAATTGGCTGTCTTTAATGTATGCAGTCAACTAAAAAAGATGAGGCTTAGACAAAGATCTAAGCTAAAGCTCCAAATCTCAGAACAAATTTGGAATACAATGATTATTTAGTTCCTCCTAGAAAAGATTCCAAGGGCACTGAGCATTTTCAAGCTCTTGAAATGTCTCAGAAAGTCAGATCATATGCCTATAATTCATTTTTGAGTTGCACAGCCAATAATTCTGAATGCCTTTCTCAACTTCACTCTTCAGATCTTTGGCTATCTAAATTAACATATTACCTCAAACTTGCTGAACATCTTCTAAATTAGTGTTCACCCACTCATCCATTTCAATGTGCTACCAAGAGATTTGAGTTCCAAAATAATTTTGTCCTTTGCTATCATTATCTTTTATCAAGAAAACGTTCTGCTCCATTACATCTTCATTAAAAGAAATCTCCAAATGGAGTGTGGGTGAACAGTGCCCTTCAATTTCATTTATGTCATTTATGAAGACTGGTAAAGAGCAACTGTCTGCTAGAATCAATGATTTTGTAATTACATACATATTAGTGTGGCTACTTGTATGATATATCACATAATGAGGCATCCTGCAGAGCTACTGGAGCAGCAGCAGAATATTATCCTATAATTTTTGCTTTGTTCACCATCATCTTGTTTTAATACATATGCACTTTGTGCAGTATGGAGGTTGAACAATATTACTCCAATATGGGAAGAAAATATCATCATCTTCATTTCGGGAAAATTATTATTATGCTAATAAAATGGTATTTGCCCAACATAGTTTTACCTCTTTATTTTTCAAGATGATAAGACGTGATTTCCACTACAGTAAGGATCCAGCCTTTTCACATAGTCCCAGAGGTCAGATGCTGCTGCTGCTGTGAATTAACTCTTGTTCTGAGGTGGAATTGCCTTGTAGACTTTTTTGTGCCAAAGAACAATATTAAATACCTTCCCTCCTGTGCAACACCCAATATCAAGTCACATCTGAAAATAGTAATGCCTGATCCACAGCTCAAAAATCTTGGAAATATATATCAGGTCTAGTTCAAATTCCTTTAACACTTGCCTTAAACAGTGTTCATTTTCGAGTCAGCAGGTGGGAAGCTATTACAGGAATCAGGAGTGAAAAGGTAAGCCTCCACTCCAGACAGGAGATGTTTTTATCTTTTCTATGAAGATCTAAAATTGGTTACTGAATACAATTTTGTCCATAAAGACATCATCCTTCAACACAAACCTCATCCCTGCCATGCTGATAATCTCTGACCGACATTTTAAAATGTTTTGCAAAAACTCAGACATTTAATCAATTTTTTTATTACTACCAAAACTCCTTCGCACATGAGGTTAAAGAAGGGTGCTTTGAGAAATACATGTTCTTCATACTTACCTTGTACTTATGTACCCTTGTACATACTTATGGAAGGAAAGCTGTTCGCAGTTGATCTAGCTTTTTTCACGGATTTCCTTTTCAGGAAAAGGAAGAACCATTTTTTAAATTATTAACACAGTATGCACCTGGATTTACATAGCTGCTAGTTCATGATCACTTCACAGATATGCCATCATATTTTCTAGGAAAACGAGAAATATTGGACTTTTTAAAATGCATCTGCCTGTGATGATTTTTTGGAGCTTTGTTTTCATTCAGCCTTCTGTGAATACTTACATAATCACCAGTTAAATCTCAATCTGTAAAACACATTTGATGCCACCTTCCCACTCTGCTTGCCTACCTTCTTACAAAATAAAATGTCTGCAGCCAGGAAAATGTGCAAGCATAGTGTGAAATATTTACACTACTTGAAACAAGAAAAAATAATCAAACACTTTCTCACTTCTCTTGAAGTTTCTCCAAGTAACACTCGGACACAACATCTTCCAAATTTTGTTAAAATAAGTGACAATATACACAGTATTTTTACTGGGGCCAGGAACTTTATTTAGAAAAAAATCCAAAAATTATCTAGAATGTAAGGTTCCATATCCAAGGTTTTACAAGCATAACGGGTAAACCATTATCAAGGAATTCTAATACATTTTTATCATTATTCTTTTATGTTAGTTTTACACAGATGTGTTTTGATACCAACAATGAAAAATGGCTGAAAAAATAACATCATCTAGTTGAGATGGAACAAAACTGGGTTTTGGTAGGAAAAAAAGATATTCAGTATTAGAAGGCTATAAGCTAGCAAATAAAAATCCCATCTGCAGTTACAGCCTTCCTCCCAGCTGTGGTCCCATTAACTCCAACAAGGATAAAAATCCAATCGATCTGACACAGTATTTCATTTAATTAAGGAAAGCAAAACAAAACAAGACAAAATCCCAACACCCACTGACATCCTCCCAAAACAAGTAAACAAAAAACCAAAACCCAAACGGACATACACCCCCCCAATATCCTCTCTTTGTTTATTTTAATCTAAATCCAGACCTTTTAATCTATTATTAGTGTATTTAAAAGCATAATTCAACAATTCTAAAAAAGCTCACTTGAAGATAATATGAAGAATTACTAATTTGATAAGGCTTAGAGTGTCTTTGGTAAGAGTAAAAAAACCTGCTTGAACAGAAGATAAAGCACTTACAGGTAGTATTCTAGAAATTCTAAATAGTTCGGATGGATCCCTCTGTGCATTCAGAATCAGCTACTGAGATAGAAATTTATTTGACTTTATAAGAGAGTGTTGGATTAATTAAATATACCAATAAAGGTTCTGGTAGTTTAAATCTACACTGGATTAATCAATATCTCTGAAAGAAAAGGCATTACTGATATTAAACTAGTATCAGGGCCCCAGATATAAAATCAGCACCCCATCATGTCTGCCCTTGAGTAAAATCAGTGCCTCTGTCAAGTAAAGCTCAGTGGAGGAATTTTTTTTCCTTATCATATATTTTTTCTTATCACATATGCTATATTATGTAGCTTATATGGAAGTTAAACTTTGAGGTGAGATGTCAGAAGGCACATGTTCTAGGCTATGAGGAAAAATTCTGTGATTTTGGGTGCTTGGTAACACTAAAATATTTACAGACATAAGACACAGCTTTGTGTATTTTCTTCCACATGCTTTGGCACTTCACTGAACTTAGAAATGCTACAATTTTTATTGTACTATTTTATCATTAAGACAAGAGATATTAGACAGGAACTGAGCAGTTGGTGTTTTCAAATTTTATATGTACTCATGGCTTTTTGTTATTAAAAAACATTCGCAAAGTTTCTATCTGGTGGGCTGGCCTCAAAAAAATTAAACCCCCTCAGTTATTCTACGTATTTTATGTAGATTATTAGCACACATTTTTTAATCTTTGTAAAATACTGCTGTTTTATCAAAGTATTTTAAAAAATACAGTACTCAAAATTTCACTAATTCCCAGTTGATGTAGTTTCTTTTCTATGTTCACCATAAACTATGAGATAAAGGCACTTCATTAGTTTTCTATGGAACAAATCAACTGTCACCAGAACTTACACAAATAATAGCAATAACCTAACCTAGGCAGAAAATTTTGAAGATAAATAAGTAAAACTGAAGTATTTTTTCCTGTCTTAACTAGAATCACTGAAGATCTTTTTTATGATGTATGAAAGGGCAAACTTCCACTTGCTACACACTGCATTGCACTGTAATGTACATGCCCTAGTAGGACTGCTCTGCATGTCCCAGCACTGAAACACTCATGCCTCAAAATGTTGAAAATATTCCTAGCCTGGTCTTAAATAATTCACTTAAAATGTAGTTAAGACAGTCCTACAGATTGGAAGTTATTGTTGAGACACGGCTGTGTAAGTATCAGGTCACCATGTGGTAATAATTTGTCAATACAGTTGTTTATGTATTTATATACACTCCTAATTCTACAACAAAGTAATCTGAATTATTTTAACCTTCAGGGGGAAAAAACCCAAACATGATCAATGTACGTCATTGTTTCCTAGCACATTACCTTGCACATTCACATTTTCAAGACTGATTCCTCTCCATGTTTCATTAACATTAAAAAAACTAAACAAAAAAAATTAAAGCATTTTTTCATGCATACAATCTTAACCATGATCTAGTCTGACAACTTTGTAACAGTGATCAACATAGCTACAGAATGTATTATTATCATCTTTACAGATATAGTGTATTGACATTTTTTCACAAATAAATTCTATTCTTTTCATAATAATTCCAGGATGTCTCAAAATCAGACAAGGACAAAACTGTTTTAAATAGAATTTAGATTTATGTTTGCTCAGTAGCTGCACTTACTAGGTGTTCAGCAGGTAGTCTCGCAAAGTATTTTGTCTTTTTTTTATGGATTAATTAATTTTTAGAATAATTTCAACATTTCAAGAGTGATCCATGGGTATGGGCTACATTTTTTTTCCATTTTATTAAGACACTTTTTTTGGGATGTTGGGTTTTTTAATTTAGAGCTCCCTTTACAGAAACTGCCAGCTTGACTCTGCATCCAGGATCAAAGCCAATGTCCATCATTCTATAACAGGAAAATTAAATTAAAACCAGCTTGCTGATCAGGATGTCTAAAAACATCCCTATTTCAACAGCCTAAATTTTTTTTTAAACCCTTCTTTAATTTTCTATGGGTGCTGTGTTATGAACTTTTTTTTTTTTAAAGTCAAGGCTGTGAAATTACTTTAATGAAATTAAAAAAATAAAGACAAATTATTAAGGAAAAAAGCCTACAACTTTGGCATGCTTTTTTTCCTTAAATATTTTTAAGGACAGAACACTAGCAGAAAAGAATGGAACATTGTACTGCAACAGGAAACAAAAGCTGTAAGATCAGTCTCTAGCCTTCACAAATTGTAAAGCATAATTGTGTTATGTTTTTTCTAAGGTTGTGCAATTCCTTTAAGGTATTGCAAGCTCCAGAAAGAAATATATGGGCTACAATCACATTGTTCTATACTTGCAGAAGGACATTTTTCTGTCCTAAGACTGCTGCAGTTAATTCTAGAGCTACCAAGAAGGTACTATGAAATCCTTAATGACAAAAAAAGAATACTTAATACTTCAAGAGAAATATACAAATTTCATTGAGAAATAAGTAAATTGTAACCTTATTTTAGCTGGTCTTCAGAAACAGAATCAGAATCATTTCACCTAGCTCACCAAAACTGCTCAACAGAGAAGTGGAGGGAGATGTAAGAAGGGTTGCTTGAGAAGGTGAATAGAGAGAAAATTAAAGGAAGGCCTAAATTCTGAAGATGTCTTGCAAATCATTTTGTTCCTACTCTCTAGAGAGGCACCACTTCACCTTCTCCTAGGGCAGATCAGACATTTGACTTACTGAAAGCAACATCTGAGACTCCAAGTATAAATGAGAGGAAATTAAAAAAATTACACCTTGTGGCAATGAGATCCAAAGTCAGAGCTCTTCTGCACAAGATATGCATGATCTTGCCCACCCTGAAATCCAATGTGCCTTTTTTTTTATGTATCATTTTAGTGTCACTCATTCTTTGTGACATTCCCATGCAGAAGTGTAGGCATAGTTTCTTAGTGTTTCTTACAATTTCTTTGCATTAATTATTTTTGTTTTGCTTTGCTGTTGCTTGTAACATGGTAGTAAGCCAGCCTTCCTTTTAAATGGTCTGAAACCTTTTGTAACTTAATTAAACTAATATGATACTTACAGATCTGATTCTTTTCCACTACTAGACATCCACTTATTTTTTTAATTAAATCCTCCTGATGACAGATGCAAACAAATAACTGCGGTTCTACACATCTGAAAAATATGGACAATTTTAGGTGTCTCTACATGAATTTGTGCAGCTAGGTCCAGGTTTTAACACTTGACATTAATGACAGCTCTTGCTTCTCATCCAGGTGGATTTCAGTGCTCTTAACTGACTCAGCAAGGTATATACTTGTCTCTTTCTCCAAGCAGTCACACAGAACAGCCAGATTCATGTGAAGATCAAAAGAGACATTTCAATTGCAGCTTTTGGTGATCTTCTTCAGGCCTTAGTTACCCAGTTGTTATAGACAGAAATCAGGTAAATCTCACTAGTGTATGTTTTGAAATGGATGATATCAAGTGCAATTAAATAAGATAAATTAAGCTTTCATTCTGCTCTCTCCTTCATGTCATTCAGGAAGACAATGGCAGATTTCGGTTGGGCTTGGCTGTTTGGTTTTTTGCATTTACCATTGAGCTATGGGTTTGACGATCAAAATTAACACGTTTATGGACATATTGAAAAACATAGCCCCATAGGGAACTGGGTCCAAATATTACATATACTTTAATTAAGCTTATGGCGGGAGGGAGAAGAAGGCCATTGCCAGTGAGTTGCACAAGAAATAAACGCTTCTCCGCTTTTTTGATATTTAAACCTATCAGGGTCAAATCCCAGGGGGGAATCTTACAAGACATGTGTGTACCTGCGGCCCCAAATGCTCTCAGCCCGAGCTGTGTGCTGGCCGGCAGGTGGGCCGGCCGAGCGAGGGG
>VXBS01001533.1:52046-62979 GCA_013400255.1 Sitta europaea
TCCCGCCGGCCCGTGTGGCAAAGGTCGGTGATCGGCGGGGCGAGACCGCCGTGTGGAGAAAGCGCACGGGCGCAGGGCGCTGTGAGCCCTCCGTACTGCGGGTCCCCACGGCGGGCTGTGCAGCCTCTGCAGCTCTTGGGGGGGACGCGGCCCCTGCCTGCTGCTGGTCTGCCGGTGGCAGCCCCGCCGAGGGAGGCTGCAGGGCCGGGGGGCGGTGGAGGTGGCTTTGCGCAGCTTCTGATGGTCGAAGCGAGCGGTGCGGCTGGAAGAGTTTGGCAATGCCGCCTAGCCTTCGGAGGGGGTTTTCGGGGGCGAAACGTCTGGCAGTGCCACTCGGATATCAGAGAGGTTTTCAGGGCTGCCATTGTAAAGATAGCAGGATTTCTTCCCTGTACGTCAACAAGTTTCTGAAGGGAAAACGAGTTGAACGCCATCTTACTAAGAATAATTGGGCAAAGAGGGCAAAGAAATTACATCAATTTCTTAGATGAAGAGGCTTTTCTATAGGGCATAATTTTGGCCCTATTTGCACACCTTATTTCATTTTCTTCTGTTATTACTTGGAGACACTCGTGCACATTGTTTCTCCTATGGAGAAGTGCTATAAATATTTCCTTAACTGGCCGTCTGGGTCTCTTTCAGATGACTTTTCTGCTAATTTGAACTTTGCTTATTCGGTTCAAACATACTTATTTCAGTGCAGATTTGTTCAGAAGAGAAATATTATTTTGGAATTCCACCCAGGTATTCATAAGCTGTGATCAAAACTGTGTTTGCATATACGTGTGTGTTTTCCTCAATGTATTCAGTATTTGAAAGATATCTGGATTTTTCTCACCTAGTTCAAAAAAAGGAAAGATTTTTGTGAGTTTTGCATACCAAGTGCTAAAGACCTTGCTTTGAAAATCTGACTGTACAACTGGAGGAGTGTGTTTATGCATCTGTGTTTGCATTTGTACAATTGCTTTTTCACATTGTCCTGTCAGGTGCTCTTCCAGGAGTTGACATACTTACTTCATTTTACAGAGTGGTTAAGAAATATTCGCTTATCATTATCTTCAGTAACTGTACTTAGAATTGAAGAGTGTGATGTGATTCTACAGGTGCAAATTCTGAAATTAAATTTCCCTTAGAGCCACAAAGTATGACAATGTGGGAGCTGTGGGGACAATTGATCCCAATTCTCCTAGTTTGCAATAGGAATTCCTAGTGAGAGGACAGGCTCCCAACACCTGCTGTGTCCTTCACCTTCTCTGCCTGCCAGTCTGTAATTAGCAGTCCATAACTCAGGGGACCTCTATAATACTGTCAAAGAGAGTCTTCACAGTAATTCTGTGAGCCTTGGACCAAATTACCTTTTGCAAGGAACTGTGTATCTGCAACATTTCCAGTATTTCTCAAAGATGAAGTAAGGTACACAAGAAGAACAGTGAAACCCTTGTAAAGATGGAGTTAAATGATATATTACTGTTTTACTACAGCATGAGGAAAGTTTGTGATATACCTAGAGTCCACAAACCTGTCATAATTAAATTTACATATTCATTATTAATTCTTTTATAATATACTCTGGGAAATTGGTCTAACATTTGTTAATCTAGTTAGTTTGGAAGAACAATTTAGCATTTATGAGAAGAAGAGTAACACATCATTTTGAAAGAAGAAAATAGGTTTTCAGAAATGTATGGAAGTAATAAATGCATCAAGCTGTGAAAATATGCTGTGCAGGCTGTCCAGCTATCTTGCAAAGTACCTGATATTCCTACACTATCATATGGTATCATGATTTTTGCTCATCATTGTTAAAGCCATTTTCAGCATCCAATGGAATGAAATATGCTTATCTTTGTTAGTACTCTTACTAAGCTGAAAAGTTTTCCTGATTATTTGTGTGCATCTCTGAAAAGAGACAAACGGACAAAAACCCCTCAAAATTCTGAACACTTCTTCCTTCAAGAGTAATTATTTTATGCTGTATCTTAAGCCTTTGCCTGTTCTTTCCATTTTCAAAAATATCAGAATTTCTTTCACAGCAATGGGGGGGTAATATAATTTAAAATCTGGACACAAAATATCTTATATCTTGAGTATCATGTCTTTTGAGTGAAAACACCTGAATGTATATTCAAAGAAAACAAAGTTTGAGCTTCAAGCGGTTATTTTCCTCGCCTTAGAAAAGAGTCAGCTTTAGGCCACAAGCTGATGTGGAGAGATGTGTAACCAGGAGAGCAGCAGCCTGACACAAATATCTGCAAAAGGAGGTGTATCTTGCATCTTTTTGTTCTGCTGGCCTTACCGAGCCCAAAGCAAATGAGCTAACAGAAGCAGTTTAAAAGTAACTTGTTTCAAGCACTTATTCAGCCCTTTATATAGAGAGTTATATTGTTATACAATCAAGGCAAAATAAAGCAGAAATATCCCTGAAAATTACTCACCCTGAAATAGGTGTCCAAAGGGCAATTGCGTACAGAGAGTTTAAGTCACACTTCACAGGTTTCTGATAGAGTATTTCTTTTTTGCCATCATTTTGTCTCCAAAGGTCACTGCTGCAATGCAGACAAACCAGTCATGAAAGTAAAAGGCTGATTATGTGTAAATACTTGCTCATTAATCCGTGTGTCATAGCCTGATAGCCTGTAATACTGTGCAGTTCTTCAGCAGAACAACTTTTTTCTTGCCATGAAAATTAAAGTGTAGGTGATTTGTGTACATATGGTCCAAGGCATTGAGTTGCAGTAGCATGCTATACTAGAGCCAAGATCGTTTTACATTCTCAGAAATTATACACAAAAGAGTTGCAATGTTTTGGGGTTTGGTTTTTTTGTTGGTGGGTTTGTTTGTTTGTTTGTTTTGGGGTTGGTTGGTTTGTTTGTTTTCTTCTTTGTTTCTTTGTTTTTGGTAGCAGCTTTGTGTCTGGGAAGGATTATTCTGAGGGATTCAGTTCACCCGAATTTGCAGGTTACATGTACTTTTTTTTTAATCTCTGAATGGAGTGTGTGTCACTTCCTAAACAGATTCAGAACTTCAGATACCTCTGAGCCCGTCTGTGACTTGGGATTGGGCTCTTCTCAACAGCACATGTAGGGGACGCTGAAAAGGTTCAGGTATTCATGCGGAAATGTGAGAAATGCAATATTAAGATTGAGGAAGAAGGAGGAAGCTAACGACACAGGAGGCTGTGAATGGGAGATGTCCCTTCTTCAGCCCTTTGTTCATCAGGGGTGTGGCATTGCAGTCCCAGTGTGAGGCAGCGATAAACACTTTTGGTACTCTGCCATTACCTTCCTCCATCGTTCTCTTCAGGTACGTACATGGTCCGTACGCTGCACGCCTCTGACACCAGGAGAAAGGAACCCTGGCGCCGTCCCGGGAGCCGGGCTGGGCGGCGCAGGGTCGGCGGGAGCTGTCCGAGGTGGCTCGGTGAGAGCCGGGACCGGGCGGCCGCAGAGCGCGCCAAAACTCCAGCGGCAGCAAGCGCTGATGTGAGGCAGGGATGGAGTAACAGAGAGTGCAGGGGTCAGGTATTGAGGCTGGAGCATACCTAAATACCTGACTTTTCTGCCTCTGAAGTGACTTTATTCAGTCTCCGCAGGATCAGACTTTTTTCTTTTGCAGTTACATTGTTGAAAGATTCGGGCTGGCCTTTTCGGACCTTTTCTCCCCGCATTTGAGAGTGAGATTAAAACAGGCGTAGTTCCTGTTGTGACATCAGCACTGTAGAAACTTTGAGTGTTGTGACTATAATGATTTTCCGGGATTTGGTAAGTGCAGTAGACACTGAATCTTCTGTTTTGTGTTTTATGATATCCCCCAGCAGTTTATATGGCTTTATTCTCTATAATGTTAATGGAAGTTATTACTTTTTATTATAATATTAAGTAGTAATATCTCACTATAAGAATATTTTTTGTTTTTAGACGAACACACACCTGCTAAATGAAAGGCTATGCCCTTCTGTAATCAGACACAAGGGGACTTGATTGCTGGTTTTAATAGCAGTATTTCTGCATTACTGGAAGCCCACCAGTGCATTCTTACAAAAATGATTGTCTCATAGGGTGAAGACAACAGAACAATTAGTAACCTATCACTCTGTTGATTACCTTTCCCTATGCAGAAGACCACCTGAATTCAGGGAGCTCACCATATTCCTGAGTTTCTTTTGCAAATGTAGACTACATCCTCTAAACCCCAAAAACTTATTAAGTCTTTCTCACTTCCATCCATCTTCTTACTTCCATCTCTGGCAAATGCAATTTAAATAGCAAAAGCCCGTTCATGATATTAAGTAAGGTTTCACCTTTTTCCATTTCTCCCTCCTCATACCCTTATCAAAAAGTGGCCTATAAGCTTAGTTTAGGCTGTCTTCAGTACCATTTCTTGCTTGCACAATACAGTGGTAAGGTTCCAAACAATGCAGCAGATTTATAGTCTCTTGAAGTACACTAGCAAAACCAACAGGAAAGATGTTAAGGGGAATATAATAAAACAGAAGAATTATTGCTTTGTTTCTGACAAGTATAATTGTAAGCCAAGCATTCAATTCCTTTCTTGAATTCTGAAGCATAGTGTTTTATTAACTTTTATTAACTTCATTAACAGATATGTTGAATCAACTGTGGGAGTATGGATATTTAAAAGAAGACTGTCTTCTTCTTGCTGTGCCTCAGAATATCATAGATGATACTTGTGGCTTTTTATGCCTCTCTAGACAGTGATGATTCTTCTATCTGTGTTTCTCTGTAGCACTTGCTAACAGCTTGATATAGGGTGGTATTTCTTTAGAAATGTATGAAACACAGCAATTCTAAGAAAACAGCAGAATTTAATTTTAACAATGGAAAATAAAATGCAGAATAACAAATAATTTCATCTGAGAGTTTCACATACCACTGAAGATCAAAAATGGTCTAAGCTAGGAAGTCAGCCAATGAAAGAATTCAAAGGTAACTGAAGTTAAACATGATGCTTTTTTTGGTCTTGAAGTGTTTTGAAGCAAAGAAAACCCATCTTTTTTTTTCTTCTTCTGGCTTGTAAGGTTTTCCCATTTTGTTATTTGTTTTAACATAGTCTTTAGGTTTCATTTATGTCAGTGAAGTGAAACTATCACTAGAGCTGAATTCTTAAATGTTTAGAAAGAGTGAGTCTAATGTCAATTTACACTCTGCAAAGTCCCCAAACTACCAAAGTGTACCAGTATTATTTTTACAGTTGAAGCAAGAACACAAATATCACCCAAATATTTACTGTGTCCAATTTCCCAATATTATTTAAGGGAAGATACAACAATGTAATTGCAAATTGTTTTTTCTTTTATATTTACATTTTAGAAATAAAGCATAAAGACACTTTCATCTTATATATCACATCAAAAAAGGTAATGTTCTGGTTGAGACTACACACAAAAAACAGTTGCACTGTTCAGAAATTTATTTTTTTTTTCACAAATGCCCTGTAGGATTTGTAATTATAGTCCCGCATTATCTTGCGCAGTGAGGACACATCTGTATCACATCTGAAGATCAGGGCTGTAGTGGAGTTAGTGTTTCAAATTTCATGGTTCTTTAATGCTTTTGGAATGGCAGATAACCTCGCCTTGCTTAATCTGAGCTGATTTTCTGAGTCATATATCTGATTTCTCAATGCTTTGATGTCTTCATTAGTTTCAGAACAACAATGTTTCTGATTGTTACTATCTGTCTATCTTTAGTGTCCACTAAATTGCCTTTCCAGCTGCTTATCTCAGTCACAATCATTCCATTGCTCTTCCAGCAAGGGGTGAGCTAGAACAGAATGTCCTGTTTACTGTTCTTTTCTCTCATCAGAGAAGCAATAATAAGGGTCAGAATCTGGCAGATATTTCCAGTTATATAAGAAAGCCTTTCACCTTTCTTATACCACTGCCAACCATTTAGTTTCTTGTGTGTTTTAGGGGTCTTAAATGAAGATGCATTTTTCCTAATGTGCTCTCCTGAGCTAATATCTTGGGCTATCCATGTACAAAGGTGCTTATACAGCTTTGGGATAGCAAGCAAAGATTGTGGAAAGAGAACAGAAGGTCAGTGGGCTATTACAAGGAAGGGCGAGAAATTCTTAAATTTTTGTTTGTGGCATTATAATAGTGCTAATGGTGCTGTAGTGTGTTAAGCCATATAAGCAAAACATTAGATGCTACAACTAGAGGACATGAATTTCTGAAATGACTGAAAAAAGGGGTCAAAACAAAAGCATTGCTTTATAAGATGTTTTGCATTTTTGCATTCGGAGACATTATGGAAACAGGAAGACCTATACGTATCTGGATGACTGCATAATTAAAGAAGGCTTACATGTAATAGATGGATGAGATGAAGAAGAAGAGTAATGATTTTAGAACTGATATCTGAAAAGGGTCATAAGGAAGGTCTGCAAAATAAAAAAGACAAGTTACTGTTGTCAGGTTACTTTTCAATTTTACTGTAAAACACAGGGATATGAGATAGAAGGATATCCCCTGGGTTAGCATAAGCAGCCTCTGCTGCTTCAGGTTACACCATTGCAGATAAAATACTGTTACATATCATGTTCCATCTTAGAGCTAGATAGGCTATTTGATACTGTATATCCTCCTAGGAAGCTATATTCTTTAATTCGATCGTTGAAAGTCTTACAATTTCCACTATAAATGTATTCAGTTTCGTTATGCATCCAATAATTAAAATATTGCTCCATCGCTAGTATTCAACCATTTTCTATATTTCTACTCACTCATCCCTGGTGGACAAACTAAGCTTTTCATCTCCTTTCAAAAGGTAGGCTCTTCATTCTTTTAATTACACTATAGTCCTCCTTTGTGTGTGTTCTACACTGAATTTGCTTTTCCTGAAACCTTAATGAGTTTCACACAGTATTTCCCAACAGACCAGGTGCTTTTACCAGGACACATCCAAATTCATGAAGTAATGTAGGTTGCATAGCTGCTGGGAAATAATTGTAATTTTCCCCAGATGGTTTAATTTATTAAATTAATTTATTAATTTATTACATAACCTTGTTTATAAAATAAATCAAAAAATACATTTCTTACATTAAGGTTGTAAGCACAATACTTCACAAACATAATAAGTTTGTTGAAACAAGTTTGTTGAAAAACTGTGAAAGAAAAAATTTTATCACTGATACAACTTAGTTTATTTTTACAGTGGTAGATTCTGTACAAGAGTTCCAGCTAGATGAAGCACAATCGTAAGGTTTTTCTTCTTCCTTCAGCTGTATATTTTTTTCTTGGCTTTCTTTGAAAGAAGTTGCATCTGCACATGGAAGATATTTGGAAGATATGTACATGTGGAATTCATCTACAGTCTGTTTGACTAAAGAAGAGGAAAGCTGGAGTCCAGTAAGAGACATTGTTAAATAATCAAACTGGTTAGCCCTCTGTATGTTTGGAGGCAGTACTGGTTCAAATTCACCAGGACTTTGGCCACATAGTCATAGGAAAACAATCACTGTTTCCCTTTTCCTAGCTGAGTGAAATCAATCCCTTGGTTTGACTAAAGGTGAGGTGTGCCTTATGCAGGGCTACATAGCAGAGAGGCTGCTCTGCTTTAGTGGTGACTGCTACAGGTTGCCCTATGTTATTAGACCTGTTCCAGGCTCCCACAGCACAGAAAGGGGCAGGAGTTATGTGGGTTTGCTGTTCAAACCTACTGTGAGTGAAGGGAGTGCACCCACACTGGAGAAGCTTGTTCTTTCCCCTCTGACAAGTACTCTGCCTTGCTTTCATTCCTGAAGGTCCATCACAGGGAGCACTGCCTACCTGAACTTTCCTCACACTGCAGTCATATGACACAATGTATTAATTGCGTGAAGGAATTTACAACCACTGCACCCTCAATAGGATAATCAAAGAGCATCAGGGGGTCTCACCATGGCAGAGAACAAATATATATTCTCTTATATATTGCTACTAAATACTCTTCAGTAAAGCAAGAGCTGACATGGGAACTTTCTTCTGGAAGGTTTCTGAGAGAATTTTTCTTCACATGTCTTTTTAAGCAAGCTGATAGTCTGGCTAACACAAGCAACCAGAGAGTTAAGATTAGTTGCCATGTGATTACACCCCTGAAACTCTATACCTTAGTGGTTTGCTGCAGTTTTCTAGGAATCTTATTTTTTCAATCAACATCAGTATGTTTATAGGAAGGTACATTGTGAAGTAGAGTGTAAAATAGTAAAATGTGTAATATTAGAAAGTATTAAAAATAATGCAAAAAGAGCTGAAATAGGTTTATAAAGCATTTGTAATACAGTCTTCCACACCTTCTATTTTAGTTGTTTATAGCTGACACTGTATTTCTTTGCACTAAGAGACAGACAGTGATAAGAGAAACTATGGAGAGAGCAGACAAAATTGATTTATAAAATACTACTAAAGGACAGAGAATGTATCACAGTGCAAAAATCCTTCCTGCCTGTGCTACAATTTGACATGTTTGTTTTGAGTATTTTGTACTGTGTTTGAAATCAAGTCAGTGAACTTTGTTTGCTAGCTTTTTCAGTTTCATGAATCATCTGCTCTGAAGTTAATCCAGTTAAGACTCACCAAAATTATAGAAATAATTGTGTTTTAGTCTGTCACGAGTGTACAGCATATAATGTGAAATTATGAAGAGCTTAATCACTTAGTTAATAGCACAATAGATATTACTACAGTACAATTAAATAATATCAGGTTTGAACAATGTGACTTTTTTTTCTCCTTTCAATGTTGTGTCAAAGCAAAATTCCTATAATTCCCACACTATCTATCATCATCAGTCAGAATCATTAATTCTGCTTTAGTGAAAAGGAATTTCCATATTATGAAGTTTTAAGAAAACAGGAAAAATAAATACCACAGCTTTTTTTTTTTTTTCAGAGTGCTACATGTACTACAGAACAGATTATTTTACAAAACACATTATTAGTTCTATAAAAATATATGCTGGTTTCCTTTTCTCATTGTCTTTATGGTTCATTCCTAAGGATCATTCACATCATAAACTCAGTGGGAGGCGAAGATGATATGTGTTTTTTCGGTGTCATGCACACTAGTGGAGAACTCCATCAATTAAAACTGTGCATCCCAAACCGGTGTTCTTATCCATAATATAAAAACATGAGGGAGTCCTACCTGTTAGATAACATTTTTTTCTGTTTTATACTCTCTTTCAGTGAGAAATAGAAGCAGGCATGTCTATGTGTGGACTTTGGCTTTCTGTTTCTAAATTGTGAGTGGTTCTATCCCTGAAGGTAAAGAAAGTAAAGGGGCAGTCTATCACATCATCTTGTTATCAGGGATGTAATCAGATTCTGAAAAGCAACTAACCCACAATTGTAACAACGCAAAGCAAGTAAGTGCAGTAATGTCATATTGCATGTCCTGAACAGATTCAGATACTCAGGGCTTCTGAGTTTTCAAATTCAAAATCTGTATTTTGTTGATCTCACATAATTATACAAAAAAGGCTTCAGGGTTTAGCTATGACTTCCTGAAAAATTGTAAGTGGTCTCCATGCTGGGTTGCTTAGCAGGCTGATGAATGAATGGCCCACACATTTTTATAAGTTTACAGTAGCTGCAGGACAATCTACGACACACCCTATGCGTGCTAATATAACTGAGCCCAGAGATTATGCAAAAATTTTTAACAGAGTGTGTGAAGGGTTTTTACTCACTTCAAAATCTGTGTCATGAACTACAGCAAGGTATTTGAAGAAAAATGTGGTAGCCCTATAATCGTTCCCATACAAAGAATTTACCTTTTTCCTTCAACAACATTCCAGAAAGAATAGCAATATGCAAAGAGACACTCCAGATGAAGATCAGAATGCAATAAATTACTGTTCACCAGATACTCAGATGTCACAGAAGTCATTTTGCAGATAGACAGAAACCTTAACATAAAGGTCTCCCAAGACACATTTTACCTAATTTCTGTGGTGGACTCACTGAACACACATACACAGGCCAGACTGATTCTGCCACCTTATTATACACAGCCATCATCTCCCAGGTCCTGTAAAGCCTCAGGCTTGGTAGATGTGATGGATCTAGTGCTACATACAATGGAGCCAGTTGCAGGTGCTAGCTAACCCCTTGCAGCATTTTCTGCTCCCTTTTTTCTGGGTAACACAAGGGAAAATGGCTCATCCTATAGGAAGGAAACATGTATTCCCTCTGGCTTTTTGAGCTGGGACTTGCTGAAAGATGGATGTCAGTGGGTTTCACTTGGTCTGCTTATATTCAGTACTTTTCTTCTGCTCTGTTTTTCTTCTCTTGCTCTTCTCATCCTCACCCCTCACTTTCCTTTGTCTTTATTTACACCCTTTCTTTGAAGAATTTTCTGTCTGTTGCCAAGTGTATAAAAAGCCTTAAGTGCTACCTGGGAGAACAGTAACAAGGAGTTATGGCATGTGTTGTTTCATGTGGTCAGGACAGACAGGAGGATTGTCCTGTAATTTTCATTGTGCAAAGTAATCCCAGGGACCCAGACTGCACCTTTTACTTGTGTCTTCATGGCTGCTAGGAGAGAAAAAGCAGACAACATGCTATACAACATGTGCTGTACTATGCGCAGTTACAAGGATATATTTTCCTTAAAAAATTAAATTAAAGGTATGGTATTATACAGTTTGTTCCACCATCCTTCTTCACATCTACCCAATATTGCAGAAATCTGGAGTTCAAGCAATATGTGTCATTGAGCTGTAAGTAAAGGATTGCTCTTGTAAAAATCATAACCTAACTTAGCCATGTGGACAAGAAGGAAAAGCAAATAGAAGAAATGAAAAAGAAATAAAACAAATTTATCATGGATGAGAAGAAAGGTAGAGTAGTTGAAACAGGAAAAATGAAGAGGGCAAGTAGGAAAAGTGATATTTTGCTCTTCAAAAAGTAAAAGCAAATTATTTAA
>VXBS01001533.1:62989-75848 GCA_013400255.1 Sitta europaea
AAGTAAAAGCAAATTATTTAATAAATAAAAAAATATAAAAATAATTTTATTTTAAAAAGGGAGGGATCCTAATATATAGAAGCAGCTTTGCAGACTATAGTGTATTTTAAGGTTGTGGAAATTGTCCATTTTAATTTCAGAAATAATGGAGTTATCATTAGAATTCATCTAGAGAAATTGAGATTTTTCTAAGACTTTGTCTCTACTTAGGGCTATTATCAATGTGATGTTAAAAGCAGTGGTTACCATCTATATGTATGTTTATGCTGAATCACACTTCTTTTTGTGTGTTATAATTCCCAGAAGAAATTTCCAAGTCGAACTTGGTTATTGAGATGAGGATCAAGCAGTTCTATATATGTCCATTTCCAGTACAAAAGCAAGTTTATTCTGCTAAATTTCTGATCTCCTCTTGTTACTGTTACAAAATAAAATTTCTTATATTTCCATGATCTATTCAAGGAACATATGCTAGGTGTTAACTGCAGTTAAAAGGTAGCTGCATTTTACTATAGTTTGGCTTACTACAAAAGTTAATATGGATATAAGTGCTCTGTCTGGTAAATTGCAAAGAATAAGAAAAAGAAATTGAATGAATAAGGAATTGAGAACAATAATGTGATTTCAAGAGATTGTCGGAACTCTAGTCTCAGCTGTGGTCATTAGATAAATAATGACAACAAGAAAATCAAACAGAACAGGTATAAATGTATAGATGGAAAATCTTAAGGAAACCCTGCTATAATTTTGAGAGCACGTGGAAAGTTTTTGTAGTGAAATCTAAAGAAGTGGAAAACAGGACCCTCAAGAATAAAACCAAGGGTGAATCTTTCTACCTGCTAGCAATCCTGATGAATATACAACAACCAGAATTCCATCTGGTCAAATATGACAGTCATCTTATAGAATGAAAGGCAGATGGTTAGAACAAGTCCTAGTCATACCTGCTGAAAATAAAGTGTAATTACACAACTTGCCATAAACATTCAGTTCAATCCTGCTGCAGTTTAAGTAAATGTCTGCTCTAAAGTGCATGAATTGTCTGAAGACATGGAGATTACCTGTATGGTTAGATTCAGCTATTTACTCTGTGCTTTCAGGATCAAAGCCTTAGCAACTAACTTCAATTTATGTAATCATTTTACAAATGGAGTTTTATCTTCCTTGAGCTTATCTAAAAGAGCAGAGTAAATATTTTCAACCCATCTAATTCAGTCCCTAGATTAGAAATAGAGATCATTGTGTCTTATCATTCATTAATCAAGGTCATCTGCATAATATTACAAATATCTTAAAGGCTGTTAAGATTCAAGATTGCTCCAAGGAATTTAAACTGTCCATATTCACTCGCAGAGATTACACCTTGATCAGAAATCTTAATAGTTAACTAGAGTAGCTCATTTTCTTGCAAGTTTACCTAGTTCATTTTCCATGTCAATTAACAAGAAAGACTTGGTTTCTAATGTGCCTTAATTTTCATTTAGCTTGATTTTGATGATGAAAAGTTCTGATCTGTTCTTTTATTGGATGCAGTGAGAAACTGGATCTCTTGATCTCTGTTCATTCAGGACTGGAGCATTACAAAGCTCCAGTGTGAAACAACAGTTCTAGTGTTTTTTAGACACTGATGAACACATTTCCTATAACAGTCATTTTAGTTTTAAAATTATGTTGGAATGGAAAATAAAGGTATTGCTTGTCAAACTGAAGAATTTTGTCTTTTGGCCTACAATTGTTTTTCTTTTGGTAGAACTCCTACCTGTGATTTGTCTCAGAAGTGTGAACTATCTGATAATTCATGTAATCCAAAGATAAGAGATTTATAAAGGTGCCATGCACCATGGCTCAATCACTGATTGAATTTATAGTCGGTATTTGTAGGCCAGTTGTGTTGTGAAATGAATGTGAAATGAGCAGACTGTATTTTTGTTGATCTGTTTCCTGGAAGTTATTAAATTAATTTCATGATTACAGTCACACTCTTTCCTAATTATGTAGAGTGGCAATTACTGAAAGTGTTGCTGCTGGGTAGGCTTATTTTCACCAATAGAAATCATCTGAAGTATTTATGTCACCATCTCTCTTTAGTTGTTTGGTAGTGTTTGTATAGTCTATTGATTTTTGTAATGACAGTTATGGATCTTCTATAACTAGCAAAGGTGGGTAAAAAGGACTGGACTGACAATGAGAACACCTAATCACATTTTTCCAAAGACATACCTAAAGTCATGCTGCAACTTCAGAATTATGTGTTATTATTTTGCTTATCATTAGAAAAGGAAATATCTCTTACCTGATTTGCTTTAGAAGTTCTGCCATAGCTGTGAAAATATGTTTATTGCTTGCTCTTTTTGTTCTTCTGCTATTTTTTCTCCTTGTCTCACATGTCTCTAATATAGATTACATATTATTTGTGTAACATTTTTATGTCCCTTTTAGGTATTGGAATTGGTGTGCTGGTACGGGAACATGGCAAACTGTCTAACTTGGATAAGGTCTACTTTGCATTTCCCGGGGAACTGCTGATGAGAATGCTCAAACTCATCATTCTGCCATTAATCATATCAAGTATGATCACAGGTATGACTGAACTACTAAAAGATAACATACTGTTATCTTATGGGATTATCATTGTGGGTTAGCTTTCTGTCTAAAGAGAATAACCCCTAAAAACAATTTGATGGAATTCTATACTGAGAAATATACAGATTTCACACCTTTAGATTAAATTATTTCTTTATATAATGAGAAAGAGAAAAGAATCAGAAGCATTAACATTATTATCTATGTCATTATATAGAGCTGTGACCTAATAACTTTGCAACTCTATAGATTCTTGTATCTCTCTCTCCCTGTTTTCAGAAGTGGGTTAGAGTAGCAAATCACAAGCCCAAAGCTGCAACTGCATATTCTGAGGTACAGAGTTAACTGTTATAAGCAGTCTCACAATGCCATTTTATAAGCAAGGAAGAGCTGATCTCATAACCTACTGTCACAAAAAGAGGACATTCCTGACATTTATTTCCTTGGTCTCAGCAAACATCCCTGAGGTAGCTTGCATGAGTTCCAGCAGTCACTGAATCCTGGTATGAGTCCACTTGTACCTCCCCAAAACTGAAAACTCCTTTGAACCAAGCGAATGCTTGGGAGACTATGTGGCCAGGAAGGGGTAATGGAAGGAAAAGCAAAGCTTCAATCTTCTGGGAAAAGCAAGCAAGTGGTTAGCTGAAACCCTGCCGTGACTGCTAGAATTTGCTAATGGTTCACCCACCTTTAGAAAGATTTGGAGGAGAAAACCCAAGGCAAAGAGACAGAACTAAAGGCCAAATAGCCTTTCCTTAGAAATAACCTTTTTCAAAAAAGGGAAAGCCAAGCAAAATTTTCTTTCAAGTCTTTGCTGATGGTGCAAGGATAGCGACTGCATTTTTTTCAGGTTTTGATAGTGGATCACATTGGTCACTACACAGTTCCTTTTCATCTCCACAAAACCTCCATTTTGACAACTTATTAATGTCCAAGTGTTGATTGATTAGATGTTAATGAAAATGCATCAGATATTTGACTAAAGAAAAGGAGAGCGTGTTGTGATCAGAAAATGGAAGAGGAATTTTGATCATGTTACAGAAGTATATTCAAGAATAGGATATTAAATACAAACTTTCAAGCTCCCCAAAGTTCATAGCCAAAAGTATCACTAATTTCACAGACGCACACCCCAAAAAGAGTCTATGACAAAAAGTTCTTAAAGGAAGCTGTCAAGGCCTTGTGAACACATCTGTAATGTAGGGTGAGGAACCCAGTGTTAGAATTGAAACTGAGGATGTCCAGAGCTGCAAGATCTAGAATGGAAAGCTGCCGAAGGCATAGTGAAAAATAATGACACAAAATAGTCAAGGGTTGTGTCTGAAGGAATGAAGGGAGGTTAAACAATTGTTGATGCGCAAAGGAGAGGAGAAGCTTAATCTGTGACAGGACATCCAGGAAAAGCTGCCAAGATAAGACTAAGACATTTCTTTTTTTAAACAAGCTTTTATTTGTTCGAAGACATGGGCCCATGTCTTCACAGATAAATTAGATCATCAAAATAATCATTAAATGAATTATTTATTAAATTTATCCCTGTCCAGCACTTGCAGGGGAAACAAGAATCATCCTGTTAAAAAATATTGTTCTTACTTAATGTATAATGTTCCAGTATGAGTAAACTGCATTTGTAACTACTAACACAAACCTGAATTTTACAGATTGAAGATTACAGTCAAATACAGAAATGACTGTATAATTTGACATGCCAAGGTCAGAACCAAAACATCTCATGGAAAGAATGAGATGCTCTGATTCTGACCTTGGCATATCCAATTTCCATAGAAAGTAAAGGCATATTTTTTTCTACACTTCTATACTGGATTTTAGGCAAGGAAAAAGAAACAAGATAGATAAAACCAGAAGCTACTTCAGTGGAGTATGTAGGGCTTTGCAAATGAACCACAAATGTCTATGCATGATGATTTTCACTATTCACCCATATCTGTCCTCAGGATGTTGTTGAGATATTTCCTATTTTAAAATTTTAAAAATTTTCAAGCATCAAAAATGCACATTTGAATTGAATAAGTAAACCTGTGAGTGATTATGAAGCATACTAGTAATTTTTCTTCTTCTGCACAGAGTCATACAGAATGATTGAGACTGGAAGGGGATCTCTTGAAACTATGTAATCCATTGCTCATGCAGGGTGTCATGGTTTGATACTGGCTGAAACAGATAGCCACAAAAGTCATTCACTCACCCTCTTCTATTATAGTTGGACAGAGGAGAGAGAAAAAAATATTAATGAAGGGCTCATGAGTTGAGATAATGACTGGGAGAAAAATGCTCTAAGGGCAAACCAGGTTCAAATTTAAAGGTGTAGAACAAATTTATGAATAAGACAGTCAGAGGAGGATAATGAGAAGTAAAATAAGCCTTTCCCCTGCCAGCCTCTCCCTCCTTCCCAACAGCAAAGGAAGACAGGCCGTGGGGGTTTTGGTCAGTTCACCATACGGGATCTTGTGTTTGCTCAGGNGATGGCAGCAGGCACAGCGCCTCGCCACCGCTGGGAAAAACCTGTGCACGTGCTGTTTTGATTTTCTTCTAAATGTGTCATGGCAGAGGCATTACCAACCTGTGTAACTGGGCCAGCAGCATGTCCATTGTCAGAGCCATCAGAGATCGGCTCTGTCAGACAGGGTGGAAGCTTCCAGCAGCTTCTCAGAGAAGCTACTTCTGTGGCCTACCCCCACTACCATAAAATCCAGGCTGTGTCAAATCAACACACAGGGTCAGCTAAAGCAGTTGACTTCATGTTCAGATTAAATCTCACGGGTTTTTGAATTTTTGACTTATCATCTCATGTCTTGTTTTCGGGTACCACTGCTAAGAGCCTGGCTCTGTACTCATTCCTGCCCATCAGCAATTTGTACACATAAGTAAGGTCACTCTGAGCATTCTCTTCTCGAGAATGATCTTCTGATCAGTTTCTTCTTTCCCAGCTGTCCTCATGAGATGGTCCAAAACCCTTTTCATAGTTGCAGCCCTTTACCGGATTAAGTCCATCCCTTTTTTGTACTGAGGAACCCAGTACTACACCCAGTATTCCAGGTGTGGCCTCACAGGTGTTGTGTTTGGAGAGATCACCTCTACCCACATGCTGACAGTGCTTGTCATAGTGTTGCCCAGGAGTCTATTGGCTACCTTTGCTGTGAGATCTTACTGTCTCATGGTCAGCTTGTTGTCTGCCAGGACTCGCAGATCCTTCTCTGCAGAGCTGTTCCAGCCAGTCAGTCTCCAGCACGTACTGAGGTCCTACATTATTCCTGCCCAAATATACAGTTCTGCATTTCTTCTTGTTGAGAAGAATCCACAAGATTTGTCTCAGACAAATTCTCCAGCCCATCCAGGTACCTTTGAGGGACTGTATAACCATCTCATACATCAGCCATTCCTCCCAACTTTGTCTTAGTGATTCGTGCACAAAACCTGCAATCAAAATCTAGTATTTTGACATGACATACATTTACAAAAGGCATCAAAATTTCCTAGATGCCTTTGGGCTCAGCATCACAGTGTGGTAACAATTATGTGCCAAATGAGCAATTTTAATTGTCTCTGGTGCACACATTTAACCTGCAGCAGAGGCACAATAACAACGTTTTTCTCTCATGGTGAGCTAATTGCATCCCCTTTACTTGTAAACTAAAAATATGTTCATTCTGGACCCGCAGAAGTGTTGTTGATATTTTTGTTTCAGTAACTTTGGATATAGTGTTGCCCAAAGGGCCTGCCACTGAATATGTGAACACATATGCAGGTCCAGCATCTGTGATCATCAGATACAGGCCTTACGGGGCATTGCATAATACATATATTCCAAGGAGGTGGACATCCTCAGAACACATCTGGTCCCATCAAAGACAACTAGCCAGCATGCAGATTATGGTGCTTTCTTTGCATGTCCTATATTTAATCAAGACCAATGAGGTTTCTTTGGAGGAAAATACTTTCAGGCCTCATTCTAGAAAAGGTACTGCCAAATGCAGAAATATGTGGCCTTGCTACTAACAGTAGGGCAAACAGTGAGCTGTCTTGTTTACAATCATAGCTGAAGTCAAATCCTGGATCTTCCAAAAATTTTTCATTCCCCTCTTTTTTCATTTCTTTACACTAATTTTGAAAGTGTGAATTTTGCTTTTGATAGGAAAATTAAGAATGTCAAAGAGGTCTTGTGGTCTAACTTGACTTTAGTAAGATTTTTGACACTCTGCCGTAACATCCCTACAGAACAACTGATACAATACAGGTTAGACAGTTGCACAGTGAGGCAAATTAAAACCTATCTGAATGGCCAAACCCAGAAGGCTGGAATCACCAGCACAAGTGTGGTGGGAGACAAGTCAGTAGTGATGTACCCCAGGATTCAATACTGTTTAACCAATCCTGTTTAACCTTTTATCAATGACTGATGATGGAGCTGAGTGCTTCTTCTGCAAGTTCACAGGCTTGTTAAGTATGCAGAAAAGGTTACAGTGAGACCTTGTTCCAGCCTTCCAACACTTGAAGTGGCCTGCAAGAGAGCTGGAAAGGGTCTTTTTCCCTGGGCATCTAGTCCTAAGACAAGAGCAATGGCTTTAAACTGAATTCAAGTTTCTAGTGAAAAGAAATTCTTTATTATGAGGTTTGTGAGGCACTGGAACAGATGAACCCATGAAGTTGTGTTTGCCCCATCCCCGGAAATGTCCAAAATCATGTTGGATGGAGATCTGGGCAACCTATCTAGTGAAAGGTGTCCCTGCCCTTGGCAGATGTGTTAGAACTAGAGGATATTTAAGGTCTCTTCCAACCCAAAGCATTCTATGATTCTATGATACAAAGTATGTCACCAAGACATTTTTGAAAATACAGTCTGCAGTTTTCTTTTTTAGGATTATTATGTCTTAAAATGTAATGCAACATCCTGAAAAGAATCAGCTTATGCTTTAGAGATGGAGAGCTGTGCACAAATGAATGTCCCCTGAACAGGTCCCAATCTGTTTGCACATAATGATGTAAATCAAGCCACAGCAAAGAGAGTGGAGGTTGGAATCACTCCTTGAGATTTCAGGATTTTCTGCAAAACCTTAAAGTATTAGTAATTTTAATTTGATGGAATAAATTCCATCTTAGTGAAAAAACCCTCACTGATTTCCTCAAATAAATCAGGAGATGCTTCTTTCTTCTCCTTGGAGCTCTAATTAGAGCAGAAATATCCTTAGCTCTATTTTCTGATTCAAAAAGCAAAATTCTCCCTCTGGTCCCTCTGGTTTGTGGAGTGTGCTTTTCATTCACAAACCCAGCTCCTCTGAGTGTAAAAGAGGAAAAGGATTGTTTACATACTTATTTAGTGTACAAGTTGCAATTTGTGGAATTTTTCCACTAACCTGCCTGGAAGCATAACTGAAGCCTGCTAGAAAACTGACATAAGCATGTATTTGCTTTGAAAATTTTGCTTAGTCAGACCTTGCTTTGGGGATGGGATAGTCTGAGTAGTAATCTGCCTCAGAGCCACATTTTAATTATTCTCTTCTCCTCATAATAATTTTAATGGATTCAGATGTAAACTTACTGACTCTGACCCAAAAGTCTACCCCTGATAATTCAGTTCAAAATACAGAGCTCTTTTGTCTACCCGTGAGATTTCTATACCTCAAGTTAATAGCGCACACTAATGCATCATTCATGTCAAGAAATTATTTTTATCTTCTGTCTCCTGCTGTAGTGACATGGGAAAATTGAAAATGAAAATCAAAAGCCTGGAGTGTTACTCAAGATCATTGCTATGACATCAGAACTACAGCTGTGCTGGGTGTAATACTCCACACCCCAAATCCACTTTTTTGAAGTAATGTTCTAAGAGAAGAAATATTAGATACAAAACATGTTAAAATATTAAATACAAAAAATACGTTATTTTAGGGAGTTATTTCTCCTTGTAGGGAGAAAGAATTGAGAGGAATCTCTTGTATGCTTCATGGGAGTTTTGGGTCTTAAATCTAATCATATTGGGAGTACCTACAACATATAAAATATCTTTGAAAGTCTTGGAAATTTACAACTCTAATTTCATTCTGAGAATGAAAATTCCCTGGAGTTGTTTCACCAAGGGTGCACACTGAGCAGATTAGTCCCCTTTAATCACTTTTAGCTTTCTTTTTCATGAAGTGAGATGCACATAGTATGCAATGGCAGGAACAGTTTGCAAATCTGTTTTCTGTCAGGATCACAGCAGAGCTTAGGTTGGAGACATCTGTCAAGTTTCCTGAACAGTTGTTCCCTTGTACCTGGGTACAAGCTGAAGCTTACCAATCCACATAAAGTTTTTGGCCTTATTTCCTGCACCTAAGTTCCTTGTTAGTAGCTAGTGTTAGGAGATCTGGATCTTAACACAACACCCCCAGACATCCAGATACTATGAGAATACCATGGGTCTGCTTCCCATCTCTCTTCAATTGGTTATTCTCAGATGGGTTTGTATCATGCTGCCTGCCACATTGATTTTCAAACTATAAGCTATGGATCTTGATATGGAGGTCTCTCTTCAGAGCTAGAACATGTTCTGTCAAAAAATTCACATATGTGATAAATGACCTTTCTTTGATGATGTTTTCAGAGTTACTCATAAATGCCAGAAATTTTAGCTTTGTGTTTAAAGATGTGACACATAGTACACAGACCATGTCTCAGATCTCAATATTAATGACATGATTTTATCTGCTATTCAATGTCTGTTTCAAGTTCTGGAATAATTTCTCCCCCATTTCTTATCTTTCCTCCCTGACAAAATATTAATAAAGCTTTTTTTCTTATGTTTCTGACCTCCCCTGCACTTTCAGCCTTCACAGACAACTTCAAAGAGACTAGAAGAAATGCATGGGAGTTTCCTGTACTGTGAATTTGTGCAGGCTCAAAATTTCAACCAAAATTTCTTAAAGCAATCGATGAGGCATTTGCAGGTACACATGGCATACTTCAGAAACAGTGGAAAAAAAGACAGTATCAATTGCCAATATCTCCAGAGTTGTGGGTCTGACAAAACTATCAAATTTCCATGACTATAGAAATGAACTCTTGCTTTACTCCAGGGCCTGCTTTGACTACTGGTCCACTGCAGTCTGAAGCATGCCAGTTCCATTTTTCCCAATGCCAAATATACACTCTTACTTGCACTTGCTACTGATAGTATAAATGTAATGATTCCACCACAAATCTGGCTTATTCCCATTTGCAGAGTCTGCTACTTTCCCTGCGTAAAGACTATGTTAGATTGTGACTGATGAATGGATATGTTGATGAATGGATATGTTCAGAATTGAAGTGTGAGTTTTCTACCTTGTATCTGTGTTGGATCTGTGTCTGGGAAGATACCAGTTTGTTTTATCACAGTGACAAAGGATATGGACAATAAAAACAAAATATACAAAATGAGATACAAAAGAGCTAGAATGCAATAAGAAATAAATTGAATTTCTCAGATTGTTATTTCTCATATTTATTTTTGAAAATCAGAATAGTTCAGTTTTTAAACAACCACTTATTTATTTATTTTGTCAACTCTATTTGTAATTTAAGTTTAAATACACTAAGACCGTGGTGATGCCCAGGAACAGACCTGCTAGTTACATTTTATATATAGATCATATGTACATATATTTACAGTACTGTAAAGGAGTACAGATAAGGAAATGGCAGGAGGACAAATCTAGCTTTTTCCTATAATGCAGGGCAGCCAAATCCATTTTTCTCTGGTGTCATCATTCCTGGGATGGCAGCTGCCTCAGCGGTTTCTATTTCTACAAGTCCAAGAAGCGCAGCTATTGGGAGATGCTCCATTACTTAACAGACCCTGTGCATCACCAGCACCATCCTTGGGACTAGTCAAGCTTTACATACTCAGGGACTGTATTCTGAAGAACCTGCAAGTTCTTTGTATGCTTTACTGTTTCTTAAGCCAAAAGAACTTCCAAGAAAATCAGATCCATTATATAGTGTTAGTAAATTAGTTATCTGGGTTCACCTCTTCCATCTCTATCATTAAATGTGTGAGGGTCAGAAAACATTACAGTACTCTTAATGAGTTCTGTCTTCAGCTGTACTTAGGGATGTTGGAAGTTCTGTCCCTGCTGTCCATGTGCAGTCATTGAGTCAGGGAGGATGGCAGTCATGAGTTATTAATGGACAAGACTTTGTGTCCATCTTCTTCAGATTATCATAGTCATCTACTCCTTTCCCATCAATATCAGTTGACCTTATACAACTGAGACAGCCCCTACATTATTCAGGGATTTAAATTATAGTAATAAAACTTTGAAGTGCACTTCTGGTTCATGGAGCGTGATTATCACCAGCTGTCAAGGGCAAAGAGCTCCAATACAATGGCCATTTTGTGGCACCAGCTGTCACTGCCTCCTGTCCTAACTATATCACTGTGGGCACTGCTGGTGGCACCACTGTGGAAGCATCTAAAATCAGTTGGTGTCTTCTACTGTTCTCTTGTGGAGCTCAAGACATAAACAACAGTTCCACTAGATAAGCCAGATTTCATTCACCTTTTTCATTTCCATTTCATCTTTTCATTTTCCATTTCCCTATGAGTAGGTATCACAATCGATTAAAAATGCAGTGTCATGTTAAAGGGCTTTTTCGAATAGCTTGGAAGTTAAACCTTGTCCACCTATACATTTTGCCACCAATAATTTTGAGGGAATTCAGGAATTTTCAATACTACCTTTTTCTGTATACACTCCATATATGTATCACCAGCAACAGTGCAGGGGCTATATTTCTGCTACATTCTTGAACTGAATCTGATTTCTGTAATGAGTCTTGTTAGCCCGTCTTGGCAGATAGATGTGTCATCTTCCTTGCTTTCAAGTTTTTCTTATATTTCAACCAAGGGACATCATGTCTCCTGAAAAGGCAATAACTTCAGATTATATAATCTCTAAGAGCTTCCTAGAGAAAAAATTAAAATGCTCCTAGATGATGAATAGAAGGCAGTACTAATACCCTCTTTCTCTGGGTATATTCCAATACTCCAATAAGCTAGAGAAAGATTGTAATGATGATGACAGTGGCAATGATTGTGCCAGCTGCCAAGAAGATAGCACAACAGTCCCTTAGCAAACTAATATCCAGGGTCAGAAATTTTTCTTTAAATCTTATCTGAAATTCCCTGTTTTATATAATGATTTTAACCCTTTCATTGGTATAAACTGTTCATCTCCCATTCCACCCTATCTGGCATTTAGAAAGGTTCATTACAACTACTTTTTCAACCCCATCCTAAATGATCCAAGACATGTCTCAGTATTTGGACTGTTGTAACTACTGTTGCATTTCACTCTTTAGTCTGTTTGTTGGGGTTTTTTCCAAATAATCTTTTTTCAATGCCTCTCCAAAGTTAAGAGACTAATATTTGACATACTAATCCAAGTTTTATTAGATCATGAATTAGAAAGTGAGAATTTTCTAGGTTGAATTTTTATTTTTTTTTATATATTTAAATAGCACGAGCAGATGTTTAGGCATTACCTGCATGCATCTATTTCTCTTTTCTGCTCTCTCCCTCACACTGCCCCCCTGTCATGTGCAAGGTTTTTTATATTTCATTTGTAAGACATTCTTCTGTCGCATTTACTCAATATACTGGTGGAATAACAATCACTTGTTCCAAAGAAGAGCAATTTATGACATTTCTATCAAGTCCATTAGAAAGGTAATTGCTACAAGCTTCCATAGAAATCCTTTTCCTTTACAGTAAGTAACAATGACATTTGAATCAACAGGATAACTGCTGTTACAGAAGAATTGACAGAATAGGAACAGAAGACTTCTAGTAAAAGCACTAAAGATAGTAGATCATGAAAAATCTCAAGTGAGAGACTGCATATCACTGTTTGGGGCTTCCATTTGCCATAGCTTTTTCATTACCTGATCTTCTCAGCCAACATTTGACTTGGAACTGTCCTCCTAATAAGACTTAGCTAAAGAGGTCATTCAGTTAGCTGACTAGTTGCAAAAGATCCTTCCAAGCCCTATGACACAGTTTACATGAGGAAAAAATAAAAAATTGAGATGCATATCAAGTGAAAGGTGTTTGAAAATGATCTACAGGCAATAGTAATCTGAGTTCTTTGTCTCAGATGAACAGTGGACTCACATAACATCATGCTGTCTGAAGGTCCTGCATGTGGGTGGTGTTTCAGTAGACAGTTGTGAGTTACTTACTCAGTCCTGATAGTCTTGTTCATACACAAGTAACGTGGTATTGAGCGTCAGAAAAAAA
>VXBS01001533.1:75903-114344 GCA_013400255.1 Sitta europaea
CACCACACAACTTTTGGAAGAAGCAACAGAAATTACTTTTGAACCTAGTTTGGAAACTGAAATTTCAGGGAGAACATGAAGAAAATGACCTTTCAGGAGATTAATGACAGGACAACTTTACTGCATAATCATGCAAATAAACAGGCAAAATGGGAGAGAAAGGACTCAGAGTCTGAAATGGGAAGAGAGAAAAATAATAGATGACTCAAAAATGTCTTCAGTAAAGCATAGGCTCTGAATTCACCACAGTGATTCCCTTACTGCACTTATTTTTTGAACTGTATACAGAAGGATTTTCACTTCAAAAATCAGACAAAAGGAAATACTGGGCCAAGAACAAAAGGACAGAGGACAACTGGCTTTGGAATCCTTTCTTTTCAGAAGCCCTGAGAAAAACATTCTTATGAATTTATGTTTAAACTGTCCCAATTTTATAGGACAGCAGAAAGGACCTTTCCCTGGAGTGAAAATGAAATTTTCCTGTTTGTTTCTATAGCCCAGTTATTAAAAAATGACAAAATTTACATGGAAATATGATGAAATCTAGTCTTACCTGTGTGAGATGCCTTCCTTTCTCAGCAGTAGCTGATTAGAATTGGTATAGCTTATGGAACCAGAATGCAAATTTGGATTCTCTTAGCTACATAGAGGAGTAAGAAAACAAGCTTGCCACACACTGGAGCTAGAATTTGGTGTCCATTCCACAGACAAAAAGCTCATCTGTCTTCTGAAGGTATAGGCCAAATACTCTTTTAGTATTGGTTTCCCATTGCAAGTAGAAGAAAAGTCTACTAATTCAAAACTTTCACTTGCATCTATGAAAGATTATTTTTATGTCTTGACCACCAGCTCTGTGATGACCAGTGAATTATATGAGAACTCTCAGTAAATGACATTTCAAAACCACATTGGAACAGAGAGGTCATACCACAGTCAGATGCAGCTGAAAATTTGATACTGCTCATGTCTTAAATAAGAAACAATCCCAGCTCCATTTTTAAAGCAAAAAAACTTCATGCATTTCAGGCAGCCATTTATCAAATGCAGACTGTCAGCACTGTTTTGGTGGGTTTTTTCCCCTAGTATTTTTTAAAGAATAAAAATTACCTTTTTGCAGCAACACATAACATAGTTCACCCCAGCAATAAAATAACATTACTTCTTTTATATAAGACTTCATGGTAACCTGTGAAGGACTGCCTATTGAAATCCTCTATGCATTTTAAGAGTCACCTATGGTTCCTATTTTTGTATGTCTTATGCAATATTCTGTAAAAAATTTTTGCTCTCCTGGATGTTCACCAATCACATAATTTCTATGATGTAGCGACTGCATATTTCAGCCAGAAGGGCCAAAATGGACATGAAGAAATAAAATGTGAACACCTGAGAGAAATAGAGAATTATTTTGTGATTTATCTAGCGACCACAGAAATTCCTCAGTTAAAACAATAAGGCTGATGGCAGTTTGGAGCAGTTTCAGAACTGTGCTTTGCCTTTGAATCAGCATCATGGTCATACATGAGAAGGCCTAGAAGCCATATGGCTCTATTCTTTAGGAACTTTTGTTGTTATCTTTTTGTTAAAATTGGGAATTAGATAGAGAATGAGAGAGAATTGTGTACAGTTGATGTGCATCATACTTGAGTTGTTTTTTGCTAGAATCTAATGAGTTTCTAAAACTAATAGAGAAATATGCCATGTGGCAAGCAGTAGTGTGAACTTGGAAGGGACCTTGAGCCAGACTCTTCCTTCAGGCCCTGGGTCACTTAACTGTTAGTGCTAGGAGCTGGCTAAGTGGCATCAAGAAAACTCACATCTTGATCTCAAGTGTAACTGTTTCCAAAAGGAGTAAATAGCCTAGCCTTTTATGGATTATACATAATGCAGATTAAGTGATGATCCTGTCAGCTTCCACCAATCTTCAGAAGTTTGAGAACAACTAAGAAATTCTGCAAGAGATGAACTTGATGACACTGAAATTTGTAGACCAGCAATAAAAAATGCCGGGGCGTCTAGGTATGATTGTTGCTGTTGAACAGAGTCAACCACTGCACCAAATTGTAGATTAAGTCTCTCATAATATACTGAAAAAGAGTGTCTGGAAGCATAAATCTCTGTGCATGTATTCCAATCTATAGAATGGTATGACAAATTCTAAGGATGTAGATGTTATCCTCTAGAGAACTAAGAAGATGATAAGTACTGGAAGTCAGAAGATCCCTGTGATTGCTTCCCAATTTCAGTCCTTCACGGAACCCTTTTCATTCCCAGATCTCACAGATCCATAACACTAGTCTCACAAGAGCATAGTGAACAACTCTGGAATTCCAGTGCTATAGCTCAAACAAAAGCCATTTGGCCATTTGTACATATGAATTTTTACAGGCCTCTAGGATGAACACATTTTATGTTCAATGTCTACTGTAAAAAATTCTGGAACGCCATATTTAAGCTTAGTTTTGTTTAAATCAGACTATTTCCGTCAGGTAGCTTTATCCAGTATTGTTTCAGGGAAGTAGTTTTAAACTTGTACAATAAAGAAAAAAAATGCTGTAGTGCAGCATTTCACTTTGGTAAGGTTTTGACATTCTTGTACAAAAAAGAGTCAAAGGGAGAGACTTGATTTCACTGATTGTTTTGGCTTTTATTCTTTTGGAAGTGTATGTGATATAAAATAGAGAAAATTGGGCAAAAAAAAGAGAAGAGTACTAAGAGCTTCAAGCTGGAGACTGTAACATAGAAAACATGGAAGGTGAATTGCAGAAGACTAGACAATTGATTCCAAAATTTGACTTCAGTTATTAAAACCTTAACTCTGTTCTGCTAAAATGATATTGGCAGAGAGGTAGATAGATTAACAGATTTTAACATGAATTGCTGTCTTTCATGATGATCTCGCTTAAGCCTTTTTATATCATAGTCACAGAATTGCATTTAATGCTTCAGTGGCTACAGGTGAATTAGGAAATATTTTATAGGAAAATTTAAGGGACTAATCAGAAAGACTGCAGTTTTGAAGTACCCAGGGATGGAGGAGAATCCATTGTGCCTGTTCAAGCTCTATACAGTAAATAATACTACCAGTTTATCTGTTCATCTGTTGGGGATAGATTGAGGGAAAAAAGAACAAATAAATTAGTTGTCAAAGTTTAATGGTAATTGAGAAATAACCAAACCTAATTACACTGCTTTAGTATCTAATTTTGAATGACACTGCAGGGTTTCCTTTTGGAGCAGCGTATGTGCCATCTTAGTTTGAGAAATTAGTTTTCTTCTGAACTGAAATTTGGGTTGTGTAGCAGTTTAGTTCTACTAACTTTGTAGATAGTAATTGTTTTAGTGCTTTGTTCAATGTATCTTCCATTAACTCTTTCAGTTATAGCCAAAAAAACCCTGTAAAGCAATAACGTAACTACAAAGGGAATATTAATTTTCAGTTATCTTGAGAAAAAGGCTTAGCCATAAATTATGTTATCAATTGCTCAGTCATGACAGTGAGACATATCTGAATAGAAGTCCATTATTATATATATCATATTTTTTTATGTGTAACAAGCTAACATGAAGAAAAAGGAGCTTAGCAGTATACATCACCCAGTGCAAACCTGTGTCTGTGGCACTTGTAGTGAATTCTATTTCAGTCTTTAAATGGAAGCTTCATTCTGAATGCAGGTGTCAGAGTACAGCATCTTTCAAAAAAATGCAAACTCCACACCTATCATCCCTAGACCAAACTTGTACTCATTCAGCTATGTCTGTCAGAATAATTTGTGATGTTTTATGGTTACCAGCAAAGCAGCATCAACATGACAATGGAAGGACAGGCTGGATCCTAGCACAGCTTGCTCACTAGCAGGATCATTATCCAGTTTAAAAAGGCAGGGGCAAAGTTTACCCTTTATTATACCTCTATAACTCTACTGAACATAACAGTTTCCAAAGGGATTTCATTTGCAGCTGGAAGAATGCCTGTCATAGGAATCTCCTTTCACATTTACTGTAGGATCTTTATAAGGGACTACTCTAGGGAAATAACCTTGCATGATTATTAGGCTCTTGACTACATCAACAGGACTTTTTTGTCAGGCGAAAAAAACCCCAAAAATATGAAGGCACAAGAATAAAATTCCATTATTTCCAGGGTTTATGAACTTTTAATTAAAAGATACGGCATGGTAGCAAAATTATGTGAATTCTTCCAAGTTAATTTATCAGCACTGATAACCTTTGAAATAGGCCTGTCCACAGAAAGCATTATTTATTACTATTGGTGTGAATTGACACTATCAGGTAACCAAGGGAACCGCCAAGCAACTGCTGAAATGCAAAGAGTAGATTTATTTCTTCACCATCAATGCCAGGTGGCAGAGACAGATGGAGACAGAGGCTCTGCTAGGCTTGGCTCATGCTAGCAGCCAGCAGGGGGAAAATGTTTGCGGCCTGCCTCACTGGAACAGAAGGCTTCCTGCATGTCTGAGAGTGCGTTATCTCTCCATAGGAATTCCACTTCTCAAAACACACACAGGATGAACCACACTAGGCATAATAAATGGAGTTTTCCCTCACTGACATTTTTAGCATTCCCAGCTGCAAGGTCACTTTGGTCTAAACTACTCCCTCCTCCTCCCCAAATCTTCATTTTAATCATTTGCTCCCAAAACTATCCATTCTCAGGAGTTCTTGCTGCCATGATTTCTAAAGCTGAGCCCACAGCAATGGAAAAGTCCTCCTTTCTATCTCTTTTCTCCCAGTTCCCAAGGTGAGAAATAGAAATCATGGCCCAGATTCTGTGTCCATTTTGTTATTCATGCCTCAAATAATATCCTAACTGCTGGCAGCTTCCTGTAATAGCTGTGGCACTGGTTTTTTTCTGCATTAATCTGTATTCCTTTGCCATATGAATAGTTCATTTATTATCATTATTAGCTCTACAAGTGGGGGAATCTTTGTGTAATGATTTCTGTATATATGTGTAGTTCTTCTGTACTCAATCTGATGATACACTATCCCATGGAAGAAGACCTCAATATAATCAGATTATGAAATAAAATAGTTTTCATTCTCTCCTCTGAGTATTGCTTTTATTTTGAATAACAATTAACAGAACTAGTAAGACATTATATGAGTACTCTAGGCACAAGTTGTCAGTGCTGTTAATATACCTTCTGAATGAGACATTAACACATGGTTAAACTGTGCTTGTCAAGATCCTTTTTGAGCTCAAAGATCAGTAAGTTATGTATGTCAGATATCTTGATTTTTCTTCCTTCACTTTTGAAACTATTTTTTCCCTACAAAATCACACTTCTCTGAGGATAAATATCTTCCTGTTGGTTTTGCTTTTATACAAAGAAATCTAGCCAGTCTTTGATAAACTGACTCAAGAAATATACAAATATAAATCACAAATGTATAATAAAGAGATAGCAGTGAATTATTAACTAATGTTATAAACAGACAAGTTCTGGAGTCACAATGCTAATTTTGCACTAGTTACTGATTTTACACATATAACTTCTATAAATCTTTTAAACAATTAAGAAATACTTTACGAGAAGTTTCATCTAATATGGTTGCCAGAAGTTGACCTCAGTATAACACCTGTTTCCCTACCTTCATTAGTAAATCTACTCTCTGTTCTTGACAATGACAGATAGAGGTGGAGAAGTGTGAACATCCAAAATTCAGAAAAAGCTTTAGTCAAAAATTTAAAAGCATTAAAAGCAGTAAACCTGTTAATCAAGACAAACTGACCAGAAATGATCCTTACTTGTCTGATGTGCCTTTGAGCAGCCTGGTCTAACAGACCTGAACAACTCCCTTCACGTGGCTTTTCGCTTAAAAGCCAAAACGTTACAGATCTGGAAAAAGTGAAGCCCTTAATTAAGTGAATAAGGAAAAAAATTGTGACATACTCTAACAAACCAAAGAAGTCTAACTCACCACAAACATCAGGGAATCAAGAAAGCTCAATTGTCTTTGTCCTAGAAAAAAAAAAGGGTGTGGGAAGGAAAACAGATTTTGCAAAGAAGCAGAAACAAATATGTTGGTCAACTGCAGATATTTTTCAGAAATGCCTATGCAATTAATTATTTTAAAACATCTTGAATAAGGAAAAATTTCCTTCATAGAAATAAGAGACAATAATTACTTTTCTCTACAAAAATGACAACATTTTTGTAAGACTGGTTTTAATTGTTTTGTTTCTGTGGCTGTTTTTTGCAGGTGTTGCTGCTTTGGATTCCAACATTTCTGGGAAGATTGGTCTGCGAGCAGTTGTATATTATTTCTGCACTACAGTCATTGCTGTAATACTAGGTACTCTGTGATTCTGTAACTTTCTAAATCATCAGCATTGCATAATTACAAATGTACTGCACTGTGACATTACTAATTTCCCAATACAGGATGTGGAGATGGGGAATATACCAGACAACCTGACATTACCTGTAGTCAGATATAGAGAGGAACTAGTCCTGCTGTCCACAGTTGGGCTGTGTTCATATCCAGTGTGAAGCCACAGGCAATTTCACCATATATTTTCAGCTCAAGGAGTATTAGAAGCTGACTCCTGAGGTAGAAAGTGACTAGCAGTCACCAGAATGTAAAAGGCCAGCCTTAAACACAAAGTGAATTTCCTTAATAGCAAAAGTGATAGCTTGTTCCTGATTCTCAGATTGGAAAATATGTAGTGTGTCACACCTGAAAGAATGCCAGAAAATAGTGGTTCTCTTGTCATTTTCTTTCTTTCCTTAAAGGTTTTTCCCCCCTCTGTCATTGTCAGCCCTACATCTCTGAAATTCACATTTCCTCTTACAGGAAGTTCATTCCTGACAAGCATTGACATGTTCCGTATTTGCTTAAAGAAACATCCTCAGTTAGCTTTCTTAAATAAGAAACAAAACAAACCAATCTATCTCATGTGTCTGGGAAATTTCTGTGAATACATAAGAAAGAATATTATTATATGACTAACACTAGTTTGTATCTAACTTTGAAATGGTCCCAACTCTGGGAGAGATGTTAAACCAGACAGTCTCCCAAGGTCGTTGATATCCTAAGTTGTTCCATGGCATTGAGACATTTCTTGTTTCATAAGGCAGAGCTATGCAAATGCAGTAGTGCTTTCATTCATTAGAAAGACTTGTTCCTGCCTGGTTGAAGGTCCAAACACCTCTTTCTCCCTTCTTTTCCCTTCACTGAAATTTAGTTGTTTCATTTGCTCTGTCTTTCTTTGGATTTGTGTAATGCATTTGGAGAATAACCATAGTAAAAATACTTAAAATGAAGCCACTAAAGTAAATGAAAAATTTGTTATTGATTTCAGTATATACAGCATCGAATCCAGTATTTTTTAACCTACAATTTTTTATTTCTTTCTTTTTCTAAAGCCCTTCTCTTACATAATTTTACTGATACCTAACTTCAATAAAACACCCTGTGACTTTGGGGTCACATCGCACACTTGTATTCATATCTGAAAGCTAGTAATAAGAGCTACATAAAGGAAAAGGTAAATAGCAGTTAAATATATTCACTCCACAAAAATTGCAACACACTTGTTTGAAGCCCAGCTAAAGTAATTTACCCTCTTGGTGAGCAGTAGTGATGTAGTACAATACATACAAAACAAAGCTAAAGTGATGAAGTCTAGGGGCAAGCCTGCAAATAGCTCCTGTACTAGGGGAACCCATACATTTAAGAACACCACCTGCAGACTTTTCTCTTCTGCACATACCAGCAGAAGCACCCAGGGAAAGTGTTTGTTGAGTTGAGCTCCCAAAGAGTTTGGCTACACGGGATATACTGAGGAAGAATTCACCAATGCCTCTGGTTACGCTGTGAGCTCTCTGCTTCTTCTGCAGGGATTGTCCTTGTTGTGACCATTAAACCTGGAGTGACTCAAAGAGTAAGTGAGATTGACAGAGTGGGCAGTACTCCAGAAGTCAGTACTGTTGATGCCTTGCTGGATCTTCTCAGGTAAGATTTTAACTTTTAGTTTCCATATCCCCTTTGCTGAAGTCCAAACAAACACAAATAAATTTGTGATATGTAATACAATAAAATGCCTTCTGATGAATAAACTGTTTGGATGAATAATGGGAGAATAACTTGTATTTCAACAATTTAGACATTTTTAAATATACTCAAAGCAATTGGTTTTTTAAAAATTCTCTACACTGTAGACTTTGGCTAATAAACCAGTGATGAAAAATCACTCCTTCACAGAAATTGACATGCAAGATTTATCTATTATGAGGAAAAGATCCATAAAGGATTGGTGGATTGCTGGTGGATGACTGACTGGCAGCTTCTGTGCATAGACAACAGGCAGAAATTTCAGAGCTGTGGTTCCCCTCCTCAAGGCAGCATGCAGAGTAACAGATGCAGTACGTAAAGAATTCCAAGGGTTCCACAGTCAAGAAGTTTGCTGCATCACCAGTATCTAAGGCAACCTTATAATGTATCTTTCCCCATTTCCCATCATGGACAATGATAGATACTTTAAAGTGGTTAGAAGAAGGGAACCCCTAAAGCAGTCTGCAGAAGACATATGCAGGTTTTTCAGAGCTACTGTGTTTAAGGAATTTGAAGAAAAATAACACTAAAAAAGGCTGCATTTCCAATAGAGGCTAGGTAGTACGTTCAAAAATATTTCTGAGATTGATTTTTTTTTTTTCTCATTTATTTAGTGTCTATTCTGGGTCATTATTCCTGCCCACCATTTTGTTTTTGTAGAATTTTTACTCAATCTGTCATGTAAGAATAAACTGCCGCATATCTAGTAGTTTGGGGGTTTGCTATAGATTGTAGCACAGTTTCTTGCAAACAAGTTTAAGACTGTAAATTAGCAGTTAAAAGATCTGAAATTCTCTTTTAAAGGAATTAGAATGAATTTTCCTACATATTTATGTTCAAAAAGATGGATAAAAATAATGGATTTAGGATTCGAATCCAGACAGTCTTGTAAGGATGAAGAAAAAACCCACACTTATACAAACTAATTTAGCTTTTGAATAGATTTTGCTTTAAAAACTAAAGGCAGGAGTTGGTGAAAGATCTGTAGGGAAGACAAAAAACCTTCTGCTTCAATGTATAAAATGCATTTTTCTGCACTGGATTGGATATTTGCCAAATACCTAATTAATTCTTTCTTTTTGCAATCGTTTGAATCTGAAATTGGCATTTGGAAAGGAGTCACACAACTGTTGCACTGAATCTCTTAATTTTTCAGTGTGTGAAAATGGTCCTTGACACCAGAATAACACAAGAGAATTTACCATTAACCAAGATTGATTTCTGAATTCAAAGCTACAATAGAGTACACCTAAAATAAAATATCTTATTCTTACAGCACATCCTTTGTAAGAGGTTTTTTATTTTTCTCTTCTGCCTATATTTAACATATCCTATAAAGATGGTGTGTCCTGCATTCTTTATGCGAGTCAAGGAGATAATGTAGGATAATGTAGCAGGGAGAAAATACACTGGGTTTAGTAGATTACCAATAGAAATGTCAAATACTAAATAATAAGCCCAAAAGTTCAACAAGTAGGAAAACAGTTGTTGGGACTCTTAAACCCTTCATTTTTTTGAAAAAATAAATATATCTTATCTATCTATCTATCTATCTATCTATCTATCTATCTATCTATCTATCTATCTATCTATCTATCTCTGCTGATGCTAAATATACTCCTTTCTGCTAAAAGAAACACAACATGATCTAGTTTTAAGCATCAAATTTTATCATTTTGTTTATAGCAAACAACTTTTCTTTAGTATGTCGTAGTATCAAAATGCTTCTATGCTTATTAACAGGAATATGTTCCCAGAGAACCTTGTTCAGGCCTGTTTCCAACAGGTAAGTCTGAATATTCTTCTTTATTTCTGTATTTTTCACTGTTAACCACAAATTATTTTCTCATGTCACAAAAAAGTTGTCAGGCAATACCTATTTCTGCGATGTCCAGGAATATCTTCATCTCCTATAAAAAGGTGGGGGGTTATGGTCTCTTGGTTCCATTTTCATTACGATAAACACTCAGCTATTAAGTCCCAAAAAGACACTGTTTAAGAGCTGGATGAAGAAACCATGCAGTGTGTAAGAAAAGATTTTTCCTTTTGGGACAATGAGAGTTAGAAGAACCATCTTATGAGGATCAGTTTCCTTGTTCTTAAGGTTCCTCTGTGTCTGATGAAGTCTGTGTAAGTTAGCCCTCACCCTGAAGTGTCTCACATCTAATGTCCATTGCTAGACCAAATCCTTTGAAGGAAAAGGCTGATAACTAGTAGTCTACTTGAGACATCTTTCAGGAAAAGTGAGTATTGCAAGATGAAAGAGGAAACTTCTGTCTATATATTAAACTTATCAGTTAACCTTCCCCAGAAACTGATGTCAGATATGCTGCTGTGCAGAGCTCCCTTTATAAAACTTCTCCATGTAGTTTTTCTCATCATTATTGGCCACCCTAGACTAAGGGGACAGGCAGGCTCTTTTAGGGATCCTGGACAGAATGATGGTGGCACTAAATTGTAGTTACTATTAAAGTCTTATTTTCCTAATGGATTATGACTAGTATAGCACAGAACTTACAATCAGAAAAGCACAGGATTTCTATGGGCAGAATCAATGTAGTAACAGTTTTATAATAAAATGTAATTTAACTTACGTTTTCTAATCACCTGGAGCCACTGTATATTTGATCAAATCTTAATACTTGGTTTGCTATATCAATATAACAACCATAATCAAGGCTTGAAAACCATAAAAGAATACAGGCTGGTCACTCAGTCCTCAGAGGAAGCAGACAATGGTAGAGGCATCCCTTACCACCAGGTCTCACTATCCTGCAGAAGTTTTGGTCCAAGTTACTCATTAGGACTTGTACCTGCTTGGTTTGATGGACAGTGTACTTGCTGCTGTTACGTTTCCCTGTTCTGTGGCTGAGTCATCACCACCACTGGTCTGGCTGGGTGCCTGGAACATTTAAGACAAATAAGGAGAGGAGTAGTCAGCCTAGAGCCAGGAATCTGGAGGCTAGTAGGGAGAGGAAGAGTAAGTCTGTTTGGTTTGTCTGCTTGGTGCACAGGACTTTGAAGGCCTGGCAATGAGGAGAAAGGGAAATATGTAAGCCATTTGACCACAAAGAACGACTGTTTGCCTAGCATAATGGCATTAGTTACACCAAACACATCACCAAGGGCCTGGTTGCATCAGGTGCATGTGCTCTACAGACTTCTCCTGGCATGGCTGTCAGCAATTCTCTCCAGACTGTTCCAGCAAAAATTCTTGCTGTTGTCAGGAGCTCTAGCTCATGTCCTGCAAGACTGCAGCATTTCCACAGGATATTGAAGGTCCTGGGGAGCAGAATTCATAACATATTATTTGTGAATCTCTTGTTTCTTCTACAGCCTCTGAGGTACAGAGCCCTAATGGCTCACATGAATTGGGAAATAAAGTCTTTGTCTATGTTTGCTACCTTTAAGTCAGATTGGTTAATTTTTCTCTTATTTTTACTAGGCAAAGGCTATTGTCCTTCAGTTTTCTTATGTTTCTAAATAATTTCTTCTGGATTTTTTTTTAAAAAAAACTTTTCTAGTATAAAACCAAACGTGAAAAAGTTAAAGCTACAACTTTTGTCGGTAAAAACAGCTCCATATTTCGAGAAGAACCAGCTACAACGGCTACGACAGCAAAGGCTTCAGAGGTGCGACCTTTATCCTTTTATTCCTTCATACTATATGAAGTAGGGAGAAAGGTCACAGACTAAATTTGGTTTAGCTCTTGTGGTCAGTAATGAAGAAATAAATGGAAATAGCACATAGGCGGATTTTAGCAAGAGCATAAAAGTTAATTAGTAAACGCTTAGAGGTCATTGCAAGCATCTTCCAGTAGGTTTAAGAACATCAGAGGAGCCCACAGGTAACTGACCAGTCCAAAAATAATAGATGAAGATTGATTAAATTTATCTGCTTATAAATTGTCAATTTTCTGAAAAATTCAACACTCACTGTGGAAAAACTAGATGTATATCACCATTAGATGTTTGAGTAGCAATGACTGTAACTGTAAGCACTGAAGAAGAGAATGAGTTGAAAATAATAATAAATATTTTTAATGGAAACCAAAGCAATACAAAGTATTTGTTAATTAATAGTTTGTTACTCTGAAAAAATGTACAGACACAAAAGTGAAGAAGAGATTTAACAAGCCTTTCATTAGAGATGTGGAAAGCTTATGGGTTTTAATGGTGTATAAAATCTAGACTTACTCTAGAGGATAGGAAGAAAGGAATTCAATAGAATGCAAACACAACTATAAACAATACCAAATCAATACACATTTTATTATACTCCTTCATTTTATCATACATTTTCCAAATTTCATATCTAAGTAATAACAGCATGGGAAGATGAGCTGTATGAAGAGACATTAATTGAATTCTGAACCAGAATGTAGTGAAGAATTTCATCCTCTCCTTCATATGTTCATGCTGCACAGAAGAATGTATGAATAACTCTTTAGTAAGGTTTTTATATTAAGTGCATACAATTATCTTATAAATTATGCAATTACACTGATGTCCCAGTTGTTAGGCAGTGGTGAATTTATCTAAAATCTAGATACAAACCCTTGAGTTGCTCTGAAACAAACACAAGGATTCTACCTACATCCATGTTTTTCTTTCCATTGGGGAGTAAATCTTGAGTGTAGGGGGAGTAAATCTTGAAAGCATGACTGTGGAAACTTAGAACTTGTCATACCTTATGTCAGAGGTCTACAAAAAGGGCAACACAAATTAAGGGGTGCATTACTCTGTGCTCAGTAATGGTCAGATTGTTGCATGGCTTTAAAATACAAAGCAGTCAAGTTCAATTTAGTGTATTCCTGAACTTGCACACCTGGCACTTTCAGAAAGCCAATAGAGTAGCTGGGAAAGAGCTTCATGTCTTTCAAAAAAACTAAACATGTTTTCATTTTAGAACTCTTTAAAGTAATTTCATTATTTTCAGATAGTATGTTTTTCTCTTGATTTCAATTTATAGAACAAAACCCAAGAATATAAACTCGTGGGGATGTATTCCAATGGCATCAATGCGTTGGGGTTGATTGTCTTTTGTCTTGTTTTTGGAATGGTTATTGGGAAAATGGGAGAGAAAGGACAAGTGCTGTTGGATTTCTTCAATGCGCTAAATGAAGCCACAATGAGAATAGTTCAGATAATTATGTGGTAAGTTCAAGGATATACTGCCATTTTCCAACAACTTCTTTAAGTGGATTTTGTCAATGAAGAGATGGGAGCAGACTCAGGCTTCACATTTGCTTTTGCATAGTGCTTTACAGAAAGCAGCTTTCAAAGAAAGATTGGTAAAAAATTTCCTTCCTACAAAATTTGAGTCTTTTGAAGAAACTGGAGACAGGGCTTCCACTTGATATATACAAAAGAAATAGTCCTATTAGTTCCCAAGAAATCTCAGTTTTTTAGACATTCTTGCTAGATGTTAATAGAAAACTAGTGCACTAGTAATTTGAGGACTCTTTTGAGGATAAACATTACCACCCATATGCCCTTCTGAGTCTGGAACATTATTATGTTCACAGGATGGCTGTCCTTGGATCTAAGTTCCTTTAGAAATCTGAATAAATATGCAAGCCACAGCACAGAGAAAATTCAAAATAGTATGCAAAATACAACTTAGCACCATTTACCTCCTGCTAATAGGTTTCGTGAGACTAAATTCTCATAATATTCTCAGACAAGAAAAACAAATATAAAATACAGAAACTTGTCTGATAGTGTTTGGTTGGACTTCACAGCTATTCATAGAATTTTGTCTGTGCAACTCACAATTACAAGATCAGGATTATAAATACACAAAATTCCTTCCAGAGTTTGATCCTCCATGTGGAGTGCCTTGGGCCACTTACTACAATACTCGGCTCATATGCTTGTTTCATACCAGTACCTTGTAAGATCTGACCCTTCCATGGGTTTTTTTCACATCCTAGCTCACTGAAATGTCTGTACAACAGCAAACGTTTCCAGGGTTTAGTTGCACATTTCCTGATTCCTTAAAGAAGAGTAAATCAATTTCTAAAACTGGTCCTGTGCTAGGAAGCTAGTTTGGTCCCAGGCTAAATTAAATCCCTGTGAGATAGGCTACCTCACTGCAGAAAATTACCAACAACAAGACTCCAGACTTAGTGCATGCCATACAGGAATTTATTTATCAATTGACTATCCATTCTCTTGCATGTGGCTGTGGCTACAGGCTCCCTGATTCTCTACAGGTGTGGGGGCTGATGTTTGAAACTAGGTAGAGTTTTCTGCTGAAAGTACAAGGAATTAGTTCTGTTTTCACCAAGTTCAGTGCTTAGAGGAACTAAGAAACCAGATTTCTACAGGGATAAGATACAATTTTGTTTATGAGATAGCATTCATCTTATAAATTAATTCTATAAATTTGTCTTTTCTATTTTAAAATGGATACATTTTATATATTCACAAAGATCTAGATTAATTTATACTGCTCAAAACTCTGAAGTAGTAACTTGTCTCTGTGACAGCCTGCTCTCTGGAACCAAAAAAAAAAAACCAAAAACCAGTGAAGCTGGTGCTCACATAATCCCTAATATTTCCTTTGAATTTTCTGTAGGCAGTAGCCCATGCGGCTGTTCAGATCTATAAGGCATGGCTTTGTGCAGGTTTACTTTATTCTGTGCAGGTCACACAGATATAGCCCTCAGTGCTGCAGGGCAGCTCCTGTAATTACAGGAGACCTTTCCTATCTGTGTGTGATTACAGACTAGACAGACTCTGGTCTCGACCCTGCAGACTTCCACCCCCAGGGGAGCCTGTGGCTATAAATAAGCATTTGCTCTAATAGGGTATATGCCCATAGCCCTTCCCAACTTCTGTGTATTCTGTGACACCAAGTTATACAATACTAGCTAGACTATATGCAGAGTTACATTTACATTTATTTTCTAGTCTTTCTTCATCACCTCTGTTGTAACCTTGTTTCAAATGAATAAAGTCCAATGTATAACATAATATAAGAAAAAAATCTGTTGTTGTGAAATAGGATATCAAAACATATTTTCTGTCTGTTTTTAAAAATTACAGTGGGAGAGAAATTATTTCATGGTGAGCATGCAATATTCCTGAGAATGCATTTTTGATAGCTTTATTTTTGCTTTCTAGGTATATGCCAATTGGTATCGTGTTTTTAATTGCTGGGAAGATAATAGAAGTTGAGGACTGGGAAATCTTTCGTAAATTGGGTCTTTATATGGCTACAGTATTAAGTGGGTATGTAATTTCTTAAAGATGGAATTGTATGTATGCAGTTTTGGAGCTCAGTTGATTTCCACTCAATTATCTACCATATCCAGTCTTCTAGGTCAGAGACAAAAATTCTCATCAGTGAAAATTATGTCAGGATATGTGTGATGATGGTTTGAATCCACATTTTTCTGGATGCATGTTTTGTTTTAAAAAGTCAATGCCTTGCATTCTGAAAAAAACAAAACACAAATCAAATTCTTTTCTTGCATTCATTGTTTCAACTTCACAGCTTGTGCTGAAGCATAAAATATTGTTGTATTAAATGTGAGGTTATGAATTATGTCCTATTGGGGCTTGCCTGCCTATCAAACATAGACAAATATGTGGATTATGTTGGGAACCTCTATGGAATTTTTGGTGTAGCAGGTGTAGCGGCACAGACTAAACATTTCCTGCTGAGTACAGATGCATAGTAAGAGCAGTGCACAGTAAAGGATGCCAAAGACACTGATTCCTCCCCTCTCCAGTACTGAGCAGACAGCTGAGATCAAGAGAAGCCCTGGGAATTGCATTGTTTGTTAATTCCTCCTTCAAGGGTAGGTAGATGGTGAGGCTGCAAAAAGAGAAGTTACAATCTGAATAACATTGCCAAGCACCAGAACTTTTTTCCTATTCTTTTTTCTTAGCCATTGTCTATGTAGAACAGTCTGGGTGGAGGAGGTTACACCTGCACTGTGTGGAGCCTTTCAGCAGTGGAACTTTAGAATAATTTAACTGCTCCAAATGATAGGTTATAATACCAGATTATTATATATCTCTGAAGGCTTTTCTACAAAGGACTTTTTTGTCAAATAAATGGATATTACAGTCCAAATAAGATGAATGTGCTTAAATTTCTATTTCCAATTCAGTGAAGCATAGCCTTCTAGGCAGTCTTGGTCCATTACCTTAACATCCACTCCTATAATTCCTTCAGTATACTAAGGATTTATATATATTTTGCCTAGAGGCTATGTCCAAAGTTGCTCAACAGTTTCTTTCCCCATACTTTATGCATTTGCATGCTATTCTTCAAATGTCATTGACTCACTTTCTGACAGCCAAGCAAAGAGTATGGTAATATATTAGTCTTAAATGCAAACTACTTTATAAATAGTCAAGAAGGATCTTTGGGGTTTTTGCACTAATCTCTTCTAGATAAGCACATTTATTTCAAGGTTGTTGTTCTGTTTTATTCATAAGCCAGTATGTTTGAAAATCAGAGATAAAATTTCTGTCTAAATAAGAATTACTGCACCAGAAATAGCACTAATTCATGACTTTTTCAAAATGTTACAGAGAATAAGAGGAAGTTATGTTCATCTAATGTATTATGCAGTTTTTTGTTAGTATTTGTTTGCACTTGGAAAATAAGTCAGATTTTTAAAGGTTTCAAAAGCTGATATTTACCAAGAGATGGTAAATTAAGACTCTAATATTTTCTATACAAATTATAAATGACATCCCAACCACAAGCTAGATAGAAATCATTGACAGAATGACAGTGTATCAGTTCTGCGGGCTTTCTATGTTACTAACTCCACCTAATTCAGAGGAGGAATATGTTGAATGGATTACTACTTTTGACTTCAGTTTTACATCAGATAGCAAGTTTTATCACTGTTTACATATTGGTTTCTGGTTACAGGTTACTATTTGTACTGTGACAAGGCAAGTCTTCCTTGAGATGTGTATGAAGACACAGTGCCTTCTCCAAAGTACTTTGATTGCAAAGTAAACTGCCACTGTATAGTCTCCTGTTTGGCTGGTAACCAATGATTTGACAGGCACAACAATTTTAAATAGATTCCCAGGTGTCATCGTAAACATTATATGTAGTGAGCACCTTTGAATCCTTGGAGAGAAAAAGTCTCTTTCTCCAAACATGACACCATTTTCCCTGACAGGTGCTCAGGTAGATTTCTGCAACATTTCTGCCTCCTGCAGAGTAGCCTCCCATGAGTGCTGCTCAAGGTGTTGTGGATAAGGGCTAACAGCAGCACATTCTATGTAAAACTGACTATCAGGGAGAGCATGTTGTAATCAGATCACAGGAGCAGATATGGACATGTACACGAAAGGCTACAGGATGCAGGGAAAAGGTGCTTGTTCTACTATTTCAGCCTGCAAGAATACCCTTTTGACTTACTTCTCAGGAAAAAGGAGAAATGTTGCTCTTTGTTTGGGTTTCTTGAAAACTGCTGTTCCCACCATCATTTTGGTTTTCATTCTTATGTTTGGCCCTGTCTGTTTGCAGCATATTCTGTTTGCTGGTATCTTCTGTAAATCATCCTTATCATCCTCTCTTTAAGCTTGAACCTGAAAACAACATCTTACACATTTCTTGTATTCCTTATCAAGATAATTGTCTTATCCTCTGCTTTCTTTCCTTTAACCTCCCTAACCAGCTCACCTTCTTCCCAACTTAATTATTCATGACTTCATAGCCTCAGCCCTACCAGCACGCATCCACGCTTGCCTGCAGCTCATATCAGTCTCTATGTCTCATTCAGATCACCACGAGGGAAAAGATTTCCCCCAGTGTTTTTGATGCAATTTTCCACTAAGTATCTCAAGTGTCTCACAATCAACAGAAAAAAAGTGGACTCTCCTTGCCTGTGCCTGTGCCTTTGTCTCATCGGAAACTAGCAAGGCAGCTAGATTCCTGTAAGAGATATTCCTATATGGAGTGGCAGCAAGATTCTTCCTAACTTGAAAATGAATGCTATTAGAATTTCTATTTTCAATTACTGATTATGATTTTTGGTATAAAAGTTTCTGCTGCTTGCCAAGAATTGTATTTTATGAACAAAAATAAAAATTACTTCAAATCATTTCAGGAAAACCAGTAGTAGCAAAGCAGATACGTAAAAATATTTTACTTTGAATAATGTTTATGTTCATGCTGCTACTAAAAAGGTGCAGAACTAAATTTATCAAATAACTCAGTATGCTTTTAGACTTAGACATACTTGAAGTGCTTACTCTCATTAACATTTTAAGACAGCAAATGGCACACATACCATCTTTCTTTTTCCTATATATTCTGCAGAATTCAGTTTGTTCTCAGGCATATCACAAACATAGCAATTTATACAATGCCTTGTGCTTTGTCGTGATGCATGTATAAATTACTAGATTTCTTTCTACAGTTATTTACAAAACTTTATCAAGACATGTTGCATACTATTATTTACATTCCACTAAATATGTCATATGTTCCCATACACAATGAAAACTGTGATGACCATTCCTTTTAAAAAGATATTTTTTCCAAGGAAACAAATATGTATGTTTTGTGGGTGACTTTTGATGTTGTTGTGGATTTCTGTTCTGTGACTACTGGTCTCTTAATTGTCTATTTTTGGCAGAACAAATTGTACCATGATTTATTGCTATCTTTTATCAACTGCTCTGAAACCATAAAGCACTATTACAACACAGGAATGTTCACATGAACATTCCGTGGGGACAGAATAAAAGTTCCAAGGTCTTAGGTGACAACTGGTTTTGGGTTTATGTTTCCAGGCCATGTGATAATTTCTTTTCATAAAAAGCTAATGTTGCTATAATTAAAATCTTTGAACATAGGGCATATTCACAGACCCTTCAAATACATTTCATTTCAAACATACTTACAGCAGTCAGTTTACCTCTTACCTTAATGCCCACAAGCTCTGCATCCATTTGCATTCAGGACTACTGCACAGTGTTCAAAATTAATGCATAAGTTGAAAGATGATTTTGTCCCTGAGACCTACACAAAGTCCCAGGGAAATACATCTGAGCTGCTAAAGTCAAGAGAGCAAGTTGATTTTCTGTGAGTGAACCCACTTAATTTTAAAAATGGCTAATTTCAAAATATAGTATTTCAGCATCTTAAAACATTAAAAATGCTTAGACTACATATATCTCATTTAAACAGTCTGAAATACCTGACCACATTTTAATAGCAGATCTGAGCTTATACAGTTTTCTCCAGAGCAGGTGTGGATTTTTCTAAAAGTCCATATTTGAAGTTTCTGCACACAGATGTGCATTTCAGTTGTCCCTGACTGGAACGCATGTTTACCTTTATTTCCAAAACATATTCTGTAATAAGGACAGACAAATTAAGAAAAAGAATTTGATTTGGTTTTCTGATTTGTCTCTAGTGTGTAAGGATTTGGCAGAAGAGTGATTTGTTCTAGTGTTATTTCAAATCAGCCTTTGCACATCAATTTAAATATTATGTATTAATTTAGGCTTCTCATTTTTATCAGTTTATAATTATTTCCAAATCAGTTCTTGTTCGGCTTAGGAAAGAGAGACAATTCATATGTGGTCTCTCTCCTTCCCAAAAGGAAGTGTAGGACAGCATTAGCCTGCTTTTTATTAACGTGGCTTCTCTCTAAATTTCGCACCTAGGTGTCACTAAAGTCACCTTTAGTGTTTCATAAGTATACTTGTGTGTCGCTACGGGTCGGGGGTGCGGGCTATCCTTGTCCCCCAGCTGCACACCCGGCGCTCCGTTCTCAGGCTGCAGCCGGTCCCTGGGCGCTAGGAAGCAGAGCGGCTCTCTGCTCTCGGGGCTCCCGACCCCCAGCGACGGGTTTGAAGTAAAGGTCCGAAAAGGCACAGTTGCAGAGATGTTTATTCTCCTAAAGGGGGTACAAAAGAGAGTGCAGGACCCCAATGCCCAAGCTTTTTTAACTGAGTCCTGCTGGGGGTGTTACCATCAGGGGACAGGTACAGTGGGACAGGGTGTGGCCAGCGATGGATGAACCAACTCCATTGTGGGGGTTAACAGGGAGAGACCACGAGAGGAAAACAGCTTAACCAACTCAGTATTCATAACTACACTTGGACAGAGCTGGGTACCTATTATCACCATCTTAGTAAAGAAAGACAATGAGATGGATCTATTTGTTTAACTAGTTGATTTTATTTTGCAGACTTGCAATCCATTCCAGTATAATTCTGCCGCTTATCTACTTAATAATAGTAAGGAAAAATCCTTTTCAGTTTGCCATGGGGATGGCTCAGGCACTTCTGACAGCCCTCATGATCTCTTCCAGGTAAACAAAAGAAATATCTTTTCTTGTTATGTACCTAATAGCAATTGCATGGTCTGTGCTCTGATTTTATTGCTACTGTTTTAAAAGCCATGGTATCACCCAGACAGTTCCCAGTCCCCTGGAGGCTGAAATACTGTTTTCATCATAATTTCTGTTGTACCCAAAGGGCACTACAAAGTTAGTCCTACACCAAATGAGAGTCTGACTCTCCCAGGAGGAGGCAATTCTTTGCCATTCAGTTCATTAGCCACAGACATGGCAGCAATTAGGCTGTTGCACGTTTTTGTGACCATGTATACCATGGAAATTTACCATATAATTTTGAGAACAACTAACACTTAACTACTTTTTCCAATAATTAGAAGGTATAACAAAAGTTGCTTTGCTTTTTCATGGTGCAGCCTTCCTTCCTGCCTTAGATGTCTGTCTGAGTCATAAAGCAGATCATGCTCTGAGCAAAAGGAAACATGGAAATGGTGTGTTGTTGCCTGCACTTACTTTATGTGTTTCATTATGTGCCAGTTCAGCAACTTTGCCTGTCACCTTCCGCTGTGCAGAAGAAAAAAACTTGATTGACAAAAGAATCACGAGGTTTGTTCTTCCAGTTGGAGCTACCATCAACATGGATGGCACAGCTCTTTATGAAGCAGTAGCAGCCATATTTATTGCACAGCTGAATGACTTAGAACTGGATATTGGACAAATAGTTACCATTAGGTAAGACTAAAGCCATCACATGCATTTTGTAGGAAGTGAGCTTTTTTGGATACTCCATGGGAAAGTTTAAACTTTTTAATTCACAGTGCAAGAAATAACAAACATTCTCACTTCTTAAGCCAAGGCATAGCTAGTGCAACCTGATGAGGAGGTAGGATGGGATATGTAGCTGGTACACAGAACTGTTACGGAAATTGCAATTATTCTTCCCTGCAAACACTTGCAAACCTAACTCAGCCTCTACCTTTGATCTGCCCAGTTTGCTTGCTCAACATGTGTTGCCAATTCTTCTGAGCATAACCATAACAGTATATCAGAATACGGCTTGTCCTATAAGCTTGATACCTAATTTTGAGTAAATACTATTCAAAAGGAAAACTGAAAGGTTTAGGCTTTTTTCTTGCAGTGAAATAAAACTATTTGTGCCAGAAAACAGAGTAACATGTATTCTGAATGCCTTTTCTGGGTTTTGTTTGGGATTTAGTGTCACAGCTACGGCAGCCAGCATCGGGGCTGCAGGCGTGCCCCAAGCTGGACTTGTCACCATGGTGATTGTGCTGAGTGCCGTTGGCCTGCCTGCCGAGGATGTTACTCTAATCATTGCAGTCGACTGGCTTCTGTAAGTTTAAAGCACCTCATATTTAATGATTTTTTCCTTTTCCTTTATCTTTTATTTTTTTTTAATGTTTGTATAAGTTGCCTGGAAATGTGTGAGTCTGAGAAAGAAAGCAATAAAATCATTTAGGACTGTTGTAGAAAATGGAAAATTATTCTTATGGCCAGGCTTGTTCAGAGTTGAATGCAGTTAATGGCTTTGATTGTGAGAAAAGTCCTACTGCATGGGATGGCAGTGAATAACCTCACATTTAGAGATGTTTTCTGACTTAAAGTAGTGGTCACAGCACTAATAAATCATAAGCATCATCCTCAAGATAGACAAATGTGATAGTATAAGAAATGTCTCTAGAGTGTCAGAGATGCCATCACATTATGCTAAATACATATATCATTCATAAAAATCAAATGTAGGCACAAGCTGCAAAGCACGTAATATCCGTACACTGGCAGTGGAACACAACACGAACAAAGCAAAACTGACCCTGGATTCCACATACAAATATATAGCAAGCAGGCTGTACACAGGTCTGTGCTGTTAACACTGCTTTGTGAGGGCTGTTCTTCACTGAGAGCACTGGCCCAGCCCTCAATCAACAAGCACACATGTAAATTTGGAAAGTGATCCTTATGCCTAATCCCAATATCAGAGCACCTCTCAGTCTCATTCATCTGCTCTTTCTGGAGAGAAGCCTTTTCACCAGAAATCTTTTCTGTTCAAGTTACACCAGTGTGTGTTTACGCTACTTTTGCAAAAGCCCAAAGAATCCCACAGTGTATTCTGGAGGTCAGAAGGACTTCAATATTCAGTTTTGTCCCATGATACATAGGGTAACAGGATTCACAAGTTAAGGAGTATAATTTTAGTTCTTTGCTTCTTAAATTGTGTAAGCTTTAGTGGTCAGTCCAAGGTCTTTTTCGCCTGCAGTTTGGATGACATTTCACTGGTATCAATCCAGTGATCTTAATAATTTCATAATATTTGCATGTCTTCTTCAGGTTTATTTACACTCAAGATAAATGCCTTGCTGTTCCTCCTTTGCCCTTTCCAATAATTTTCTTGAAGGATTTCCGGCAGCAACCTATGTATTTCACAGATATATTTAATTTATTTGAATATATAACTCAATTTTTCAAATAGAGAGAAATGCCAGTCTCCAGAAAATCAGGGCTGTTACACGGACCCAAGAATCAATTCAATTCATGTATAAACATAATTTCCTCAAAGGAACCAGTCCCATCCACAAGTACATTCTCCCAATCAGCTGTCTACAACAGGGTATAATAGTTTTGTTTGCGGTGCTCCACAGTCATTTTATATTCTCCATCTCTCTTCTATTCTTAGTGGGCATGTAATGTTTTTAAGGATAGTGCAGATCAGCATAAACCACTGAAGAGTCCAAGAAAAGAACAAATGTATACTGATTCTTTTTCCAAAGTATTTGCCCAGCCTCATGCAAACTGCAGCACAGAGTGTTCCTGAGTTAGAGGTGATTTCTGTCTTCTTCTTCTATGAATGCCTCATCAGTTTAGTGTTAGGTTTTTTAAAAATATTTTAAAAATACGTTTTCTTTCTTTCTGTTTGCTGTTTTTCTTGTCTGGGCCNTTTAGGACCCATGTTACCACAAGTCCTGCAGAGATGAATTCCACATCCTAATAATGTGTTGTACAGAGACATAATTGAATTTTGTTTGTTTTCATCTACACCTTAATAATTTCATTCAATGCCCTATACTTATGGGAGTGACAGAGAATAAGAACAAAACCCTATTTCTCAAAGCAATCATAACTTTATGAATCTGATCTTTACTCCACTTTAAAGGTCCAAAACTTTTGTGGATTTTAGGCACAATATTAGTACATGGAAGGTACTTGTCGCACCATGAAACATACAAATAATTCAAGATGTTTCTGGTTCTAATTGCACCATTTTTCAGACTAAATGTTGTTTTGCTGTGTAAATTAAATTTAAAATTAATTTAATATACCCGGGATCATTGCTAGGGCATTCTGCACCTTGGGAGATGGAATGCACATTTTGATGCTGCATAGATTATTTATACTTTCACCTTTTGTAGTTATTACCTGAAATGTATAATTTTGCAAACTATTTGTTAGTAGTGGCTTATTAACAACCCATTAGTTAATTCTGAACTTACCAAGTTATTTTACATAGGCTTGAGTACTACTTCCACATGTTAAATGACAAATAGAAAAATTAATAGATTAGTACTATTATAACAGGTGAGTTTCCAGTGCTGTTGATTTCTTCACTTGTCAAAGTGATCCAACTAGAAACTTTACTGTTCTCTCTTCCTTTCCCTACCATGTATTTTTGTTGCACATGGAAAACTTTTTTAGCTCTGAAATTCAGCAGTTGTAGAAGTATTGTGAAATATTGTTGATATATCCACCTCAATGTCTCTGCATTGAAAGAGAAACCTGTTCTGCCACAGAGTCTTTGTAGTGTTCTGTAGCTGAAAAGAAAAACAGGGAAGCCTGGTCTCCCACTGTCCATACTGTACTTCCATGTCAATGGAAGTTTTCAAACTTTATTATGTTGCAAGAGTTTGTTATTCCTCTGCCAAGTAGCAGCAGGTTTTTAAGGCCTGCATGTCACATTTTTGTCTGAAGAAAAATCAGTGGTGCAGGAGTATCATATTCCTTTAAGTGACTTGTTTAGTACAAGTTTGTAGTTCAGCCTTTTAATAAGGAGAAGCTAGCAGAAGACAGACCTTTCCCTTTTCCAGGTTTGGGCCAGAATACTGAAGATACTGGGCTAGGCACTACTCTGGCTGAGGATATGACTGTTAGAATGACAAACGGCACAATGCAGACTCTGCTGCTGCACCCCACAATCCATCATTACAAAGGGAACCAGCTGTGTAGCTCATTTCAGGGGCCCAAGAGGTGATCCTTCCAACATTTTGTAAGGTTATGCCACAGCAGTGGAATTACTGCGCTAACAGACAAACAACATGACTTGCAGTTTTGCATATCCTGTACAAAGTCATTTCTCATGAAAATTACTCCAGGTTTCTTCAAATACACATGGGTAAAATTCTGTTTCTTGTTTTACAAGACTATTTTCTTTTAATTTAATAATTACCCAAATCTGCACTGGGAAAAAACAGCATTACATGAGTTAGAGTACCTTACTTTTACTAAAAGGATTTTCTAAACTGAATGGTTTGTCTGACAACATTTTTGTTCCATAGGGATCGATTCAGAACAATGGTGAATGTCTTGGGAGACGCCTTTGGTACAGGAATAGTGGAGAAGCTCTCAAAAAAGGAGCTGGAGCAGATGGATGTCACCTCTGAAGTCAACATAGTCAATCCTTTTGCCTTGGAAACAGGAACACTTGATAATGATGAAACACAGGCCAAGAAATCTTACATCAACGGAGGCTTTGCTATAGATAAATCTGACACCATATCCTTCACACAGACATCTCAGTTCTAAACCCAGTAGCTTTCAGATAAAACAGGAGTACTAGGGGACATGGCCATATGCAATATCTCAAAAAGCTTAAAGGAAATTGAGAACTAATTACATCTCACTTACATTTGATTTACACAAACTCTGATTCTCCTTACCAGTTCTGCCCCTTCTTATCATCTCCCTCAACAGTCTGAACTCACCATTGTTAGTCCTTACTGATAGGTCAAAGAAAAAGACAGTTGTAAAATACTTTTTTTTTTTTTGAAGCTATATACTATTCCTGAGGCTGTGAAATGCCTTTCTGGAATCAGCATGCTCATAAATGGGTCATTAGCTGGGACAGCCAAATGTGTTTTACTCAGGAGTAGCACAGCATTTCACACATTACCACATCACAAAGCACCTGTATGAAATCCCTTTTTACATCCTTGCCTTCTAAACAGGTTGCACTGTACTTGACAACTCCTGTAACTTGATCATTTGCCAAAATGCTAATTCGTGCAGCTGAGGGGATAATACTTGCGTGATTCAGGAAAAACAGACCAGAAGGGCCTTGTAATAAGTACATTTTACTGTGAATAAGGTTTAGTTTTTCATCAATTGTAAAATAATTAATCACTGAAAGATGTCCAGTATTTATGTAGCAAAGTTTCCCCATACCTTTCATGTGAATGTCAGCTGCTGGTATTGGCCTTCAGATGTGAAATAAATTGCTCTGAGCTTGCTCTTCTGACATTTGAAGAGCCTTTGCAAAATGATACTTTACCTATTTAGGTCAATTTTGATGGCCTCCTCATTTCCATCAGAAACAAAAATAAGTCCGTTTTCTGTTGTCCACCTATGATTTTAACAAAATATTAGTCAGCCCAAAAGCAAGCAGAGGTCATGAAGACAAAAGTTCAGAGAGTAAATTCTAAATGTTTCTTCCTTGCAATAAAAGTAGGTATATATATATATACACACGTATATCAAGAATATACAAATGAGACCTTTCTCATAAAAAGAAGCCTTCTTATACAGACTGGTTGTTTTTTTGGCTCCTTGGTTTAGTTTGTTAGTTGAACATGCAAGTTTATAGCTGCAACACCACTACAGTGCCAACCTGTCAACTGAACTGTATCTTATGAACCATTACTGGACCTAGAAAATCATGTCCTCAGGTGGCTTGCTGTAAGATAAGAAGCACTGAGAACTTCCTTATTAAAAATCTCCATTTTCTATAACATTTTATACAAGATTTCCATGGTGCAAAAATCACTCTCAAGGGAAGAGTTGCTTTAACAATTTTTTTTCTGCCTTGCACATTGAAGTAGTTAGCCATTTTCTATATAAATTAAACTGAAATTCATATACACTTATTTCTTTGTGAATAAGCTTGTGGTAAGCGTAAAATCACATCCATATGCTAACAAAAAAACCCTCCAAGTACCTGCAGTGTTATATACTCAATTCAATCCTACACTTTTGTATTTAAACAGACCAGAAGTGTGCCAAAGAGAACTGATTAAGAAAATATTTGCTGTAGATTTTGATAAATTGCACCTTAAATTAATGAGACATAATACTGTATTTAAATTTAACATCATAAACTATATTAAAATGTTAATCTAAGTATTGGTAAATTTATACAATATAAAGAAAATGTACAGATTGGGTAAATCAATCTTTTACCTTTGCAGAAACAGTACGAGAGTCTATTTGTGCAGCTTTGCTTATGGGAGGAAAAAGCCTGCCAGTTTCCATGACTAGCCTATAATCTATGCCTTGTCTTTAACTAGCTTTTTAAGTCACCCTTTTATGATCACCTTATTATGCAGTCACCCTGTTAATGATGTACTGTGAATAGTGTTCCTAATGTGTTATAAATAAATAATTTCTCTCTTTACTCTTGTTTTAGCCTACTATCTCCTCCTTAAGATAGCTATAACAAGAAAACCAAACCCCATCAAGTTCAGGATTTATGCTATTGTCTCTAGTGATTTAGCTGTAGTTTTGCAATTACACTTTTTCTCCAATAATATAGATGCTTAAGACCAGAGTGCTGAGATTGCAAGAAATCCCTCTAATTACAGATGATCTGGATTCAGAGTATGCTATTACTAAACACAGGGGATCAAGCATGGGATTGTTTACCTATAACTTATTTATCTGGATCAGATTCATATGAGCAGGTGTTGATGGTATTGTTTTGCCATCTACTCACAACCAAGAGACTGACCAATCAATAGGCTGAAGATCCTCTTAAGTCCAAGGATGCTTTTCTTGTCACAGTATTGCATGTACTTCTATATATGTGGAATCACCCTGCTTGAGCAATGTCTCCTCTTTTCCATAGTCTCCTAGTCTGGAAGATTTGGAGTGTAGTGGAGAATCCCTGTTAGAAAGGCATATGCAGATTTTGGCCCTTTACACCATGTTATTATGTTCTCATAGGGGTTTTGGGGCTGCAGAAACTATCACAGAATTGGACTCTGCATTTTGAATAGTGTTTGTGACTTTAATTTCATTTGACCTGGAGGACCAGGTTACCCACACACCCATCCCTGCTGAAATACTGAGGGACTATTAGTTGACTCTGAACAAAGAAAGCACTTGCACATAAACATACACTGGTCTGTCAACATGCACAGGTCAGCTATATCAGCTCCACAAGATCTAAAATTGCATAACAAACGTCATGACACATGCAATTCACTTGTTCTTTAACATTCCCTGATACTAGCAGAAACTGAGCAGTGGTGGTGGGCAGGGAGGAGGTGGCCAGTGGACCCCCATGCTGAAACACCATGGGATCTGTGCCCTCATCCCACCATCACCATGCAAACCCCTTCTGCACCACTTCACTGGGTCAAGGCCCTCAAGGTGCCTGGTGACCCATGTGACTTGCCCCAGACTCATGGGGCCTCATCTCAGGGTGCTGCTCCTAGCTGGAGAACTCCAGTGGAGATAGGGAATTCCTGGGCTCTGGTATAGGATCCTGTGAGGTCAGGGACTCTCTCGGGACATCCCATTGAGGGTAATGGCTGGGATACATCCCCACACTGAGGTGGTCCTGTTCCCAGCTCAATGACCCTCTACTCCCCCCAAATCTGTCTGCTGTATCAGGGCCAGGGCCAGGGTGTTAGAATCACTCACCAGAGGAGAGGTGATTTATTTAAAATTTGAGCTGTAAAACCTGGTTACATCAAAGCAGATCTTAGGCACTGCATGTCACCAGTGGCACAGGGACTAGTGGGAAGTCTGGGACTGAACATACTGGAAGCACTAGGATGGGGGAGCTGGGTTGGGTGTGCTTGTTAGGACATGCTCACTGGCAGCCTGGGAGGGCATTTTCCTTGCATGTTATCAGTGGATACTGGTAGCACTGAGATGGGCTACACTGGGAGTCCCAGTGTAGAAGTACTGGCAGCACTGGGCTGAGAGTACTTGGACCACCAGTCCATACTGGGATGGGAGGCACTGGGGGCAATAGGAGCAGGGTGTTTTGGGCACTGTTTTGGGGGCTGGATGTGCTATGGCAGGCATTTTTGGGGGAGTATTTGGGGTCTATGGTGGATGTTAGTGGGCCGTGGACTAATTTCAAGGACTGTTTTGGGGGCTTAAGGGTCATGGGGCAAAGGCTGTCCCCCAGAGTGGCTGCCCCCCTCCATGTCTGAGCTGCTGCTGGAGTGGGAGTCCCCTCAGGATGACAGCAACTCCAAGGGCACTTACCACACCATGCAGAATGTGATGGGGAATCACCCACTGTCCCCCAACTGCCTCCCCTCAGAACCCCCAAATGATGCCTGGATCCTCTCCTGGTTGTGAGGGGACAGCCTGGATGCCAGTGTTCCACTTCTGGACTTGAGGGGAACCCCAGACACATGGGTCTCCTCCTGGTTGCAAGGGGCCACCCAGACATCTACATCCCATCCTGGTCCTGGGGAGCCATCTGGGCACCTGGGTCCCATCCGGAGGCCTTCTGGATATTTGGGTCCCCTCAGGGAGGGCACAACAAAATCTGGATCTCTTTTGGGAGCTGCCCAGACACAGGGTCCCTCCTGGTTGTGGTGGGCACCCCAAACACCTGGGGGTTTTGTGTTTTGGGGTGCCACCCTGCCCTCTGTCTCTGAGACCCCAAAGGGGGAGCTGGTATGGACAACACCAGCTCTCTTTGCTGCCCCCACATCAAGCTGCCTGGGTCTTTCCAGGATTTTGAGGCTGTCCAGGGGTTCCCTTACTCGGCCATGCATGTGTCCGTGTGTGTGTGTCCAGGCCTGCTACTCCAGTTCCAGCATGGGCCCTGCTCAGCCCGCAGCCCAAAGCACCATGGCAGCTGTATCACTGCCCTCAACGGTACCGGGGCAGCCCAAGGCGGGGCGACACTTGCGGGCATGGAGGGCGTTGGGGTACCCTTAATGCTGTCCCCTCCAGCCCAAGGTGGAATGTGGAAAGGGGTGCAAGGGAAGTTTGGGGTTCCTAACCATGTTCCCCCAAATCCAAGGTGGGGCAGCTGAAGAACAAGGGGGCATCAAGGAGCACCCCTGCTGCCAGGGGTCCCTGGCCCACCACAGCTGCAAATATGGGACTCCATGATCCGTAAAAAGGCCCTTGCAATCCGGCCCCTTCCGCGGCTCCGCGGCAGCCAGCTGCCAGGGCCAGGTGTTACCTGGCAACAAGCGACACCACAAACACAGGCACAAGCGACCGGGTCTCAGGGACGCAGATGAAGAGGAGGAAGGAGGCTGCTGGCTGCCCACGTTCCTAGCTGCGGCTTCCTTGCGAGCACGAAGGCTCCTATCCCCCAGAACAGGTGCTGTGTTTTCGGCAGGGCACCAGCCATGGCCTCAGTCAGCCTATTACAGCTGCTGGATGACGCCATCGGGACGCCCGAGGTCAATGTCAACTTAGAGGCGCTCCGCAAACTGCTGAAGATCATACTGGGGCACCTGAGCCTGCTGGGCCTGCAGGACGCGATCCCCCCGGAGGGGGCCCCGCAGGCCGCGCCCGCCCCGGGGCAGAGNCGCCCCGGCCCGCAGGAGGAGGAAGGCGGGACGGGCTCCGAGGCTGGGGCGGGGGGCACAGGGCAGCCGTCCCAGCAGTCGGGGGGACAGCCTCCTGGGAAGGATGATCTGCAGGGGACCAGGGGCGGCCCTCCTGTCACCTCCGTGACTGCCGACATGGGACAGGTGGAGAAGACTGAAGCCAAAGAGAGTGACATCGGCAAGGTAGATGCCTTTCCAACCTCCCTGAGTTCTCCCCCCAAGACACCCACTCCTCTGGGATCTGTGCCCTTATACCAAGGTTTGGTTGAAGCCCAAGCTCCAAGCAGCATGTTGACTTTCATTGTGGGAAAGGGAGGGACATATTGAGAAAAATTTGAGGCTGAAACACTGCTCTGGGTGCTTTGGGTCCTTCCTATGTTGGGTCTTTTCCTGCTGACCCAGGATATGCTATAGGCTCCCCAGGACAGGGGTGGGAGTCTCTGCAGAGCTGCTTGCCTGGGGCTCGCCCCTGCCACCTCTCTCTCCTAGGCCACAGCTCTCTCCCAGGCCATGCAGTCCAACATGGAAGACGAAATCCAGAGGATCAAGGAGGCACTTGGCCAGGTGAGCTGCCACCATTAGCATGCTGCAGTTCTGAGACAGCAGCCAATGACCTCTCTGAGCACTGGAGGCTCAGCTGCATCCAGCTGTGCCATATAAATGGAGAGTGCTATCCACAGTGCCCAGCTATTTGGCTGTGCCCCACAGACTATGGAGCAGACAAAGGTCCTGCAGGTCCCCAGGGACCCTCCCCTGAGGTTCATCCCCCCCACCCCCTCTCTTCTAGACCACGGATCTCTGCAAGGATCTCCATAAAAAGATCAGTGAGGTGAAGGCCACACAGTCACACATGGGACAAAGCATCTGGATGATCCAGGAAGCACTTGGCCAGGTGAGCTGCTGCCTTTGGGATGGAATTGAACTCTCCCTGCCTCTCAAGACCTTGCCCTGCCACCCCTCCCCTGTGACCATGGGTGTTACCAAGTGTGAAGGGCACTGGGAGGGAAGAGTGGGAAGGGTGTCCTGGGAGGGAAAAGTGGGAACTTAGCCTTGCCCACTGGGAGGCCCCCACCTATGCCTGCAGACCAACCTGATAGCAGAGGTCACTGCCTGCCTCAGCCAAAGGGATGCTGAGGCACAGTCCTGAAAAAACGAAACATGGGTTCTGGGAAGAAAAGATGGTAAATATCTACCAGCACTTTGCAGCAACAGCCCACCAAGGGTCTCTCTGGTTTGGGCCCAAGCTCAATAGTGGATGCTCCCAGGTCCTGACTGCAGTCCCTCTTCTCATCCCACTCCAGGGGAACCTCCAGGATGCTGCCAGCCAGCCGCTCGTCCTCCATGACCAGCCTGCCCCTGCCGGGCCCCACACTTCGGACATGGACAAGCTGGGGCAGAGCCCTGGAACCCAGAGCACCACCCCTGGGATGCAGACAGGGACTCCCAGTGCCCCAAGTGGCACCACTGAGACACAGCTTGGTTCCCAAGCAGGCCATCCAGCTACAGAGAGCATTATCAGAGACCTGTCTGAGCTCCAGGGCCAGATGTCCTCACTGCAGAGTCTGGCCAGCGACCTGCAGAGCGAGAAGGAGAAGGTAAGCTCATAGCAGTCCCTAAGGGGTCTGCAAGGAAGCCAGGGGGAGTAGGCAGGGAGGAGACAGGCATAGGGTCCATACCCTGACTCTGCAACTACCACCCTTCCCAGATCAGAGAGCTGGAGGATGCCCTTGGAAAGCTGGGTATGACTGTAGCCAAGTGTGAAGTGGATGGCACCAACCAGATTCCCCTAGAGCTGGAGTAAGAGAATGGGGAGAGGATTTTGTATCCTATGGGCTGCAGGGGAGCTGGGAGTTTGGGGAGCAAAGCTCACCTCCTGAGTGGCCTTGTGGAGGCTCAGTGTGCCTTTGCCCTCATCTTGTTGGCCAGCTCCACAGTGCAGGAGATTAAGCAGGAGCAGAAGGAGCTGAGAGAGGAACAGAAGATTACCAAGGCCACACTGAAGCAGCTGGTCACAGCTGACCAGCTTCAGGAGCAGGTGAGATTTGGGGGCAGCACTCCAACTGTTGTCCTGAATGGCAGGATGCTCCTTGTGGGGTTCCTGGCCACATTCCCTGCCTGGGCACTGGGTTCTGCTGTCTGCATATATTCTATCTCAAAATTGATTCCTTCTTTCTTTTCTGCAGCTGAACGAGCTGAAGGCAATTATGGGGAATGTGGGACAGCAACAGGGAGAGTCACAGGCAGTGTGCCCCGAACAGAGCTTGGAAACCAAGCTTGTGAGGAAGCTCCTACGCCGCTGTGAAAGGCTTCAGGAGCAGGTGGAGTCCTTGGTGCCACAGCAGGTGCAGAGGTCACTGCCACAAAAGACGGAGGTGGGTAACCGGCAACATGGGGGGACTTGGGAGGCTGTGTCAGGACCCGCTGTCTGGTTGTGCTCACTGTAATGTAGAGCAGCCCCTTGTTACCCCCCCAGTTTGGTTTGGATGGGTTGGCAGTGTAGCAGGAAGTTGAAGCCTTAATACAAATGTCCAGCTGGCACTGAGGGCTCATGGCTGATGGCCGAGTATCCTAGATCTGTCCCTGAGGGCAGCCAGACACCTTGTGCATGACACTATCATGTCATCTATCTCCCTGGAGCAGGATGAGGAGTTGCTAAAGAGCATCCAGGCCACCATCATGCGGGTAGAAGGGGACTATGAGCAGCTCAGCTACATCACAGGGAGCCTCCAGGATGACTATTGCCAGCATCAGAAAGATATTGAGGTTGGTGGCTGAACCCCCACTGGGTCAGAGTATCCCCTGGGCACACCAAGGCTGGAGGCTGCCAGAGATCTGATCCCCTGAACCTGCTCACAGCCCTCTGTTGGTTCAAATGGCTTTTCCCAAGGAGCAGGGAGCATTGGCTGGCCAGAACACAGCTGTGTTGACTGTGGCTGTGTTGGCCATACCCTGCTGTGGTGTCATGAAATGCTTTCTTGTATTGGAAGGCTCTGTTCCGGTCCCTGGAGGGTCTAGAGAAAAAAGCAGACAAGGAGGACCTGCTGCTGCTGGTATGGTCTTGAGAGGTCCATCTTCAGTCCAAGGGATCTTGGGGATCTTGGGCAGGGTGACAAATGCCCTTTGATCTTTGGGTGCTCAGTGGCAAAACTGGCCTGGGTGTGGAAAGGGGAGGGTGTTGAGTACTTCCAGACTGGCTGCAGATCCCTTGCCAGATCCCTCTGTCTCCCTCTTTAAGTCACTCTGACCCCATGGGGTTGATGGGGCAAGCAGGCCACACAGCCCTGAAAGGGGCGTGATGGCCTCACGAGAACGTTTACACCTCTGTCCCCACCGCATGCTGGCCCTGGATCTCATACCTCTTCCCTGTCCCCACTGCTCTCCTGCCTTTCCCTCCACTAGAAAGTGGACAAAGCTGCCCTGGGCAACAAAGTCAGTTGCGCCCATTTTGACACGAGCATGGAGCGTCTGGAGGACAGGATGCGAGAGTTGCTGAGACGGGTGTTAGGCCAGGAGCAGCGCTGGCAGGAGGCCCAGCAGTGGTTCAGAGATGCCCTGGACTCCAAGGTGAGGGGTGCCTTATCCTCACTGTACAAAATTGGCTCCTTTGGGAGCTTTGTGGCCTGAGGCAGCATCTGTCTGAGGTTTCCCTCTCCACTGGGGTTTACCATGTTCCATCTTGGAGCAGCTGGTTGAGCATGTGCATCTGTTCACAGCTGGATCGCCTGGAGCTGGGACCTTTCCAGAAGCAGCTGGAGGAAACCTGGGCAAGGATCATCAAGGATCTCAAGGATGAATTGACAGTTGAGATTGATGATGCTGCTGGAATTAAGCAGTGAGTGCGATGGGATGGTATTGGCTTTGGCAACAGCACTGACCTCATTCCTTCCTGGATGGTACCCTGGCATCAGAACAATGTAGCCAACAAACTGCAGGGTTGATGACAAAACAGTTACACCTTCTTCACCCATCACTGTGAGGTTCCCCACATCAAAGGAGGCACAAGAATAGACATCTGCAGAATTGGGATGTGGGTGCAGAGGTTCAGGGAAGGAAGACAGAGGGTCATTCTCCTGGGCAGGGGTGCAACACACAGTGCCACAGGCATCAGTCCTGACCTGCCCTCCTTGGCAAGGCACAGGGGAGCTGTGAGCACAGACAAGGCGATGACAGCAGGTGAAGGGCTGGTTTGAATGTGCGGGTGCCTGCGCCCTTCGTCTCAAATCCCTGCCTGCTCTGGGCAGCCATGGGCCATAGCCACAGTACAGCAGTTCCAGTGTTGCTAAGGCAAGCTTGTCTCCTTCTCCCCTTGGGTGGGAGGAAAACCATACTCAACATGCTTCTGCACATATTGAGGCTCCCTGCAGTGACATGCCTGGCACCTGTTGCTGTCGGTGAGCTGCTGGCTGTGAGCGCTGCAGCCCTCAGGAGCTCACCTGCCCTTTCTCCCTTAGGCAGCTGCTGGTCCCTTACAAGTGCCTGTCCTGCAACCGGCACCTCAACATGCAGGTGCCTGGCCCGTGAGTAGCACCCTGCACCGGTATATCGGGGGGCTGCATGGGTGGGGAGGGGGAATGGGTCCTGGTGATGCCCTGCTGTCTCAGGCATAGGGTTAGAGTGTTTGCCTGGAGGGTATGACTCTACTGAGGCCCCTTCTGAAGCCATGTCTTTCAGATGTGAAGTCGGAATCCCTCCAGAAACACCTCCATGAGGGCAGCAGGCAGAGGGATGCTGTGGGGTACAAGCCTATGGATTTTGGTGCTCTGGCCCAAACTGGGGTGGCTCATTTGTCCCTTGTCACCCACCCATGGCTCCTGCCCTTCCCAGGTACATTGACACACTGCCGCTGTTTCCACCACTGCCCTGTGGCCACGCTGCACACCGCTCTACCATCACCACAGAGGAGCAACCACAAAGACACAGTCACAAGTAAGGCACATGGGAACCCATCACTAGCCTCTGGGATGCTGAATAGTCCTGCCTTGGCAAGGGAGATCTCTTCCCAGAATGGGGACAGAGGGGGCCAGGGGCCTGGGCAGGGCAGGGGAGCAGAGGGGGTGACAGAGAGCCACCTGTAGTTGCCCCAGGGCTCTGCACTTTTAAAGACCCTACTGCACTGCTCCATCAAGCCTGGCCTCAGAGGCACTGAAGCCACATGTTGTCATGTGAGCATGAGATGAGATAGATACAGGTTGTATCTGCTTTCAGCCTGAGCTCAGGCTTCATGGGGATTCAGCAGAGTGGGACAGGCATGGGTTTCCTGCAGCAGTTGTAGGGGAGTCAGCAGTGTGGTGCTGTAGGAAGGTGCATGTGTCAGTAGGGAGCACCCTCTGCCCCCCTCCCTGGAACAGTGGATGAAGCCCAGGATACCAAAGTGCTGGACAATGAGCATCTCTGTGCTCCATCCTCAGGAAGAAGGTCAATAGCAAGTTCCTCAAGTCGCAGCGCTGCAGGGGTCAGGAGACATCCAGTGCACCACTCCAGGCTGTCCTGCACCTCTCCAAAAAGGTTGGGATAGTGAAGGGAAAAACATTAGGAAGGAGCAAGGCTGGGAGAGAGATGCTGAGCATCTGGTGGGAACCCTGCCTCAAGGAGAGATGGGTTGGGAGGGTTGCTTGGGGGTGCTGAATTGGGCCCCACGTTGCAGTCAGCCATTCTCTCCTTCCCAGCCCAGCGTGACTGAGCTGCTGGGCACAGATGACCACTTGGATCAGGGCCAGGAGCACAAGCCTGAGGTGGCAAAGGCGGCACAGGAAGAGCTGGGTATGGCCTGTCAGGACACCAGTGGTGGGGGAGAGAGAGCACCAGCTGTTTGCTGGTGATGGGTGAGCAGGGCTGTCTGCACAGACGGAGGTACAGGGAGGGTCTCAAGTCTGGGGCAGGCTTAGGAGGGGTGGAAGCAATGTGGAGGGAGGTGACTGGTGGATGGGACAGCTGGTCCTTGGGTATGTTCAAGAGGGAGTGGAGATGGCCCTGGCCAGTGTAGGAAAATAGCCCATATGTTGGAGGGCAGGGGCCAGTACCCTGTCTCTGGCCATGAGATGACCCTGGGCCTTAAGGCACTTACCTCTGTCCCTTGCCTTCAGGCCCCACCACCTCAGTAGAACAACATCCAGCCTCAGACCTCAACCACTGACTGCAGGCACTGCAGCACTTGCTGCAAATCCAGTCCTCCTGGCTGGAACCAGCAGCCAGGCTGGGACTTGATGTTCAGAGCCTGCAGGAAGAAGAGACTGGGACAGCTGCCCAAAGAGATTTCTTTTCAAGTTAATAAAAAAATTGTAACCTGCTGTGTTTGGGATATTCTAAGCAAGACTGATTTCAAAACTAACCCCCCACTTTTGAGCTCCCCCCCTAGAGTTGGAGGTGCTTCAGGGAAGAGCAAAGTTTTGGAGGGGACAGGAGGGCTTTGAGGTAGTCCCCAGACTGGGGCATGTGGGTATGCAGGAGGTCTCTGAGCCAGGTAGAGGGCCCAGAACCATGTGGCAGTGCAAGAGGTGTAGTCCATGGGTTGCCTCCCCACCCATCACTGTACTGCTTTTTGGCAAGGCTGCAGCACCACCACACATCTTGGGGGAGCTCGAGGTCAGCCAGGGCAGCAGGCTCAGGGCAGGGTTTAAAATCATCGTTATCAGGCCCTGAGAACATAGCAAACCTGTGGAACCCTTGCAGGAGATGCTCAGCTCCCTGTGGAGTGTGAAGCAGTGACATCGCTGTCACTGCTGCCCTCGCCATCCATGCCATCCACCCCTGGTGTCCATTAAGTGACAGTTGTGTCCTATAGGCCCCTGGTGTCCCGTAAGTGATGGTGACCATGCAGCAGGTGTAGTTCCTACATCACCTGTCTCTCCCAAGGTTGAGGCCCTCAGGCTGTGCAGTGACATCACCCTCACCTGCCTCATGTTCCCCAGCCCTGTGGGGAGGCCCCAGCCTCACCCTGGGGTGCTGGTCCCAGGTGGGACCCTCCAGGGGGATAGGGACTGCCAGAGGTGGGGACATTAAAGGTGACTGATCTGTGGGGACAGAAAGTCAGCGGCACTGTGGATTTTAGAAGTCTGGGGATAAGCATAGGGGTTTGGAGACAACTTATGGGGACAGGGCCCTCTGGGGCTAGTTTAAGAGTCTGGGAAACACCAGGGTATCAGGGTACATGCAGGGATACAGGTCAGGGGTGAGTGTTTGGGTGCACAGGATCCTGACTGTCCCACCAAGCCCATGGTGCTCAGCACCCAGCAGGCTCAACTGTGGGCACCCACAGGGGACAGGGGCCATGCCTCCCTCCTCACAGACCTACATGCTGGTGACCACCCAGTCCAGTGAGTACCAGGTGATGGGTCTTCAGGAACCAAAAGGTGCCCTGCAGGACATCTTTTTCCATGTGGTGCTGGTCAGGCATCCCTGGGCTTTGATCCAGACAGTCACCATTCCGGGCACCATCCACCCCAACACCAACAGGACAGCATGCTGGGGGACCATGGTGAAGAGGGGCAGGACGAGGGATTGTTGGGGAGCTAAACACTGCTGGAACATTTGCAGGCAGCAGCATTCTAATACGGTTCTGGTTCTTTCTCTGTCTGGCTCCTCCTGTATCAGATGCAGCTGATCATTCCAGCATCAATGTTATTTTTCCTCAATTTCATTTAAACCCATTGCTTCCAGAAATCCTCTGAAAACTTCATTAATAACATTTGGCTGAATTTTCATCAGCCAAAATATTAGTCATCAAAACTTCTTCTCTTCCTCACTTAACAATTCTTTCCATGGATGAGCCCTTCCCTGTTGAAAGTCTGCAAGGTGCAGCTGCTTGCTCTGCTCAAGGGGCGGGGGCTGTGCACTCTCCTCACCAAACCATCTGCCCTCCCAGATGCAGAGAGGATGCTGTTGAGCTGCCCTTGAGCAAAAAGAGGCTGATTTCCTCCCCGCCCTAATGCTGGAGAGCCGCTGTGGGGCTACTGAGTTACACAAAAAGGCAGGTTGTTTTGTTGTTTATTTTCTGTATGGAGTTTCAAATTAAAGATCTGTAAAGCTTTTCAGATAAAAAGTAGATGAAATGTTGGAAGCTCATCCATTGAAGCAGGATGCTGCAAAGAAGTACTTTGCTTTACATATCACTGGATCTTGTGTTTAAAGGAAAGACAAATCTCACCATGAGCCAAACAGGGAAACAACTAATTAAACAACTAATTAAACAACTAAGCAGGACTGTAATGTGAGTTTAGCTGTGACCTGTTGTCTTAGTTTGGAGGACAGGT
>VXBS01001538.1:0-49998 GCA_013400255.1 Sitta europaea
TGTGTTGCTGTGTGTTTCTTCTGAGTCACAGTAACACTGGCCTGAGCTGACTGAAGAAGGGGTTTTGCTTTAACCTCAGCTCTTTAACTTACAGCCCTAAGTTCTTCCAGAGGTTTCTGTGGTTGTAGGTTCTTTATACAGTTTTTGCTATAACGACAAAAACTTTCTATCAATATTTGAGGCATGAAGTATTTCAGTCTCTCACAACAGCTAATAATAGGGCCAATAAATTTCTGAGAAATATTTCAGAAAAATTTATGAACTGATATTGACTTTAAAACACTAATGAAAATGAAATCTTGAAAATTTTCTCAGGATTCAGATACAGCAAAGTATTTTCCAAACATTATCTATCCTATTTAATCTTTTATAAAGATCACATTGTTTCTTCATATCATGTATCTGAGAAAAAGCCTTTTTTAAATTAATGTGATTAAACTTTCTAAAAATTCTTTTCTTCTTCCTATTTTTGTGTCTGTTTCTGCTTCTACTGCATGCAATGGCAGAAAACTATCTTGATTCTACCAAGAGAAATAAAATTTGCATCTTATAATACTAGTTTTGTTCTGAGTACACCTGAAAAAGTTTAAATGCTTAAATACAGCTCTTCTGAAGTAAATGACATTTGAAACCTCTGCTGCCTGGTCTTGCAGCACAAGATTAATTTATCCTTTCTCCTTGATTTATTGTTTTTGTTTGGCTCTAAATATAATGCTTCATCAAATTTTGCTAAGCACCTTATGAGACACAACTCATGCAGTCCCTTTTCCTTTAATGACAGCAGAGGTAAACACATTTCTTCCTTGTTTAGCTAGCAATGGCTTCCAGAATGACCCACAAACCCCATTCAGCCTATAGAGCTATAAAATATTGCCCAGTATTGCTAAAATTTATGGCCCATCTCCTCTGAAATCCGTGTATAAAAATCATTCAGCCCTGGCAGGGAAACCATTTTGATTTAATAACATATAGGACATACAGTGTAAGGGTTGTCATGAGCAGTCTCTGTGTAGTAGAGGGAAAAGGGGCCATTTGTCCTCATTCCACATTTGCTCAGGGGTTGTTTTACCGAGTGGCTTCTCATATCCACAGATCCTCCAGCAGACTGGATCCTAGCTGTCCTGTGCTTTTCTTTGCCACATGGCCTCTACACTGCAAGAGGGAACACCATATTTGAATGGCACCTCTTTAATTATTTTCACCTCTGTCCATCTGCAAATGTAGAAGTTTTATTCTTTTAGTGCAGCAGGATTTCTGTTCTTTGGTGGTAAGGAAGCTGAGTTTTATTAATTTAACATAAATAGTTCTAATACAGATTTAGGATATGAGCAAGGCTGGTACCTCTCTCACATCTTCTTCTGTATATTCTTTTCTGGAGAGATGGTAAACTAGGTGTTTTTAAAAACTATTATTCCCTGAATTCTGTAATAAGTACTCATACAATCACATTTTTCATTAAAAAATCCTTAGCTTCCTAGAAATGAAGTTCCTTCTAATTATGTATTTGTATTGCCCATGCAATTCTAAATTAGACTGCAACTAGATTAATCTCTCTTATACTTGCTAAATGTAATAATTGCTCTTACAAAAATCGATACACATTTAATTAATAGGAAAATAATTTGCTTATTAAATTACAGTCACTTTCCCATGTTTTGCTGAGCATTTGCATTGAAATGCCATTTTTCATCTTCTGCATTAAATTTAAATTTGGAGATAAGGAAGCTAAATCCCACGGCTGTTTTCCAGGTCTTGAAATCAGCAAGACTTACACATACATGAAAACAAACACTAGGCAAGAATATAAAACATTCCATCACACTACTCAGATGTAAATCAGTCTTTCCACAGCTTTCTGTTCTGAAATAACTGTTACACTTAAGTCTAGTTTGAGAGAAAATAGCTTTCAAAAGATCTCAATTTCTACAGATTTGTGAAACATGTAAAAGTAAAGGTATTTTTTCTGGTTTGTTTGTCAAAGGAGTGGAGCTAACATAGGAACTATAAATTTTGTACGTAGATAATTTTCAGTTGCTGTTTAGAGCACACTAAATACCACAGGACTTGGTCATGAGGCAAAAATCCTCAGGAACTTGATTTCTCCTGATTCTTTTCTTCAGGAAATTATTCTCAATAAGGAAGGCACAAGTATTAAGAAAGTATGCATTCTATGAAGTAATCACAGCTTAGACAGAATAGATTCAAATTAGATATTAGGCAAAAAAAATCACTTTTAGTGTTCCCAGATGTTGGAATAGGTTGCCTAGGGAGATGTTGGAGTCACCATCCATAGAGGTGTGCAAAAATAATCTGGATCTGGCACTGGGTGATGTGGTTTAGTTGTTTAGGGGTTACAGTGGCAGTGGATTGATGGTTGGACTTGATGATCTTAAAGGTCTCTTGCAATAATCTATGACTACATCACAGATCTGTGGACTCCAGTTAGCAGAAAATTGTAGGAACCCTGTAGGAACAAGGCAAGGCAGAAACATGTGGTAACATTGAAATATCACCAAGAGAGTCAAATTTGAGCTCAGTAGGTTGGAAATGTGGTCATATACACTTTATCCATTTGGGAAGCAGCTGAAACAGGAATGAGGAAGCTGTGTTGTTTACGACCTTTGCCTGGATTTGTTTCTAGAAATTTTAATTACATTCTTACAGAGAAAGGTCACTAGCATTACTTAAAAATGTGACAAGTGAATGTGACAAGTCTATAATTCAGTATCCCAGTTCTATTATCATTGCCTCCCTTTTTCCAGTATTGGCATAGATGTTTAAATCAATACTGGGGATTTCTTCCCCTAATATTAGTTTCAAAATTTTAAGTATCATAGCAATATTTCCCAAACTGGTGTTATTCTGATGATAAATACTTCACTTTACATGAAGTCTGGACATTTCAACAAGTAAATAATAGATAATACAATTTTTAAAGGAGTTTGTTTATGAACCAATAACATGAGATACTCTTTGAGCGTAACACTGTTCATCATCCTCCCATACACATTATCATGGTTGAGGAATGGCACTCCCCAATTCAGTATCCTCACCAAGATTCTCCAAGCCACTGCAAAAGTTACTGATAACCTGACCAAGACACTTATTTTCAGAGAGGAGACAGACTGGGTCTCCCTCAGTCTCCCAGACATCAAATTTTCGTGTCCATCTTTAGCTCTTCTGTCTCTACCCAAGTACCTAACATTTTGCCCTTTCTCAGATTAATTTTCTGTCTCTCACCTTCTGTCCCTGAATTTTCAGTAATTAATTAATTTGAAGTTACTTTACAGTACAAGAATTCAGGCTCATCTGCTCCATACAGAATAAGAGCAAGATATATAGACCTTGAAAGGGTATACTAATTTAAAAACTTATGTAAGAGAATATTTAAGTATTTCTTTCTACTTAAAGGAATGTTTTTGAAGAAAAAATTGCAGTGGAAAGGCATTTAAAAGTTTTAGTCGAGACAGTATGAACTACTTTTTACCCTTAATTCACTGATGTTCAGCAAAAGTTTTCCAGCTCAGCTGTTAGAAAGGAAGAAAATTTGTTGTTTCAAAATAAATTATTTCTAGAAATTTAATTCTTTATAAATTTTTGTTCTGGTTCAGGATGAAATGATAAATTAGTGTGTATCATTTCAGGAAGAAATAAACGACTCTATGAATACAGGTATTTTAAAAACTGATATTCAAAGCTTCCTTGAATTTCAGTAAAAGTGGAACTGAAGTAGGCTTATGAGCAGCCAGTTTGAGGAATACAGGTGCTTTAAGTGATGGAGAAATATGTTGAATTAAAACTGGCTTTCTCTTACTCAGTAGCAACAGCTGGTGTAAAAGCTAATCCTCTCATCAGTTTCACAGGCTTTCTACTAGCACATCCCACTGACAATCATATCTTCACACAGAAACGAAACAGGCTGCATTCTTGTCTTGTCCATCATTTACATAAAAATAAAACTAGTCCTTGGCATTTTGTTTGGCTACGTTTTAAAACCGTATGTTTTTTAATTTCCAAGAGATGTGATAATGCGGATCAAGCAACTCTTACAGAAGCACAGCACAGTGTCGGGCCACATGATGGGAAAACATTCATTTTGGAGGTGTGAGTTTAGTACAGAATCAAAGTATGGGATTTTAGTATAGGATCAAAGAGTTCCTTAGTTCTTGTGACAGAAAGATCAGAGAGAAGCTGTGGCAAGGAAGAAGCATTGCATTAGAGAAAGGTTCCTGATAGTAAGGACAAGTTTTCCAGCTGACGTGAAACACTTCTTCTCCTCCTCCCTGGCTCTGAGATGCCACACACAAAGTAGAATTGTGCTTTGATCTGCAGATATTTTCAATCATTCAGCCAGACAGGAGCTTTGTTTGCATTTGAATACACACACACATAGAACACCATATTCAATTTTTAGTTCTCTTTATTACCTCCATTTCTGCTGTTTCTCTTCTTGCTGAGATATCCTTATACAGTTGCTAAAGAGGCTAAAATAAGAAGTAAAACAAGTTACCTTCAGAAGCTCCTGAAACTACCTCCAGAAACTCCCATTTCTAAATGAGAGAAATCCTTGAGTTAATGCTTTCTGCCACAGATCAGTTTCCATAATGCACAATGATTTATCCTTCCAGGTTTCTTCTTTCATCACAGACTTTGGAACTTAAGATCTGACTGCTGCCAGTTCTCAGTGACTGCAAAAGCAGCCATCAGCTGAAATGTTACCACTGGTCCATCAAGGTCAAGGCAAACAGGCAAAGCTCATGGAAAGCATTTTGTGCAAGTCAAGAGACAATGAAATGTGTCTGTTGTATCTGTGAACACCACTGCAGGTGGTAATTGTCATGGGGTGATAGAAACACCCTTGTTTGCCCTATTAATCTTATTTTGAATAGCTATTATTCTTAAAGGGTTTTTTTATTTAAACATTTTAGATTGTTTTTGAATGAATAGTATACTTTACTAAGAGATGGTGCAACATTCTGTATTTTTATACTTCAATTTTATTTTCTCAGATTGATATATTTTTCCTGAGATTTGTATAAAAGTTATTTAAAATGTCTCCATTTATCATTCCTTCGTGACTGATAAATGGTTTCACTAAGCATTCTCTATTGTTATCAGCTGAGAGGTAACATCATTCAAGGTTCTCATATTATTATGTATTTATTATTATATATTCACATACAGTATATTTTCCAGATATTCATTTCTACAAAGTAAATGCTATGCATTAGTGTGTACCTCTTTAAACTCACTGGTTATCTAGTGATTATTCCTTGAATTAATGAAAGTTTCATCAATTTTTTCCTTATGTTTGGTTTCCCTCTTCTTACATGTACTAAGCATTTGCCACTTCCATATTTCTCAAGCTGCTTATAGTCAGTGCTATTCAATAGAAAAATTGTATTGACCAACTCCAAAGGAAAAAATAAACACTCAGTCTAAGATTTTAGAGATTATGATCAGTAATGCAAATATTAGAGAGCTCACATTTAAGGAAATGCCCTCAATGACTGCAGATGTAACTTCATATACCCATAAATAGCTCATTATATTCTGTATGGTTGTGCAAGATCTTAGTCATTATCAGAAAGGAAATAGAAACATATTCCCTAAAGTATTTGTCTTTTATTGAAAACTGTGACAACATCATCTTACTTTCTTCAGAATCCATCATTTTCCTTGGACACCTGATAACTGAAGAGAAAACATATTCTGCTACTTAGTGCTTTATTAATAAAGCCAAACTTTGGATCTCAGCTTTAATTCTTAGTGGTGTCATCTGTGTACTGAATTCTTTGACATGTAGTAAAGTTTGGAGATGCTTGAATTTTAAGAAATTAAAGTAAATATAATTTAGCAATATCTGTTATTTATGTTTATGGATTGTATTCTGGAATAACTATATTTAAAAAAAAAAAAAAAAAACAAAACTTTTTTATATTCATATTTTGAAGGCAGAGAAAAAAAAGCAAAAACATCATGTGCTAGGCCAAAACTTTTAATTAGTTCCTAAAGCTTTACATCTCACAGATCAAAAAGGGCAGATAGAGTCACTTGCATGATAAACAAAATGGTGTTGCTTATCATAGGAAAATATTAAATGTTGTCCCTTGCATAAATTGTATGGTGAAAGAAGTAAATTATTACGTTCTTTTCTCATGTATCATTCTTATTAACTTAATATTGATTTTACACCAACTCAGGATAGGGCCAAATGCTTTTAAAATAATGAATTACAGTTCAATTGTTAAAATGGGTTCTTTTTAAGCAAAATAACATTTCACTTCAAACAGATGGGCAAAGCTTTCTTTTATGTGGAACAGAAGAAAAGCCTCAATTAAAATGTTCAGAACTGCAGGCACCAAGTAAAGGGAAGCTTAAAGCTGTTTAGTCTAGTTTTATCTCAAAAAGGCATTTATTCTGCAGCAGTGCAGTTCTCCCTGGTATTCCAGAAACAAATTGTCTCACCTTGGTTTCAATAGAATGGCACCTTTCCAATTCATACAGGCGCAGTGATTATTTCCTCCTACCATCCAAGGGGTTTAAAATGAATAACCCAATTATCCAGAATTATAGGGCAACTTGGTCTGCAGGCTTTTATTCAGCATGGGAACAAACAAAAAGCATAGAGCAAAAGCACAGCTGCAGTAAAGAATCTTGATATATCAACGGCCTTGGCGTTAGCTGCAGCCTGGCACGAAGTTTTAAGATGTAATGGGAATGCACCTAAGTCTCTCCAGAAGCAATAGCTATGAATGCCAAGTATTTGTGTACCTACAAGTTACTCAAAATGAAATGTTTTATTTCCTTGGAAGATCTATCAGTTTATTCAGGTGTTCAGTCTTGGTTTTGCTACAAAATAACTGAAAAGTGTTCTTTTATAATAATAATGGTAATATACTCATACATCAAGCTGCACATAAATATCCAGGGCACAATGGCCACATAGTACAGGAATAAAATAAGGTAAATAAAACATATACTATGAATAAAACAGGGTGAACATACAAAATACTGTTTATCAATTTCAGATTTCTACTTTAGCTGTTTTATAGCCTGACTCCAGGGATACAATAATTAATCCCTTCAGAACTATTCAGAAAACTATGAACTATTTCAACATTAACACTTCAGTATCAGATTTTTTTTATTACTATTTAAAATATATAGTAATTCATTGTCTGATTCTATAAGAGTTTACTGTTTCATTCAAATTCTGAAAAATAAGAAAGCGTACTGGTAGATGGAGTAAACTGTGAATTTCCTGCCTGCTTGGCTTTTCCTTCTGTCTTCACACCAGTTGAAGGGAAAGCATAAACTTCTAATTTTGTAGTTGAATTAATAATTATCTCTTTTGTAAAAAATGTCAAAAAAGGGTTTGGTTTTTTTTTTGGGGGGGTGGGGGGTTTATGGTGGGGTTGGTTGAGTTGGGGCGTTTTTTTGTTGTTGTCGGGTTTTGTTTCTTTGTTTTCTTATTTGCTTACATTTTCATTCTCTCCAACTAAAATAAATACTTTTATCCACATTCAAACTGTTTCCCAACAGGGAAACATTTCCAAATTCTATGTGGCTTTCTTAATTAAAATCGTCAAACCCAGATGAACATCCCTATGAGAAATAGACATGACTTTATGCATGGTAAATGTTCTTTTAACATCCTTGAGAGCCAGTCATATTACTATATACTGGCCTCCACAACTTGAACAAGGTCTTACTAGCATTGACGGATTACTTCAGCAAAATCCCTTGTAGTTAAAAGCATTTGAAAGACACCCAAGGGGAGAAATAGCATTAAACCAGAGATATATTTATTTATTGCCAGGCAGGGATGCCCTCAGAAAGGAGTAAATCAAAGATATCTCACACAGTCTTAAGAAAAAAGATGTTGGAATGACAAATTTTCTATGGCCCTTGAAGCTAGAAAAACACTAGTTTGAAACAGAAAACCAGACCAGATCATTTACAAGTGATCATCACTTGAGGATGCTTGGAGAATAATGGAGAAGTTAGGACATGAGCATATTTGTAAGAGTGACTGTCCCAGAGCCTGTATTTCAACTCTTTTCAAGAAATACTTAAAATCACTTTGCTTACATGCTTACTCACTTGTGGAACCAAGATCACAGTCTAAGGCTACTACTACCGTGGAATAAGTTAAATAAAAATAAACCACTCTTATTTGATGAACAAGATAAAATAATTACCATTGTTGTTATATACTTTAGATTGTGTTGAAACGGTGCTAACTTGGCACAATCTGAATGGTAGGAACAGGCACTTAAATAGAGAACTTGTATAACTGTGACCTTACCCAGACCTTGCAGCAAAATATAGTATAATTGGTGGATTTCAACTAGGCTACATAGTACTTCTCAGAAAGACTTTGCTACACCAGCTAGGCTCCCTGTGAAGTCATTGAAGTCTTCCCATTTTTCTCAGTAGGAAATGAAATGGATCAATCTATAATAGCTTTGACCTTTTTTAAGGTTGGAAGCTGGTATTGCACTAGAATAATCCAAGTCAATAATAAAAGAATACCTATAAAACACTTAATTTTTTTCTCTAATGCAGCCCTCTTCCAGAAGGTTGTGTTCCTAAATGAAATTGTAAATATAAATTCCTTCTTTGCTCGGAGTTAACAGGGAGATTTCTGTCTTGCAACAGGACAGGACAAACTTAAGGCAAAAGCCAAAACCATAGGTCTCCCACAGGAACCACATGGGCAGCATGTTAAAAATACATCAATGTCTGCAGCCACTCTGGTACAACTGATTGGCACACTTCCATCTGGTCCTGTTTCAACAAGCAGGGCAGGGATGATGCAGGGATTCTGTCTGGTTTCTATAACAAATCAACATCATTTCTGTCACACCCTCTAAACGCAGTGCTGTTAAGCCTCAGCCTAAGCATAGGAACTGTTTCAAAACAACGGAATTTTCCTCCTGATGGATGGAGACCTCAGTTTTCAGTAGTTCTATGCATCCATAAAAACAAAGGTTTTTCCTTAAGAAGAGGACTGATTTTTAAAGAAGACCATAAAGTTTTAGTAGTAGACAATCAATCCAGAACAACTTCAAAGTTTTGCAAAAAGCTTCAGTTTCTCAAGCTCATTTACGTGAAATAAAAAAAAAGTAGGAAAATGTTAAAATTTAATCTGTACTCCAGAGCAATGTTGATGTCAACACCAAAGGCTGTACTTACACCAGGTGCACCACACTGAGTACTTGACTGTGTACAGTAACCAAGGACCACTTTTTGTTGTGCTGCCTGAAAGAGAGAGCTGGGCAGAGGCTGCTTTTCACTGAGTATCACTTGGAAAACAGAGCCATTGTTTCTTCCCTTGATGCCTAAAGATTTTTGCTTTCTATATGTTTCATTTGTAACTTTGTAGACTACATTGTTGTAATTTCTAGCACTTTTCCTACCCTTTTCCCTTTACACTTTAGAAGAGTAAAATAATCTTTCAACATATTCCTGAAATACTGTTTAGTCTTATTTTCAAGAAGAAACCCTCCAACAAGAACATTTTCTTGGCAACCAGAATTTAAGTAGACACAAGAAGAAATGGGGCAAAGAAGTCCTGGACCAACTCCAATGGGACAGAACACAGGGGAAAATTACCTAACAATAATTGGACAATTATTGTCTAATTGTGCAACTTTTGTTAGATACGCTAATTTGTTGAAGTTATAAAATTGTAGAAATCCAAGGCCTGTGCTTCAGGATCCTGATAGAATGTTTGTACTGGTGGAACTTGTTGGCAATGGTACCTACAGGCAGCAGTTTTGCTTCTGGTCAGAGGAGGAAGTGAGGACACCGGAGGGGAAACAACGTGGTGGCACCAAGGTCAGTTGGGGAAAAAGAAGGAGGGGAAGGAGGTGCTCCAAGGGTTGGAGCTGAGATTTTTCTCTGCAGGCTGTGGTGTGGACCATGGTAAAACAAACTGTCCCCCTGTAATGCATGAAGTCCATTGGGGGATGCAGAGATCCACTCACAGCCCATGGGAAAAGTGCTCATGCCAGAGAAAGCTGTGATCCAGTGGGAGACCTGAATGGAGAAAGGGGGCCCTGCTTCCAGGGATAGAGACAGAGGGCCCTGCTTCCAGGGATAGAGAGAGGGCCCTGCTTCCAGGGATAGAGAGAGGGCCCTGCTTCCACTCTGGAGCAGCCTGTCCTGCACCCCGTGGATGAGTGACCCACGCCACAATTTTGGGACAACTGTTTGCCTGTGGGAGGGATAGCAGAGAAAAGTCTCTTCTCCCTGAGTGAACAGACAAAGTTTGAGTGATGAATTGACCAAAACTCCCATGCCTGTACTGTTGGTGGGAAGGAGGGAGGAGCTGGGGGATAAAAGGCATTTTAAGGCTTATTTTACTTCCCATTTTTCTCCTATGACTCTGTTAATAATAAATTTACTTTATACCTTTAAATTTGAACCTGTTGCGCTCTTATTTTCTCCCAGTCCTCATCTCAACTCATGAGCCCTTTTTAAATTTTTTTTCCCTCTCCTCTGCCCAACTGAAAGCAAGAGAGGGTGAGCAAACAACTTTCATAGGTGCCTGGTGTTTGGCCAATATCAAACCAAGATGCTTTTCTGAGTCGTTTTGGAATTCCTTCAGCTGCTTGCTTTAGCAAAAAGAGTAGAACTGGCTTGCTTGTCTTCAGATCTGCTCCTAGAATAACAAACAATATATTATTCTGTTTTCTCTGCTCAGTCCTTATGTTGATGCTTTGTGCACCCACTTCTAAAATATTACACTGATTTCCTCTAATTCCTCTTCCTCATTCATTTTTACCCCATATTTAAGACAAAAAAAATCCTGAAACCAGTATTGGTTTCACACAGACTGCCTATTGATAGGCTGGGTAAAATTTTCAGGTTAGTAAATTTTAAGTGCTTTTGTTGTACAGTGTAACTACCAAAGTAGCTACACATAGTTAAAAAAATAATCATTGAGTTCATACTACCACAGTCCCTTCATAGGATGTTATGAAGAGCAATTTGCCATAAACTTCAGGGGCTTACAAGCTGTCACAGAAATCTCATCATGTTGACAGAAAAATTCTGTTGAGACTGTGTGTTTGATGGGTGTCAGAATGAAATAAAAACTTACTCTGACAGTTTAGAGCCATATTCTGTGAGTTTACAGCAACAAATCTATTAGATTTTTATGTAAACTATTCACTTTAGCATCTTGTTTGAAATGATAGCAGTCTACAAACCTACAAAATTAAAACTTTATAAACATCTCCTATAATTGCTTTAAAGAATCTAACTAGTTTTTACTCTTTTATATATGAATTTTAATACATATTTGTGATGAGAGTAAATATTATTTGCTGCTCAGTCTAAACAGAAAAAAAATCTCATCCATAATGAACTCATAATATTCACACATTTTTACAGCACTCTTGTGTTCCGTTTCAAAACTTAAAGCAGATATTCATATTTCTATTAGAACAATGTATTTTACATTAATTTTTAAAGTATTCATTTATGCTTTAACGTGTATGTTTATTTAACAAAATTATTGCTGTCAGCATTTTTTTTTTTTTGCTTTGTGTTTTACTGTAGCAAAGTAATAACATATATAATACTAGGAAGGGATATTTTATTCATAAAGCAAAAAAAAAATTAAGAAAAGAAAAATAAAGACCAATGGCTGAAGTAATGCAGTGTCGGCCTTTACCCAATGAAATATTTTGAAATATTTGAAATATGTCATATTTTGTAAACAGGACCCTCAGGAGCAACGTGTGTACATGACTCTAGATGGAAAAAAATGCATACCTAGAAAATTTAAAATTCTATAGAAACCTTGGGGCACAACAAAGTCCTGGTGTTGGAACTTCGTTCCTCCAGAGAAGTTCTTAAAGATCTTAAAGGCCTGGTTCTCAGAGCAGAATTTTGCTGCACCCAAGAAAAAGATCCACAAAAAAAAAAAAAATTCTGAGAAGAGGAAAATACTGACAATTTTTAAACAAACAGATTTTTTTTACCTGCATTTTCTTAAGGAAAAACAAATCAATAGGGCTCCTACAATGGTTCTAGAAACCGTTGTCAGATGTAAGAAGGAAATTGTCCCCAAACAAATTACCATCAATTCTCAGAAAAATTAACAGCTAAATTTTGCAGCTACAACAATCTCTTGCATCTTGTATTCCTTCACGTGTGCCCAAGACAAAAGGATTATTCAAAATGTCAAGTGTAAACTGATTTGACTTTATTTCCATTCACACCAAAATCATCTGAAAAGAGTGAATCCTCTGGAAGAGTGAAACTGCAATCTGGAAGTGAGGAAAAACACCTTAGAATAATACTTTGAATACTATTGCATGATTAAATTGTCACAGCTTTCTGTCAGCTAATCATTTTGATCTGGACAGTAGAATCTTAGAATTTCAGAATAAGAATATTTATTTGTAAATACTCTGACTCTTACTCTACTGCAAATCACTAAAAGTTTTTAAACTTTCTTGGTTGGTTGAATGCTTTTATGTACCCTTGTAGGTACTTAATATTTAGGTCCTAGACCAGTGTGAATGGTTATACATTTCTAAATAATAAATAAAGCTGAAAAATCAATAACTGGACTTAATAGTCATGGAATGCCCTCATTTGTTTTTTGCTTTGAGGGTTGTTCTGTTGTTGAGGTTTGTTTTTTTAAATATGGTTTTCCTTACCAGTTCAGCCCCACACTTTCACAGCTGCCAAATAAAAGTTCTGAAAAAACTTATATGCACCTTATAGCATATAATTCCTTAGGGGTTTTTGCCAGGTTTCAAATACGATTTTTGTTATTTTTCTGTAAATTTAATATTCCAGCTCTACTTGCAAACTGCCAATGTATTTAAAAAAGCAATAATGCACACATTTTAACTCACAAGTTTTTCCCTTGAGATACTACTCTTTGCTGTATCTGTGTCTATTTTGGATGTTTCCACTTTGATCATGTTCAGTATTGGGAAGGAGCTTTGTGAGTCTGTGAGGTTCTTTTTCTACTTTATCCATGAACTTAACTACTTGAGCCAACTCTCTCATATCAGGGAAACTTCATTCTCCTACATTTAGTGGATGTGCCTGTGGCATCAGATAAAACCAACAGAAAGACACCCTTTCTTAATGTACACCAGATGGGAGTGATACTTCATACAAAGACAAGGAAAAAGAAAAAAAAGCCTTAATTTAGCTGTTGTCAACTTGCACTCTCAGATATAATTTTCTTTACAGGCGTAGTTATTATTAGGGCTTTGTTTACAAAGACAATTTCTGTCTCAAAGAGTTTAAGATCTGATTAATGGCAATGGGAGATTGAAATAAAAAAATTAAAAAAACATATTACCTAGTATTCTCTTTCTTTCTATTGAAACCTATTTTTGGGATAAAAAAAAAAAACATTTGAATGATACAGAGTTTCATTCTCCAGGGAAGACAGTGGGAATTGCTTCTCTCAGCTCAGGATGATTATTCTTCCCAGCCAAAGCTTACAACAGGAATCACATTTTTTCCTAGTTCCTTGTGTTTAACCCTGCAAACACAACAGTTGCAGTGACAACTGAAATACAACATTGGCATTTTATAGAAACAATTACCTTAAGACCAGAATATTTTCTGAGCATTAGGGCCAGAGAATCACTTCAAATTAAATTAAAGCAAGCCCCATCCAATTAACTATGATTTATAGAGTTTAATGTACCTATTTTGGATACTTGTGCTTTACAATTCTATATTTATATTTTATATTACTATATTTCAGCATTTTGTTCAGTTTCTCCACATATAAATTATTTTGACATCAGCAGAAACAAATCTCAATGGCCCTATGCTCATGTGCCTTTTTACATAGTAATTTAAAGGAACAAAACTTAAAGCCCAGTGGAGTGAAATCAATGCAATTTAATACAAAAAAAAGCTGTTCATCTAAAAAAAATATTTTTTGTGTTCACTTAGCTTTGGTTTGAGCATCAGATTTGGAAGATCATTAATAGATACATGGTTACAGAGCATTAAAAATAGTGCAGATTTTTCCAAGAAATAATTTACTTTATTCCAGACTGCAAAAAAAAAGGATTAATGGATTTTTGCATGTGAAATATTAGCATATTTGTTTCAATTCTCATAAACAAAGGATCTCTTTCACCTTTATATATGATTAAGTCTAATATTTCAGGCAGGTTTTTTTGTTTGTTTGTTTTTGGTTGGTTTGTTTGTTGTTTTGGGGGCTTTTGTGGTTTTTTTTACACTTGTATTTTGAGTTTCTCAGAAGTGTGAAATTTTCACAACTAGGCATACTTAACAAAGACAGATGGATGCTAGAAAAGGTTAATAATGTATGAAAAAGTTATCAAGATACTAGAATGTTACAGCAATAAAGAATTTCTTTATAGATAACTCTGATAACCTGTCAAATTTCTATCACTTAATTACAAGATTTGGGGGGAAAAGAGAAAAATAATAATAATTAAAAAAAAGATAAACAGTCATTTCTGTCTTATAAATTTCTGAGAGAGTTACAACAGTATTTTGCCTCTTGAATAATGTAGAAATTTGAAGGGGTTTGGTTTGTTTTATTTTGCTTAGTTAGAAAACATGATGTTGATATACAAAGTTCTCATTGCAATGTTCCTCTAGTTTCAAGGATTTCTAATGTAAAGATTTTGTGAGGTTTGGAGTAAAATATTTTTATAACAGTCTGAACCCTCGAAGAGGAGTACATGTTCCTGATTTTACTCAGAACCATCCCAATACTGAGTGTTGACCAAATCTCTCAAGTCTTGAAAGAAAACAAATAGCTCAATATTCATTGGACCAACAAGAAAAAGATGGAGTTCATGAACCCAGGGGTTAGGCTACTTACCTAGGCTGTGGAAGAAAACAATACCTTGTCTGGACAACTCATGGTCATGCAGAATAAAAATTAGCATTTGATTCTTGCACATCATTGGTGACTATATGGATCATCAGAAAAAAATGATCTATTTGTGTCTATCGTATTTTTCTGCATAATTTCAGCATGGAAGTATTTTGAATTGGCTGAAGGCAAAATTTCTATGGAGGGGAAAAATCTAGTTAGTTACAAATTTTATCTGGGTTTTTTTTTTGCCCTCTTTCACATTTTATTTTTTTTTAATAATGAGCAAAATTCTATTGTCAAATATTATGTTAACTCTAAATATAGTGCTAGAGAGCAGACAACTCAGTGGATTTATCCTGTATCTTTCATAGTAAAACAATGCCATTTATTAAATCTAAAATCAAAACAAAAAAGGGTAAGGGAAAATTAAACGGTTTTGTAACAAATTTGACTAAAGTTAAACACATAAAAAGCTTTATTTCTACTGATTCTTTTTTCTATTTTTATTTTACCATTTTAGAGAATAGTCATGAGTGCAAGTTTTTATTCAGGATTATATGTAAAGCTGAAAATCTCACAAAATAACTCAGAATGGTTCACATTAAGAAGTACTCCATAACATATACAAGTCAAGCCTTTGGCAAAAAATAATTATTTCCTTAATGCAGTGCAACTAAAAAGAAAATGGATCATAAAGAAGGAAAGCAGAAGTAAAACACATATATAGAAATTAAAACAAACACTGATAAATAAAAACTCTGGTCATTGTAACATGTACAGTTCCAAATACCAACTAAACTATCAGCATTTTTAAGGCATCCTTGCATTATATTCCAAAACTGAATTAAATGAAATTGTAAAACAGATGCCAACAACCATGAGACTTGCAGTCTAAATTTTTTGGTATATTGTTACTTCTGTATGACAAAGATACTGCTAGCAAAGCTGTAATAAATCAGGCAAGGGGTTTGATTGCTTTTGGGGGCAATCACTCATGGGCAGCATAAACTGTCCTACATCTGTGTGCTCCCTATAATTAGTATAATGTCTGTTGTGAAGCATCTTCACAGCCAGAAAGAAAATCACCATTCAGTAGGGCTACATCTACTCAGTTCTTTGTTCATTGATATCTTGTTGTCTGCCTTTCCTTTTAATAACTAGTATGTTAAAACAGAAATCAATTTTTTTATTATTTTTTAAAGATATAAGTAGTTCATTGGCAAAAAGGATTCACAGCTAAACTAATGGAAAACTCTGGTTCATATTCTGTTAATATAAAAGAAATAAAATCACTACTGCAAACAGGCCTGGATTACTAGAAGAAATTCGAAAGTGTTTCCATACACTGTTAGCTTCATGTAAGAAAATATATCATCAATGGCCAGTATATTTTTTTTTCTTTATTAATCTTATTACTATTCTTCAGTTATTGGAACAATGATAGAGTAGATGTCAGATAAGAAATATTCCATCTGTTCTGTGATTTGATATCCACACTTGCTGGACTGGCTGTCATAAGAGCCCATGACAAAGGATAAAAATAGAGAGTTTTTTCATTACCAAGTGAAACTTCAGAAACTGCCACTTTTTATTTCTATAGCATGATCTAACTTTTAATTTAAAATATAGTGCAAATGTCTGCAGTAGCCTTGGCTCTTTAGTACTTGCTGAGGTGGATGTCTTTGTCCTTCTGTGGGTGGTACTGAATTGCTGGTCTTTTTGGAGAGCTACATCATTTTGCTGTGCAGCACACAGATAACAGTAGAGTTTAGAAAATGGACTTCAGATGTTAAGTTTTGAAAAATGAGTAAGTTTGCTCTAGAGATTCCCAAAGTTTCAGAAAACAAATTGTTGGTAAGAACAATATCACGGACCTCTGGCCATCTAATGTGCAGAAAGTTAAATTGTATGATCAAGTGACTGCTCAAGCTAAGTATATAAAATATATTAAATTAATGGGGAAAAAAAACCAGCTTGTATGATCTATTTTCCTTAACATTTACAAAATGCTGGAGATACTAAGATAGATCATCTTTCTTGGGACAAGCTGAGGCATCACAAGAGAGAATAGCATCAAAGAACTCTGCAACTTTTTGCTGAAAGGTTTAAGAGAAGAGCCAGGGAGTCTGCTACCCATTATCTGCAGTAAATTATGAAGATATTTATGGCATTACCCTTTGGAGATATAGTGACACACCAGCAAATCAATGGCATGGTTGTGCATGCTGCCAAGTCTCCTAGCCCAGGAACAAAGTACTTCATGATTTATGGAGCTTAAAGGTAAAGTGAGTTTGTTAGGCAAAGCCTTACTCAAAAGTCAGATTTTCCTGAATCCTTGGCTAGATTCAAAGGTTTCAGCTCCCATTTCACTATCAAGAAAGACTGTATATTCATTGAGTTCTAGTAGGGAATTCTCAGGAGGAATATTATTCCACTAGAAAAGGTCAGGTCACTGAAACTAAGTCTTGTGTACTGGAAATAGAAATTTATGAGGTACTCTACAGAAAGTGCAGAGAGTAAGCTGGGAGTGTTTCTACACATGACAAAATGTAACAACTTTTCCTTTAAAAAGGATCTTCCCTCACAGAGATGTTTGTCTTCAAATATATAAAGAGATAAGTCCGAAAGAGAGGAAGAAAGAGACATAAATTATAAAAATATGTATATTTATACACAATATCATAAAGAAACTGAGAGATATGCCATAGCTATTTAAAATGAATTATAAAAACTTTTTATTCTACTTAAGTTTCGAAGAGTGAGGAATAATTTGGAAAAGTGGAATAATCAATGCTAAATCGTCAACACAGTGTAATAACTGAGGCAGCAGGCAACAGGTTCTTAACAGATCCCAACTTTCACACAAGCTCCTACTTGCACATTTCCAAACCTGCCATGCTCTGATTCTCTTTCCATACATTCTCAGGAAAGGGATCATATCTTATCACTGGTAGAGAAATTCAGCAAATATGCAAGCACCTCCAATCAAACTCAGAAGAGTTTGACCCCAAAATATCTTTATATATTATTTTTTTATTGAATTTAAATTGCAACAAAACATTTTGTATTTACATTACTTAAAGAAGCAGCGCTCTGGAAAATGAAGAGATACCAGGGAAGTTGAGGAAGAGAGCTGTTTGAAAAACAATATTGCCTCAGGCATAGTAAAACCGTCACAGAATTCAACAATGTGATTTAAATAGCAAAGTTTACTCATGTGGATGGAGTGCAAGGGTGCTGTGACAATTCCTGCTGTGACCTAAAACATGCACTTTCTTTTTCTGCTAATCACTGATCTAGCCTATAGGACCACAGTGGCTGCTGTTCACTGACAGTATTTTGATGAAGTTAAGCACTCCAAAACCACCTAACAAGAGAAAGGTGAGATTTATACTGTATTATGTTAATCATAGTTCTGAAGAGCCCAGGAAATAATCTGTAATGGTCATTGAGCCTCTTCTACCACCAGATCTTTTTTAAAGAATCCTGAAACAGAATGGCATTACTAAAAGATTTAAAGAATAATATATAAAAAAAATCTACAGTAGTAAATGGTCTAAGAAGAAATTTTTACATTTAAAGTAAGGTGTTTAGTCTCAAACGTTGTCAGTATAGCTACTCTTAAATGAAGCTAGTGAGCAATTTATTGAAATAAAGACTATTAAATCAAAATGAAAGTGCTTTTATGATTCATATCTCTGGGATTTTTCTAAATTTAGACATTGTTCCCTCCCAAAGTGCGATAAGAGCAGTAAATAGCCTTACATTGCCATTCATAATATGTGAAGTAGTTAGTGTGAAAACAAACCTTACAGTCAACTAGAGTAGCTCTGAATAAATTATCAGTATTCCATACAAATAAAACACAGACTGGCTCTAGGGCAGTGACAGAAACAATAATTTTCCAAAGGAAAGCTGAACACAGAGTAATGCATTGACAGGCTAAAATATGAATGTCTATGCATGGTACACCTACCTTGTTGGATTGCATTATCCCCATGGATAATGGTGCCTGAACTTTGAACAGAATTGTTTCCCAACAAGGACAACAGTTAAAATATGCTTTTAGGCTTAGATTTCATCCATCTAAACCAACATAGTCTGTTAATTATTTTCACTAGATATATGTAATTAATTTTTTATATGGGCAGCCACTTATTCATACCTTGTTTATAGTCTAGATGGCAAATAATGAATATTCAAATGTTTTAGCTCTCAGTCCATTTTTGTATTTCAAGTTAATAGTAGAGCACTGTTGGAGTACCTAGCAATAGAAGTACTCTTATGAACATTTAAAATATTTATTACTCTGGACTACATCTAATAAATAAATAAACCCAAATAATTTTCACAGTTTCCCCCAAATGTATCCACTTATTTTTATGCATGACTTACATTGTATATTCTTCCTATAAACAAATTACAACTTATAGAAAAATACAGATGCATGCTGGCAGATATAACTGAAGCAAAAAATTGATGAAATTTAGGAATTAAAACCAAACAGATTTGGCTCACCTGGAGCTATTCACACACCTATTATCAGTAATTTATATGAGAAAAAAAAAAGGATCTCTTTAATGTCTACTATTTTATTTAGCTATGTCCAAGCAGGAGTTATAATTAACTAGAAAGGAACTGTGCTTTACAGAAGTCATGAAAGAGAACCCTGCCCCAGTATCTAAGGAACTATCCAGGATAAAGGAAATTTTTTCAAGTTCTGCCTGACCCCTCACTATTGAGGTGATGAATTTAATTAGTAAGGAACAATTTTTCCGTATATATTATCAGATATTCTCACCCAACCTCACAAACTGAGTAGTATATTAAATATTTTTGTGCTAGAAGCTACTTTTTCTACTAGAAGTTTTCCTTTAAGGTCTTGTAAAAAATTTATTGTTCTGTTTCTCAACAGTTAAGAAACTCCATGATAGGATGATGATTATTTTTTTACTGATTTTAATACATTGAATAATTGTGTGTTTACAGCCATATGGAAGAAAAAATTACATATGTGCTTAGACATTCACTTCCAATAAAGCTGTCAGCCTGTCTAGCAAAGGTCACATCTCTGATAAGAAAGACCAGACAGCAGAGGAAGTCACTGCATGCATCATTCATCTCATCAAAATAATGATACAGATGGCAATATGTCCATTTTATGATATCACTGTTATTCATTATTATTATATTTCAGTTCAGTTGGCAGCCTGCCTCAGATTTTTTCCTTATTAGGTTCTCACAGACTGAGAAAAAGCCATCCTGTTCTACTACTGCTTCTATTCACTGGTTTTCTGGGGAGACCATATCCTGCATTTTATTTTGGGGGAACTGTCTTCTAAACTGGAAGACACGTACCTAAAGAGAGTAGATTCATGCCAAGCCCTGAACATATAAACCAGTTTAGTTTAAGGCAGCAAATCTCACAGCAGTGAGATTCTGAGCCTATTCCAATGTGCTCAGAAAAGCTAAAAGATGGACTATCTCCAGTAATTAGGTTGGCAATTAGGTTTAATCACGTTCAACACAACTACAGTGCCTCTTTTTCTGACCTCAATAAGAAGTTTCTTGGTTTTACATGTGGTCCATTTCTTTTGGCCTTCAAACCCAGCAACTTTACAGGTGTTGACAGTTGTAGCTAGACCCAAAGACAAAAGTTTTCCAAGCACAGCTTCTTCTTGGTTTACTCTTAATAAAACATAGCTATTGCTTTTTAATCAAATCAGGATTTCCATATGTTCTAGGGATTGCCTGTGTCCTTTATGGGCAAACAAAGAATGTTTTCCTGTCCCCATATTAAATTTCCATATTTAAATGTGTACTCATCCAAATCCCACAATCAGAAATAATGCCTACCATTGTTTGCAAAGAGCTGATTTCCTGGGTGAATTACCATAAGGAGTACAAAGGAAAAAACAATCTAAATACAAGTGGATACAATGCTGAGTCAACAAAATAAAAGCCAAAACCATATTTTACCATTACAGTTCTAATTTAATACTGTGTTCCATGTACATAAAAAAAAGGAACATCCAAAGTTACTTTACATCTTATGCTATAACATTCTGTTACCTTTGAACTGTCATTTAAAAGTAAAAGTTTATACAACAAAATTTCAAGGAATGGTTTGTCAGTTGAATAAAGCCATTCTACTGATTTTTTCCACATTTGTGATGCAAAATTTTTCTCTCAGAAATGTTTCTGTCAGTAGTAAACTTGTGAAAATAAAGAGGTTGCAAAACTTGACATAGTTATGTACTAATCCTGATTTAAGCACTATATGGTATTCACTTTTCTGCCCTTCCTGCAGTTTCTTGTATAAATAGCTGTACCTACAAGAGTAATTCACAAAGAAAGGCTAAAGAGATAAATACAGCTGAAGGGAGGGAGATAAAATATATTAAAGGAAAAATTCAGAGTGTACTTTAGACAATGCAGGAATAAGCAAGAGTCAGCTTAGTCTGATCAATGGTTGGTCACTCCTTTAGTGGTGTATGAAATAAAAAGAGGCCAAAGAGTGCTCCTGCAAACCCTTTTTTGCCTATTTCGTTTTAGTATAAAGATTATGTGAAGAGTTTGTTCTTCATCTATTTTACACACATACATATGTATTCACACATATATATATGTGTGAATTATATATATATATGAACTTTAAATGCATAACTGCAAGCACACTTATAATCAAGGGATGTGAAGACAGCTCTATCAGCTTCTAATTGATTTAATTTCCATGCTTGTCTGTAGGAGTTATCTGAGCTGAAAACTTTCAAAGGGAGGGTACTAAGCAAACTATCTCAATTATTTAATCTAATACACAAATTCCTACAAATTACTGAATTAATATAGAGATTAAAACTTTCTGGGAATAGCATGAAGTCCCTCCTTTCATTCTTCACATTTGGCATCTGCCTTCCTTTTCTTTCCACTGAAGTTTCTTGTGCTGCTTTGCCCCTCTGTTTTCACTGCTCTGAACACATATATCACCCTTCTCTGCTTCAACAGAGAGTGGACTAATTCAATTTGCACCTGTAAGAAATGTTATGTTTTATTTAGAAGCTTGAGTGAACAAAACTGGCTAAAGGTAATAGGCTTCTAAATAACTGTCATGGGTTTGCATACATTGGCTGCTCTTTTTCCTCTTGTGAATGATGTCATTTCTGCCTGTTTAAAAAAACACAAAAAACAACGAACCAAACAAACCCAAACAACAAAGAAACCAAACAAAAAACCTTGTACACTTTCCACACCAAACCAAAATACCAATGTAATGTGACAGCATCTTGCTTGTAATTATTTTACCCTGCTGATAACTTAAAGTCTTGTTACACCCAGAAGAGCATAAATGCAAAGATTTTGAACTTTGTTCATTTCCTAAAAAAACATGAAAATTTTACTTTTAGGTGTGAGATGGCAGGCTCAATCAAGTAGCAATGAGTAAAAGGACAGAGTTTTTCCTCATAACTGCAATTATTTGCATCTGCCAGTGAGAACTAGACTGTCTTCTCTAGCAGGTTATTTTGCATCACAGGACCAATATTCCCATCGTGAATCATTACCATCCTATACCTGCCCATCTCAAGTGTTTTGAGATACTCATTCTGCTGAAAAAGAAAGCCCACCAAAAGCCATATAAACAAATATTATTGGGGGAGGGCAGAAAAGAGGGGAAAGCTTTTTAGGAGAGTTTATGAGTTTGGACATCAACATTGTAATTTTTACCATCACATGTAGGAACAAGGAAGAAGAAATTGCAGTCATTTTTTTTTTTTTCAACTGCAGCAGCTAATTATAGTGCAGCAAAGGAGAGGAAGAAAATTCTTCAGAGATGTTAAGAGATATAAAAATTTAAATGAAATAAAGCAGGTGAAATATTTGAGGATGACGTATAAACTGGAAGAGGGAAGATTTAAATTAGATATTAAGAAGAAATTCTTTACTGTGAGGATGGTGAGTCTCTAGCACAGGTAGCCCAGTGAAGTTATGGATGCCCCATCACTGGAAGTGTTCAAGGCCAGGTTGGATGGGGCTTTGAGCAGATTAATCTAGTGGAAAGTTTCCCTGTTGGGGTGGGGGTTGGAACAAGATGATCTTAAAGGTCCCTTCCAACCCAAAGTATTCTATGACTAATGAAATAATGCCATAAAACATGGTATGATCTAATGGGGATTAAGACAATATTTGGTGATCTCTGTTCACATTGATCAACTGTCTCTTTCATTTGTGAAGTTTCTTGAAAGATTTATTTCACTTCTTTAAACTGAAAGACTTTTATTTCCAGACTGTTGTAATGAAATTAAATAGTTACCACAGCTAAAAATGTTGAGCAAGCAATGTGCTAGAGTCTGGAATCATTCCACACTCTGTTTGGGTCGGATGTAACTTGGTTAAGGCTAGAGCAGATGGAAGTTGTGTTTAATCATGACTATGGCACCAAGCATCCCTGAAGCAAAAAAGGAATCGACTTAGTAACTAATGGCTGTGTTCTGATGTCACTAACAAGAGTGCAATCAATATTAACTACATGATGCAATTAGGTTCAGAAGACATGCAATTCAACATGGGGCTTGTGCACTAATATTTAATAATTAAAATGTAAATGACTGACATTTACTCCATCCATACATGTTGTTCAATTCTTCTGGAGCTCAAATTTGGCTAAAGCAATTACTCTCATAATAAATTACTGTATGCAGAAAAACATCAAATTAAGATAATCACACACATAAATAAACAACAACAAAAAAAAAAACAACAAAACAACCCAGGCTGTGCAAAAGATGCATTAAGGCATTTCATAAAGTTATAATATTTACAGAAATAATATGAAGCACTGAATATGTTAGTCAAAAAATACATGTGTGATGTTAGTTACAGACTCTAATGTAAAATAATTATGATAAGTCTGACTAATAAGGAAGACTCACTGTTATTTAGACAGGCAGCAGAAATTTTTTCTATAAATTAGATTTCAAAGCTTTATACTCGAAGCTGTAGGTGGATACATAGAAAATTATTATGCACAAGAAATACTTGAGAATCAACCGAAGCAAAGACAATATATAAATCAAATAAATTTTTACTGGGAATGGAAGAAAAATGTGGAAAGTTTCTAAGGCAAATACAAAGACTGTTAAATGAAATTTGAGCAGAAATCCAGCTTAGGGAAGGTATCCAAGAATGAACCAGAACAAATTTGTTCCAGGACAGATGCAGAGAGGTAATTTTTAAACTAAAAGGTAAAGTGAACCAATTACTTACAGCAAAAACAATAGTAATAATAGAGTTGGGGCTTTGGGTTGGTTGGTTTGATTCCAGACACATCAAAATTATTCTGGCCAAAATGAGGATCCAATGAAAAATTGACACCAAAATATGTAAATTTTTACCAACCTTCTAATATTTATATATTTATAATAAAAATTCTCACGAATTATGACATGAACAAAGATTTTTTATGCATTCTTTTCTAATAAAAAAATATTTAATGAACTTCTAATATAACTAGTAAAATTAAAGAAGTAATGTTATTCTCCAAACACTAATCATTGTCCAAAATCTATATCTATCAAAGTCAAAAACCAAACCTCTTCTTTTGTACTCTGACACTTGACTGTGTAAATGTCATTTTTTTCATATCTAACAAAACAAAGGTGATTTTTTTTTCATAAGGAATATACTTACATTTTATGTTTTGAATTTGCTTTAATATAAATGAATATTAATATTTCTTATGTTTATGAGTGTATGATTATTTATTGCATATGGAATATAACACTGGATTTCAAAACAGACCTTGAAAAACTTGAGAAAAAAGTATTTGAGATATCTAAACTAGATAAAATCTAAAATGTATCTATATGCATATAAATAATATATTTCAGCAATAACTAGGGACTATAAAAAGAAAGCACAGCTTCTAATTATTTCACTGCATCTTAAACAAATCCAACAATGAAATGCATAAATGTTTTATTTAAGGTAAATTTATTTGGCTAATAGTCTAAGCAGTTTCATATTTATGTGTCTTGCTTAAAGGTGGGAGAGTTTTCAATAAAAACATAGTTGAAAATATGCAGTGCTAAACTAACACTATTGGTATCCTTTCCATCACCCTCCAGCAAGGATCAAAATTGATGGAATCAAGATGAGTTGCTAAAGTCCACGTGGTCTAATCTCTGTCATTATCACTGGAGTGGATGGTTGAACATCAAGAAAAGACTTGTCACAGGAAATAGTTAATTAAACTGATGCCTTAAAGAACCTAGAAATGAAACAACACACTCTGCAGATAATATTAGTATAGGAGATAATATAAAAGATGTTTTTATTGGAGGCCTCCAGGAGGAGATATGGAAAATGTCCACAAAATTCCCAGCCACCCACAGGGTGAATACAGTTTTATAAGTTTATCAAACTAGCATAATTGACAAAAATCACCAATTAGAGACATAAGTGGTAAGGCAGTTTCCCACAGATCAACCCTCTCTGAATCCTACCTCCACTTTTTTGGGACTAAACGTTGTTGATGAAAAGGTGTCTCATAAAGCAGGTTTTGACCTTGGTTCCCAGGGATCAGCTTCCACGAGAGGATAGGGACTTTGCAGCCCCAGCTTGCAGCTCTGGAATGTGTTTTGTCTTTCTGCCTATCAGGGCAGGGAAAAGTACTGGGAAAACTAACTAGCAAGTGTATAACTATACAAAATAGTCAACAGAGTTTAAAAAGTATATGTAAAGAATACAGAGAATATATAAAAGAAAAAAAAAGCAAAAATCAATTCAGCATCACGGCAAGGAATATTTCTGCATAAGTATACTGATAAAAAGCCTAAAAAATAATCAAGGTGGGATATTGCAAAACAGTGAAAACTAAATGAAATTTCTTCAAATAATCTAACTTTTGTATTTTGAAAGTTGAATGCACACACAGAAACTACTGCCTCTCTTAGGTGTGCTCATCAGCCTACTGTAAACTGTAAGTTGTGGTGGTTTTAATGGTGGTTTTAATATAAAAATGGCCATTTTATGCCAATTATAATCACTATCATCCAAGGTTCAGCTGTTCTTATTTTTAGAAAAGTTAGATTAATAATCAACTTTTTAGCTCCCACTTGTAATCACCTGCCCTACAGATTTCCCAGAAACAGCTTTCTTTGAGAAGTGTTCTGAACAATGTCATGTGTCCCATGGTAGCTCTGACTCATTTTCTGTTATTCTTATTGCTATTATTAAAAATTAATTTATTTCCTGCCCTTGGGAACAGCAGATTAGACCAGCTCTTGCAAACTCTAGCAATGTAAGCTAGGCAGGATTTAAAGGTTTGTAGCCAGAGGATACTGGCAAAATCAGACACATGCTATAAAAAAAGGACAATATGACCACTTCAGTTGCTCCCATCTACTAGTGTAAATTGCCATTGATATCACTTAATAAACCAGTCTGAATTTTGACAGCTCATGGCTTTGATTCCTGATTCCTCTCAAAGCAAACCATAGCAGCTGAAGTGAATGCCACTCCCTGTGTAATAATCCTTATTTGCCTCGCACAGTTAAGCACAAGTGCAGCCAGTTCAAAAATAACTTTTCTAAAAGTCTACATTCCATACAGGGCTCAGGGAAAAGTCAGACATTTATTCCCTGTTTGGGGCAAGACAGATTTAGTGCAAGAAGTCTGGGATCTGAGAGGCAGCTCTAACTATTACATGGTACAGGAGCTCTCCCTTCTTTTTACCAAGCCACTTTTCTTCCAAAATATCATAATAATAAGCACATAGACATTGAGGCAAAGAACTACTTCTGAATATCCTACTACTACCTAATTGAAGAACATATAATAAAATACTTCTTGACTTTTTCCCCAAGTACCTGCATAATTCTGAACAGAGGAAGAAACCACAACTGTCCTAGCCTTTCATACAAAATCTGTGTCTATCTGCTTATAATGAAGATCTCTAAGGTTTTCAAACCAGAGTGAAAGCAGGTTACTTTGGGTTTATTTTGTTTTGTAGGGCATGGCACATCTTTTTGAAATACAGACACATCCTGGACATGTTTTTGGTGACAGCAACAATTGGAAAGACTGGCTGGACCTGGCATTCTCTTTTAGGTTGTCCTCTGCTCCTCCCAAGAACCTTTTTATTCAGAAGAGAACATAAAATTATTGTTCTTTGTTACTTTCCATGAATGTTAGCATCAATGATTAATCTAAGATCTATTCAGCTATTTATATTTCTTAATATAAATTGTCTTTGATATCCACTTCTGGTTGACTGTTAGATGAGCTGCCTTGTATCATGCCTAAAGTCCAACAAAAAACACATTGAATTCAAGGCTATTAATTAATTAAAAAATTAATTTCAAGGCTAGTGACAGATTAAGTAGTTGTGGGGACAGTCTGTGAAGACCAAGTAAAATAAAAAAAAAAAAATGAAATTAAAAAAATCTCTCAAAACTCTTCTTCCCCATCAGAAGAGACAGCTATACTCCAGCTGGTTGCAAAAAAATTCACTGACATATTTCACACGAAGATTAACTTCTCAGCAATAAGACCAACAAAACTGGTTGAAGAAGTAAATCTCTCCTAGCATGTCACCATGAATACATACTGTTACATGCTGTGAATAGAAGCATGGTTGTGAATTAGGGTTCAGATTTTTAATGAATTGCTGCATGAAGGAAGATGATTTTTTAATGAACAGTTAAAAGGAGATAAGAATATAACACACAGTCTCCAGCTCTCTGACTGTCACTTTGGAAAGTGACCTCCAAATTCAGATTTGTACAAGCCTCTCTCTAGTCATCCTATGGGGCTTTTGCTGGTTTGTGACTTCTGACATACAGATGAGCTCTTTTTAAGGTGTTGATAATATTTATCATTGAGAGAAGTGTTTAGAGGAAGCTTCATTGGGGATTAATTTAAACTCACATCCTTTATACAACAACAAAACTTTCCTCTTAAAATTCAAGAACAAAAACATAAATACTGACAATCCAAGTTTTGCACCATCAAAAGAAAAAAAGGGAAAAAAGCTAATAGAATAATTATATAAAGTGTTAAAAATATTCCTTTTACCACCACACAGTGTTTCCATGAACAGCTTCTGCAAGGAAGGTGGTTTAATATTGTGGCAACACGATTTTCCAGCAGAGACTTAAATGAAAAGCAGGCACATATAATCAAAGTTAGCAATACTTATTGCACTCCCTTTATCCACAGAAGAAGTCATCTCAAAAGTTGGTGAAGCACAATTTGCTCTTGGTAGATTCATGTTAACTATTCCCATTAGGAATTGTTTGAGAGTTATGACCCAAAAGAGGCACAAGGAAAGCTGTTGGTTTTGTCTGGGGCTCTCTGTTAAGTCCATGGGATCCCATTTCACAGCATGTTTCAGTGTTGTCATATAATCAGATTTTACCTTCCTTTAAGATTGCTTCAAAATAGTTCCAATTATAACAAGCGTAACAAATAAGAGATAAAGAAGTTATGAATCCAATGAAATAATAGATCATTAGTTTCAGACATGTAAAATTAGGAAAACAAGGATCCACAAAGGTGATGGAAGTTGCCTCACAAAAAAAAAGTTTGAAAAGGTATATTTGTCTTCAAAGTACAACAAAGAAAGCAGGCAACCCAGCAAACCTCTGCAATTCAGAACTTCCTTTTCCCCAACAGTTTCATATATTACTTTCCACTGAAAAAAAAATGAAAAAGAAAAAAGAAAAAAACACTTAAACAGACCCCCAGAAATTTTGATACCTATTGATTGTTATAGAATAATTTAAAAAATATAAATATATACAGAGTGCCCCATTTATCAACTGTAGTATCTCAGCTTCAAATTATAATAAGTGAAATATTTTCTTTTAGGTAGACTTAGCTCACATGTCTTTACCAGTCACGGATTTTTCTAAAAGAACTACTTTTGGAAAATTATGGCAAATCATTTAAATGAACCAAATACATTTCTGGAACCATTTTCTAGTGCAACATCTGCTTAAGCAACGTTTTTATTTCAGTTTCTTTAGTGGCTGTAACACAGGGCTAATTCAAAGAGAAACCCACAAAGAATAGAAAACAGCAGGCTCATAACCTTGCTGTAAAACAATAAAACAAACAAAGCACTCCTACATTGGTTAATGCCTGTTGCTTAATGGTTCAGCTGCCTCATATTTATTCTCAGCTCTCAAGAATATTCCAGATTTCTCTGACTTGGTTATCCCCATAATAATCCTTTGAATTTCCTTTTACTAAGACCATGATAATGCCTGGCAGGATGCTGTGAGCTTTCCACAAAAGAACACCATGAAACTAATTTATTGCCTTAAAATCATTGTCCTAAATGTGATAGCCTGCATTTCCACATTTAATATTCTAACACTGCATTCTTGTGGAAAAAAACCAAAATCCTAACATTTAAATCAAAAACTATTGTTACATTTCTGAAACAAATATCTATTAGTACTTAATTACATATATATCATTTCTCAATAATTCAACAGTCATTTAGCATTTTTATTAATGAACTGCTTTTAAGTCAGTCAATTATTCTGAAAGCCATTTAATTTAGATTTACTTTCATTTTTATTGCTTTGTTCTTGTCATGAAGAAATTCCCATGTAAGTATGAAGTGCTGTAATAAGTATGTGAAGCTGAAGAAACCCTCTATATTTTTATATCCTGATTTTTTAAGGGAGAAAGCCTCCTACCAAGCAGAACATGAACTTTTATCAAAATGGTTACACTTTTATCATATACTATAGAAAAAGAAATGTGCATAATTTTATTGACAAAGTTATGTTTTAGCACATTCTCTTTCAAGTAAATTCTACCTTAGCAGTTCTAGGAATAGTTGCAGATGTTCTGCAACTTATTAACTGAAAACCAGGAGGAAACAGTTTTCTTACAGCCTGATGAATTTGGTTTAAAGTTTGTCTTTCACATGAAAGCTGAGACTCTGTATCTGCCAGCCCCAGCAACAGAACTGCTGGAGTTCCTTATTACTCCATAAACATTTAGCTAGTCCCTTTCAACATTTCTCTTTCTAGAAACTCTTTCTCAGGAAATTCATTTCCAAGTTTTCATTAGTTCAGAAGAGGCAGTGTGGGCAAGGGGAAGCACAGATCCTTTTGGAGAAGATGTGACTGCAGATCAGACAAGCAGCTGAAGGAAGGGCCTTTGTAATGTTGGTCAAATTACCTTTGTAAAGAGATTTTTCCTCTGATCGCTGTTATGGCAGAGGAGAGGCATGCTGAAGAAAAAGGACACACTTTGGAACTGGCACAGGAAAGTTCAGGTGCTTGCCTGCATCCATGTGACACCTCTTGGGTTAGATCTCTGCTAGCAAAACATAATTATCTTTCTTCTCCGAGGCCTTCCAAACAGCATCTTCTTACTGCAGATTTCAGAATGCAATCTGGAATCTCCACACAAAAATGAAGCACACAGTATTAATCAAAGTGCATTTACTACAGTAAAGTGAATATTTGTTCTGTGCTTTTAAGACAGCGACCAAAACCAAGAGAAGCAGAAAGCTCTTTGGATGGTTTTTGGAAACTTGGATATTTTTTTTTTTTAATACTACTGATAATTTTTGAGTAGATCATTTGTTAAAGATGGAATGTGCTTCATAAAAGGCAGAAGAAAAGAACAGCCCAATTAAAGCTAGGGAGCACATTTATTTTCAGCTGAAATCTTTTATCACACACCTGTGTGTGATAAACAGTGTCAGCAAAACAAACTTTGCCAACAATATGAAATTCTTATAAATATGTATTACTCATTCCTGAATTTTTATTTTGTATTTGAATATATTTATCCCTACCAACACAAGCAAGAAGCAACAGAGAGAGTGTAATCATCGTCACCTTAATGGCAGAAAAGTAATTCAAACATCTGCTGACCTTTGGGGAAGCATGTGGCTGCAGTTCTCTCTTGTCAGGGTTTCAAAGAGGGCTGTGGAAATTGTGGAAATCACCTTGAGGATCACATGAAATTACATGTTTAGCGTGTTAACCCATAAATAAGAATAAAGGCAAGATATAAAAAGATAGCTATTAATAACACCACCTTCTCTCTGCAGATATCCAACACACCCTAATTAACTTTCATGATTTATTGACCTATTTTTAGAGATGTAGTAATCGAGTGAACAAGCAAGGACTGAGCTCAAGGACATCTGGGACCCTGTAGGAGACCCGAGTGAAATATTCACCCTCTTTAAGCAGATTATCTTCTGAATATGCAGCATTAAGACAAGTCTTCCACTTTCCTCCCACTTCAAACACAAGATTTCTGATATGTCAGAAATGTGAGGTAAAATATGGCTAAGCTCTTATATTTCAAAGTCAAGGAATTGCCCCGAGTCAGTATTGTCTCCTTCATAGGAGCACTTCCAGCACAGATTTTTCCCCCTCTGTGGTTTGATTTGCAGGACTGAGGTAAAGTGTGTGTGCTGCAAGATGAACAGTGGGAAAAAAACTGCAGTGTGTGTTATATATTACATTATAATCCTCATTATATGAGTATATATTTATGACTACAGAACATGTATAAATTAGATGTATTCATATGTAGATCTTCCTCATCAACAAGCTTACCAGCATATCAGAGAAGGTCCCTTCAAATTTCAAACAAATCAGCAGAGTCTGGCATAAATTATTCTGCAAAACCACTGGAAATTAATTCAAGCTAGAAGGGTCATCCCATGTGCATCAAAAATATGGCATTTTACTCTATTGCACCACATGATAATTCAGGGTTGTAGGGCAATGATTAAGTGACAAAAGATTTCAATTAATTAATTGTGAGTTTTTAAAAGGTTCACAAGGGAAAGGGCAGGAGAGATTAATTGATTTATTTTACAACAATGCTGCTGCTGCTAATTAAGTCTTTCATTAAGATCCTAGGAAAATGGGAGATATCCATCTCTTTTTTCTTTTATCTCTTGTATTCATTGATAAAAGTAGTAGCATAAATTTGTGTTTATGTTCCCCTGTTCCTAAAAGTTACAAGAGCCTAGTAAACCCATTCTGCTGTCCTTTCACCTACGGATGCAATGTATACATATATATTTTATTTTTTTTTTTTTCTATGCGATTAAAACATATATGTAGTTATACTGACATTTTATACTAACTCCAGTGAGGGGTCTATGATTTCTGGAAGATGGGTTCTCTTTAATCCTGATTTGTGCTGTCACTGAAATCCCTCTCTACCTCCTGATCTTAGCTGTCCTCTTTTCTCCTCTTTTTCAACTTGCTAGCTGACAACACTGAGAATGAAAATCTCCATTCTAAGAAATGAGAGAAAAGTAAACTACAATAAAATTTGGAAATACAATGAAAAAAAAATATATTTCAAGTAGTAAAACTCTGATATAGCCCAGAAATCCAGGGAAAATTGAGATTATTTTCTGTACTTGTGGGCACTAACATAAAAACCAGAAGGAAAAAAAAATAGAAAGCTGTCAAAATAATGGTTTTGGTCAGAGCAATTACACGAAAAATGCTTTAAATTGCTAGAAATAACAGTAAAATGCCCATTTCAAAATGAAATGTACTAAGTTATCGGTCTATAAGAATGATCTTTGACTTACTAGGTAGCATCCCAAGAAAGGCTCAAGCATCTTTATTTCCATAACAAAATAAAATTGTACTCTTCACTTTAAAATAACCATCTTCAGCTGGAAGGATGATTTTCTTAGCAGGCAAGATTTCTCAAATAAGTGCAAAGATTCTTTTAAATAATTGGTACTTACAGATATATATAAAAAGACTGAATGAATACAAGAAAGTGGAAACCAACAGGAATACTCAGAAATACATGCCTAAAATGTGAAAATGGCAAACTAAATTACATAGAAATTAAATACCTGTTGGGTTTATGTAGAATGTGGGAAACTAAAGAATGGCAGGGGTTATTGTTAAAACAAGCTCCAGAGACAAAGGAAATAATGATTTGTTAAACTGTCCTTTAACTTGTTTTTGAAATAAGAGCAAAAATAGGGATCTGTTTTCAACAGGATTATTATTGCTTGCAATATTTTAATTTTCCCAAATACATGTATTTTGTATGCATAAACCTTAAAATTTTTCATGTGTTCTCCCAAGTTCACCTGGGAAAGACAGCTAATCTTTGCTGGCTTGAAGTTTGAGTCTGCCACAATCTCACTGATCAGCTGCAGAAGGAAAGCCAGAATCTCAATGAAAAAGAATTTTTTTTGTTGAAAAATGTTTCATAGGAGTCACTGGACATATTGCTAACTATGAGGATCCAAACAATTGAGTCAATATAAAATTAAAAAAACCTTCATCTAGCTAAGATTTAAAAAGTACTTTCTAAATTGGCAAGTACTGGACACCTTAGTAATTTTTGGATTTTTCCAATTAAAATGATAATACATGCTAGAAATAGGTAATCCATTCAGAACAAGAGCTTGTGTTTATAATTTCACTGCATTTATTAACAGGAATATTAAGAGACAAGAAGATCTGACTTACTGGCAGGTGATATACCAATGCATAACTATCCAGTAATCTTAGATTGATCCATTAGATTATTTGGCCTCAGTATTTCCACAGCATTTCTTACATTCACAGTGCCAACCTAAGCTTATACACCCCTACACAGCTCTGCTACTTCTATATTAACCCTTTCTCCTGTTCCTGAACTGGAAGAATCAGCTCTGATGATAAACCCAGAGGTGGACCAAACACCTCTTAGTTTTCCCTCTTGAACTTTTGGGTTAGACTAGATGATCTTTAAAGTCACATCCAACTCCTGAACATTCCTTGATTCTTTTTATAAGCATGAAGGGCTTTTGCTTTGTTTATTTGTTTTAATCCTTGCCTATGTTTATAAAGGGCTCTTCTCTCAGAAAACAAACTATATATTAGTGGAACATTACTCTTGACATGGAGCAAATTTGAGATCTATGTCAAGGGCATGGTGGCCACAGGATACCCTAATTTTGTGTCACAGTTTTATATGGAAAATGCAATGCAGGAAAAAAAAACAAAAAACATCCAAAATCAGAGAAATCTATCTCACCAAAATGTTGTATAATTTGCTAGTGAAACAATGAAGGGGACAGCCTAAAATGCAGATATGATTTTGGGCTTTTACTTTCAGACCTAGAGAACATTTAAGTGAGTCCTTAAGCGCATGTTTTCAGTAAAGGCATCTTTGGATTTTCAGCCCTCTTACATCTCTATGCTAGTCTTAGTTTTTTAATCACCCAGGACTGTTAAATAATCTCTTTTTGCCTCTGTGACTTTAGCAGTTTCCTCTTTCCTACAAGGGGAAACCACTATTCTAAGTTGTTGGTCATTTGGATCTGCTATAAAAGTAATCAGTAATCTAAAATAATTTATCTGACTGTTGGTGAGCATGGCACACAGATAATGCAGTATTTTTACTGAAAATGAAATCATCTCCTCTCTAGGTACTTGGCATCACTTAAACCTTTTCTCCAGAAGCCTAAAGTAGTGTAGAAGGTGATGGAATCACCAAGGTTACATATTATTCAAGTTTGTTAGGAGCAAAGAACAAAACCCTAAAGAGTTGCTCGATCCCTTCTGTTCAGACAGAATATCAATAGGTGTATGTTGAATAAATTTTGTTAAATTTTGCTCTGAAAGGCACTTTTTATGATAGGCTAATCCAAATCTTTTTGCAAAATGTGTAATGAAGTCGGCTTTTCTAAATTCAAAAATACTTTTTTCTTGCATATATTGAAGCTGATGGGCAGTCTGTACACAGAAGAATGGGGATATAGAAAACAAACCTCTTAAGTGGATATGAATTCCAAGTAAATCCCTTTGCCAATTTTCTATAGTAAAAAAAAAAATAATAAAATTCTTTGTCAACGCTTCAAGATGGCTGTGGAGGCACAGAGACCTGCCCGAGGTTTCCACTAAGCCCTTCCATACAGCTGCTAGAAAGGACACAAGAAAATCCCTCTGAAAGAAGCTGTATATCCTAAATTAGCAAACCCAGTCATTCTGCAACCTTTGAACACTTTTTTTTAATTGATAAAACCTGCTTAAACAGTTCACCTTAAGGTAGACTTTGTCTTTCTGCCATTACTCCTAAGCCTTTAAATTTAAGCTGGTTGTTTTCTAAACTGCAAATCTCTACAGTCACTAACATCATCAATTCTCTGTCTTTTAACATCAGTTTTCTTTTGATGCTGTCAGAGAGTTACTTAAAAATAACATCGTGTGGTCATGCTGAGCAATTAAAGAAGATTCATAACTTATATGATTTGTCCATATTTTCATCTCCCTGTTCTCTCCTTGTATCCCAGCAGGTTTGAAATAAGCAGTCTCTCCTCAGGAAGCATCATAACATGAAATAAATGGGTGACCTGAAGCAGTAGTACCAATTTTCAATTATGAAATAGTTCACAGGAGTTGTAAATGCAACTATTAAGTGATTCCATCCCCCCAAAATTGCCTTTATTTTATTGCATAAATAAATTCTACTGATAAGATGTTGAGCTTTTATGTTACAGAGTTGATATTATTTAAGCTTGCTAAAATATAGAGAGCAAAGTGAACACTCTATACTAAAATTATTGTAATTTATTAGCCACTTTGTGCCTTTGGACACCATGAATTTTTTATTATTTATAGTTTGGTAACTATACACCTATATAATGTGCCCATTACTTCATTTTGTTAACTTTTTAAGAAAATATAGTTATTATTGCTCCTCAATTTTTGACATATAATGAGTGATTAAATATAGTTATTTCATTCAAACTTGATTTTTTATTGACATATATTAATAACTTCATTTCAAAATTAAATTACTCATTCCCTTGTTGTCTGTCACATTTTCTTGAGCATCCAGTGGTAGCATCATAAAAGTGAAACAATGCATATGGGAATGTGCACTTTGCTGTTTATTGCTTTCTAGAGTGAGAACAGCATTTGTAATCTAAACGTCTGTTTTACCACACAGCACAAGACACAATATTGTAAAACACATCATTTTACAGTAGTCTCAAGATCAGTCACCCTTGTGACATTCTTTTTGTTGAGTTATATGAATGTTCTTTAACTGTATGGGTCTTTGCATAGAATAATTTGTGTTGGAAAGGACCCTTAAAACCCAATAATCCAAACATTTTTTAATTTAAAATCTTTTCATGGATGAATTAAAAGCTACATGGGATGGGTTTATTCATGGATAGATAAGAAGTTTTTGAAATATGACTGTAAACAAGTTGCCACTTGAGCCTTTGTTTTCTTTTTTCTTGGCCTCGTTTGAATAGACAAATTTTGCACTAGCCTTATTCTGATGTCCAGCTAATCATTATTTCAAAGAAATAATTTTAAGCAAGCAATATTTTTTGTAATACACTACCAGACTTCTCTTCTACTAGAACCAGCATACATTTAAGATAGGGGGAAAAGAAATTTTACTTTTGAGTTTGGAAGGGAAATATTTAGAGAAATGTATTTTTAAGAATCCTGCAGCTAAAATACATCCTTGTTCTGCAAGTGTCCAGTTATGTCACTGGACAGCTAAGAATATTTTTTCAGGCTCCTGGTGAAGATGCAACTCAGTTTACAGCCTTCATATTTTCGATTTTGTGTATGCTAACCTACACATCCTGAAATGTATTATTTCCTTGGCTGCTAACTTAGGAGAAAACAGCAGCAGGGATACTTGAGACAGCAGATTGACATTGTATGCCTGGTTTTGCCAGGTCACTGCCTGAATGCATGTTTTCCTTCTTGCAAAATGGCATCATTTTCTAATAATCTAGAAACATGAATTAGAAACAGTATGTGGAAGAAAAGGAAGTAATTTATTACTAACCACCACCAGTCAGTCTGATTCTGTCCCATAGGATGGCCTTTGTCTCACTTGCAGCACCACAAACCTCTATATTTTGTCCACAACAATTTTACGGATATAGAATAAGTTACTTCTTCCCCATAGAAATAAAGACTTAAAGGATAGAAACCTGAAGACATCTTCAAGAAATGGTAAAATATTAATTTCATTAGTCATTGATGAGATGAGAGCAAGCAAAATGGACTTCTCTTTTCTTAATGGATTTAGAGAGAGTGCATTTTGTCAAGTTGTTAATTAGATCTTAGGAGACAGGCAACTCATTAAAGCCTTGTGTGTTCTAAATATTACTTTTAATAAAAGGCTATTTACATATATTGCTTTCACAATTAAACTGATAAGAGTACAATTTTACACAGGAAACATTATTCAGAATCTGTGTCTGACATGTTAGTGCTCTCGTGGCAGTGCTAGGGTTGAGAGGAACTCTTATTTTTTTCTTTCTCTCAAGTTTTAGAGCCTTCCTCCTTGAAGATTGTCTTTGACTTGTTAATTAGTTTTGTCAGTCAACTGCCTCAAATCAAATTACCAACTTTTTTCCTAATTTTAATTTTAAATCTCAGATCCTTCTGACTGAAATGGTGGGGAAAGGACCCACTGAAAGCTTAGAGTTAGCCGTGAGCATATAAATATAATAAAATCAGAGCACAGAAAAGATTTCCAGGGTTTCCTCTAATGCACATATCTGAGCAATATTAAAGGATCAAAGCTCTGTCTATCACTCCATATCTTTTTTACCAATTTAAGATTAAATACTCTATCATTCTCTGAATGCACTAGAGAATCATATTTAAGTTTCTCATTTCTGGTATATTATTAAAAGGTTTCTGAAGAACTCATTAAGATATTTGATAAAACATAATAAATATCTTTGGAAAGATAGGGTGAGTTGATAAAATATATTTATAAAATATGGAAATGGACATGAATATATTTAATTGATACTAATTTTAAACAGAAATCAGGAAAATTTTTGTTTTATTAAATATACTGCCAACAGAAGCTGTATAAGTGATTTTCAGTCAAGAATATTTCAAGCTTTCAAAACTTTTATTTCTTTTGGATCTGTTTGGAGGAATGTTGCACTCGAGCCAGTGTGAGCATACAAGAAACTTTTATCAAATATTCTGTGAATTTTATATTTTTAACTAAATACAAAATCTTCAAAAGTCTTCAGAAATCCGTGTTCCGATTCATTGTTCTCTTGCTCAGTTACTTATCCTTACCTTGAATCAGCTGTGCTAAATTTCTTGTTTTATAAAGCAATACTTTCTTTAAAAATGTTATTTTGGTTTTTTTTTTAAAGAATATATTTATATCAGTCATGATAATGCTGAGATACAAATGTGAAGGATGCTTGCCCTTGAAGATTACTTGAAAATGGACAAAGCTGCACCTTTTAAATAAACAGAAGACTGTGTACTACAAATTGGAAGAAAGGACACCTGCTACTGAATTGTATGTATTTTTTTTTTTAATGTCTCTAAGCAAGATAAATGATTTTTTTTATGCAGTTTACACTCCCCTCTAAAAAAAAATAATAAAAAAAAAAAGTTGTTTACTTAGATAAAAGGAATTATATAAGTAAAAATCTTTAGCAGAAATATTATGAATTTCAAAGTCAAAGAAAACAAGATTAGTGCAGATAAACCACAAACTCTTCTGGAATTCTAAAGAACAGTCATATTTTCTCTACTTGAAAACCATACACTTATGCATAGATACATTCTCTTTACTGTTGCTTGTACATTTGAGAAATCTCAACAAATTTTCTGCACTTTAAATGTCCACCAGGGTAGCAAGAACTGCAAAGGCATTATCATCCCCAATATTAGGCACAATTTATAGATGTCATTAGCACAATACTGTTTCTTACTTTTCTGGATGTCAAAAATAAGAACATTTTAATAAGCACTAGAAAACATAACCACAAAATATTATTTTATATATTCACAGAATCTTCTACTTAAGTAACTTTATATCAGAGACCTAGACAAGTAAGCTGATTAGAGCCATAAATGTGTGGAGGATCAATGTAAATTTAGGATTACATTTCATATGAGATCTTCAGTGGATTTAAACTCTCCACAAATATTGACAAAATAAGATACTTGATCCCAATTGCAATACTCACTAGACATAAGAAACAAACAGAGAGCAACCTGATAGGTGAAGAAATAAGGTATTTCCATGTAGAATGCAACCTGGAGAAAAGTTTCCATTTCTATGTTTAATGGCATTAGTACAATTTCTAAAATAGTAATGACATGAAAAAAATTTTCTATGATCTTACAGATACAAAATATGGTACAAAAATCATTGATTCATATCAGAAATGCTTAGTATTTTACATGCAAAAACTTCTTTTTTAAGTTCTCAGGAGTCCCCAGAGACTAAAGGCTGTGCAAACATGGAAAAGAATAAGTATGAAAGACTATCAAGTTGCTAATTTAATTTCTTCCCTCTCTTCAGCTAAATTAACCCTGCCAGTTGTAAGCCCACCAGAGTTCCAGCTTCAGCAATAGGAAACTTGTTTGCTTTCAACCTCAAAACATTCTTAACCAGGAAAGCTCCTTGGCAATGCCCTCCATCTTTCAAAATCATCTCTCAATGCTTGGGGTCCACAGAGGTCCAGAGAGCACAACTCCCTGGTTTTAGCTTTAGTCTGGCTTTCCAGCTCTTTCTGTTTGTGTTTTATTTCATTCCTATTCTTCTAAAGGCAGGTTCTACAAGCTTCTATGCTGTCCTCTTTAACTACCCTCTCACTCTTTACCTCCTTTTCTTCCAGTGCTATCTTCTCTCTTGTGTACTTGAAATCTAAAGAATTTTTTCCTTTCTTTACTCACAGCTTAAGAACATGTGCCATCCTGACAAGAATTGGAGTGTTGTTCCAGCATTGTCATGGCTCTGAACCTGTTACTAGCCCTGTTTCCTAGCACAGGTCATTAGCTCTGTTGTGATCCTATGGCTTGTGATTATTTTGAACAATGAGCAGATCAAGCTAACTACAAATGACACTAAATAAAGTAGATTTAGTGGAATATTAACTCTCTCTATATGACTCTGACATCGGGAGTAGTGTCTTGGATTAACCAAGTGGCTCACCCCCACCCTAAAAATAAGATAGGAAGTAGAAAAGAAACATCCAATTCTATGTAATTAATACTTTCTGTTTTCTTATTTGTATGTGATTTCACAGCAAAAGTTTTCAGAAATAATTGGTAGTTTCTGCTTTCAATTTACTTCTAAATCGTTGGGAACTCTGGGAATTCAAAAGAACTGACACAGGAAGGGCTGCCAATCAAAACCTTTATGGCTTCTTATACTCTAACAGAAATCTTGTCCAGCTGGTCCTTAGTCAGCAGTGGCATTCCACAGTTGTGATTTCACAATTCAGGCTACTCTAGAAAGTGAGATAAGGGGTTTGGAGTTGTGATCTCTCTTCCTTGTTTGCTTTTGTGGTGTTGCACTTAAATCAGCCAACTCATGCACAAAGCTTTAGCACTTTTCACTGAGCTTTCTGCTTTTGATGGTTCAGAAAAGCAAAAAGTTTTCCATCTAAAATGGGTTGGCTGTCAGTTTATCTAGTTTCTTCAACTTTCCCATCCTAGCTAAAAAAGCAGCTCTATCTTCACTAATTGTAGTCTATCAGCTGACAGATATCTAAGGTAAGGAAGCGTGTCTGCATTGGAATCTGATGCCCTGTAAAAACAAATCTGAAAAGAGATGTCAGGCACAGCTTGTTCCAGACAACACAGTGAAAGAAATTGCAGCTGTTTCAGTTGCAAAGTGCAAAGAGGTATTTCCTCACAGAGTTTTATAATTCATACAAAGGAGAAAAAGTAGCAGGTGAAATTTAGAGCAATCAGGACAGAAAGAAGCCCTCCCAAAGTAATGTACACCTAAGGAAGGGAACAAAACCCCACATTGTCCAAAAGTATCATTAAATAACCAATCAAGTGAAGGAAAGTTAATCCTCTGTTCTTTGCAATTATGTTCAAAAATGATCCTCTGAAGATTCTGAAGATTTCCCACATATTTGCATGAGAGATACCACATCATTTCACACAAGTAAAAAACCAGTATTTTCAACCAATTTACCTTTTTTTTTTCATGTATTATTTGTTTTCAAATTTTACAATTATGATAAGATGAAATTAAGCTTTTAATTATGAGCTGGCCCCTCCTTACAATTAAGCCCTTATAGATGCATGGTTTTAATATGTAACTCATTTTTCAGGAATGTTAGTAAAATTAAGTTCTCCTACATCATGTGATTGCAAAATAGCCTGAATCTGAAAATTGTTGTGCCTTTGAGGGGTACAATATATCATGTTCTGCAATTATTGGAGGGGTCAGTAATTCCTGGTAGAATTTTCTACATCAATTACAATCATCCCAATATAGTGCAAATTAACACTTACTCATCAAACACTTTAGTATAAAGGTTCTGTGATATCTGTAAATGATAAAAAGATGGCCTTAAAATATCTGAATCCCTAACTACAAAGCTCCTGAGAATATACTTTTGGGTCATTTTGTACCTTGCATAGGCTTATACTCTTGTAAGACAGTGAAACATGAATAAATATGATACCTTTCAGACTCAGTGTTTCATCAGGAAAAGAATTATCAATAAACTTAATATACTAAAAGTAGGTGGATAGTAAAACTTGCACTGCAAGCTAAGGTGATTTCACAGCTTCTCTCAGCAAATTAAACCAGTACAAAAATGTGCCAGAAATTTGCAATTTAAAATACTGCTGTAGGGATAGTGAAAAAAATCCTTTAATTTCCTGCTTTCACTCTAGGTTACTTGTATGATCTTAAATGACACAAGACATTGTGATGTGATATGGCAGAAGATGACCCTAAGTAATCCAAAGAAGGAAAGAAATCTGACTTTTGCCTTGAGGACAGGACCAAGGCTGGTCATTTTAGGACATTCACACAGGATGACAGAGGGATTGTGTGGAAGGGATTTGTGGAGGTCAGCTGGTCAAACCCTCCTCTGCTCAAATGGGATCACCCCAGAACATGGTTTTCCAGGACCACGTGCAGGTGTGTTTTTTAATATCTCCAAGGAAAGAGCTTTATACATTATCTCTGTGCCTGGGCTTGGTTGCACTTTTCTGATGTTTGAAAGGAACCTGATGCCACATCTCAGTTTGTGCCTGTTATCTCTTTCACTGTAACTGGGCACCACCAGAAAAAGCCTGGCTCTGCCTGCTTTGCACCCTTTAGGTATTTGTACACACTGGTGAGATTCCTGGAGCATTTTCTCCTCTAGGCTAAGCAGCCCCAACTCTCTTTGCATCAGTTTCTCCTTTGCTGAGCTCTCTCCTGTATGCCACACCTCTCTCGTATTTGAGTGCTTCTGGGATGAACTTTGCATTTATGCTCTGTACAGGTGCCTTTGGATCACAAAAGTAGATCAGAAGGGTTATTTCCCTGTGTCACATTCCACATAACCATGTAGCCTTCAGCTGCACAAAACAAAAGTCAGTGACACCTTGCTATAGAGTGCTTCTCTCAATTTTGTAAGAAATTTTCATCTGTAGGCTGCTGATTTACTTTGTAATTCAGGGACATTTTATTGTAATAATGACCTCAGAATCATACATTAAATATTTGGAAGGTTTTGTTTCACATTCACAATACTTCACACACACACACACACACACACATGTACATTATAGACTTCAGTAAATGCCTATATTTGAAATAGCACTGCAGGAACTAATTAAAAGAGTAAGTGCATTGCTATCTGATGAAAATAATTTTGTAAAGATGGAGACAATTTTAATAATTACCAGAACATGTGCAAGTCTACAAAAATAATTTGTCTGGCTGGTAATTGGACAAAATTTAATTTTAGTGACCAAAACCAATACAACCTAATTTGTTGTCCATGAATTCACTCGCCTTGTAGATTCCAAAAGGGTCACACAGTCCAGAGCCTCTGGTCACTTCTTTCATACAATGAGCCATTGAGCATAGGAAAACAAGACAAAGTTATCCTGGCTGTGCAGGTCAAAATCAACTTTATGATAATGTGCCTTCACATCACAGTGACAGAAGTGCTCTTTCTTGATAAAAAAACATTGTTGGATACATACATTTATTAGGAGCAACTATGAAGCAGAAATTCCACTAGCACTGTCTCAGTCAAGTATGCAAAGGTCTTTATTCTTTGCTGTATTATGAAATGTAATGAAGTGGTAAAATACCAAATCACTGACAGAAGAACAAATAAGGAAATTCTGATTCTTATGTTAAGTGTTTCCACAAAAGAGAACCATGCACACTTTCTCTCCTACCCACCATTTCCTTGAGAATCTGTGAAAATAATGTCCCCATAAAATGCTGTTGCCAATAATTTCACATAAAATGACGACTGGTCAAAATTTGTCACTGGGGCCAGCTGTTAATGTGTTTCTGGGGGAGCCAGACTGACTGAGACAGGCGTTAGTGCTATAAAGTTATTTATAGCTTTTATTCAAAGCATCAATCAGCCTGTAAAAGCACCAGTCTGAAGGTGTAGTTGGTGTTGCTGTAGGGTCCCTCTCAGGATGAGGCTTTGGGGCTGTTGGGTTCCCCCCAGGAACCTTGGGTGGTGAGGGAAGAGCTCCCAGACCTTCCTCCTTCCCTTCTTCTTTCTTCTTTAGCATGGAACCATGCAGCAAAAGCCAGCAGCAGCAACAGCAACAGGGGTAGCTAGGCAGGTAGGTGAAAAGATTGGATGGATGCCTAAGCAGCCTCCATTGAGGGTTTTAACCATAAATTAACCAATCAGCTAAAAACACAGCTCAAACAATTTTCTCTGCACCTATTAAAATTATTTTTAGCATGTGAAAGGCAGTGTCAATTCTTACATACCTCTGCAAATTTTTCCACACCCTACTCTATCTCTTCACATACATGTTCTGTCTTTTTTATGTTCTATATTTTATCTTGAAATGCTAAACAATATTCTACTGTGTTTTAGCTATGTCTATGAAGCACTGAACTTTTAATTTGAGTTTAGGGTATTCTGCTTCTTGTTTAGGCATTTAAGAAAGCAGAAGATATATTCTCACTTAGACTTATTTCTAACTTACTGTGGTTTAATATATCTTAATTTTTCTAGAGGCTTTGACTCAAATTCTACATTCTTTTCTCCCTCTGATGGAATCAGAGTGGGACTAACTTCTTGATTTCCAACAGTCAACAACACCAAAAATGTATTAAACTAGAAATCAAAGCTCAAATGAAAGGACATCTGTCAGGAAACAGGAGAGCAATGATAGTAAGTCTCCAATCCCCAGGATACCAGCTGAGTGTGAGCAAGCACCAGAAAAAAACTGAAAGGCAACATTAAAATTAACCTAGACAAACAGCATCCCTTATCTGGAAGAGTGGACAAGGCAGAGCAACTAGAAGACTTTTCAAAGGTTCCCTTTTTTAGGGTGTTCCTTTCCAAAATACATTTCATCCAGAAAATTGCATTTTATTTTCAAATAGCTACAGATGCCCTGAACTTTAATAAATGCAGATGATATACATTGCCTATAGCTGAACACCACAAAACCACACAGTTATCTTCATTTGCATTATGAACTACTCACTTGTTCCATATGTCCACATACCTCTGAAAGCTCTGATGTCTTCATTTTTCTGTCAGAGGCTGTAAAAATTACTTAATATGTTTTTTTTTCTTTCAGCATTAAAAAAACTCCATATGCAAATTCATAGTTTATTCAAATTTATAAATCCAAGTAGAGACATCTGCTGCTAGTAGTAGAGCAAGAGGCAAGTGTCCTGCATTGATTTATTTTTTAATCACCTGGCCTCAAAATTGACATTCCTAATACCTCAACATATGTTTTTTCTGCTATAAAAATAGCTGCACGATTTATAGTAGAAATAGTAGAAAATAAAAGAAAAAAACAACAATTAAAAAACACCCCACCTTTTTCTACAAGCCTATTGTTTGCTATTTTGTTAAAATTTCTTGAAAAACAACAACTTGACACTCTAATCTTGAATGGATTTTTAGTGAAAAAGCCTACTGAAAAGCAATAAATAAAACTAATGAACAGCTGCAAAATAAAAATTGGAATGTTTTTTCTTTTCTGTCAGGCAGCTATTATTTAAATTCTCATTTTTGTGAACCTTTTATTTCATATTTTGCAATCCTTAAAGACCTTTAAAAAGATTCATCCTATCACTAGGAAAAGAAACAGAATTAACATGTGCTAAAATCTGACTGCCATGAGTCAGTTTTAAACACTTAATATGGCTGTAAAACTGTATTTTCCAAGTAACACATACTTATATTTTTTATATGTTTCACATATGTACAGACATGCACATACCAGGTTACCACTATAAAATCTCTTCACTTTCTAATATAAAATTAAATTCTAGTTTAACCAGGCTGGTACCAGACTGTTTCATAGGTGACAAGGCCAAAATGCACAGGAATGGTTTTTGAAAGCCAGAGGCATCTGATTCTGTGGAAATGATCTTTGGTGAGGACAAACTCTAAGGAGAAAAAGAAGTTCCCTTTTTTTCAACAGCCCATGGATTCAAGACATTTTCAGATTTTGCTTCTCTGGTAGCACAAGATGAAATTCACACCAAAAAATGAGGTAGCCTTGAGTGGGACAGCATCTATTTAGGAAAAAGCATGAGTAAATAAAGAAAATGTTCTTAAGTTTTGCAAAAATGCTCTTAAGTTCACTGAGCCAACACAGAAGTATAGTGTTAAACTACACTTACTTTTATGTACCTAATCTTTTAAAAATCACTTCTGAAAAATTATGAAATAATTTTTAGGGTAGGATAATAGTCATATATAGGAAAATATATGACACTAAACATAATAACACTAATTTTTTTGTTATCATTATCAAAATTCCATTTAGATTAAACATTAATTTTGACTTGAGAAGTAGTTAGAAAAAAAATCTTTACTTCTATATTAACCAATTACTAATGTGATATATTGCACTGAGTTACAAGAATTGAAAAATATAAACAGATGAGCTAATTTTGACATTTTTTATTGCCAAAGCCAACAGGTGCACTGACCATCTGTACTAGATCACACTTCAAAAATTTTCCCACATAAACTCTAATTATAAACAGCTACCTTGCCTCTCTATTGGTCTCTGGAGCATTACTACATCATTAACTATTATTAAATCAGTGGCTTTCATGGTCCACGTGACCAAAAAGATAATATATTCACTGGTACTTGGACAGAGCTGAATTGCCAATTTATTTTTTTTTTAATCTCTATAAAGATTTGAGATACAGATGAATGTTGGAATACTTTATGTTATTTAGAAAGGTATACCTTGAATTTTGACCTTTCCTAGCTTCTTCCACCCTCTTTGAGCTTTCAAAAGTAGAGCAAAATTTTTGTGTTTTTAATATACGTCATAGTGCATTGGTTCAGTTAAAATAACCCACCAAAAAAGATATTAGTAAAGTGATGAAAGAAACATTTTAACATTTCAAGAATATTTTTATGATTGTTGTTTTGAAAATATGATTTCGCAAAATCTATTTATTAACTGTTTTGTATTCTCAGAAGTGGAAGCTTAAGTAAATAAAGAAAAACAAACCACGAATTTCTTACAGGCCAGGCCAGGAGTTTGCTGGCTGCTATTCCACTTTAGACTCTCAAGCAGTACAAGACTTCATTAAAGGACTTTAAAAAGTTCAAGGCTTTAAGAAAATGGAGTAGAATTTAAGGGCTTCTCTGTAGAACTGTGATGATAGACTTCTCTATAGAACTCGAGATGTGGAAATGTATGAAAAAAGAGTGCATTTCTAATATGATATAAAAATCCTGGATGGAAGTACTGAGAAAAGGAGATTTAAAGAACAGAAATATTTTAAAGGGAAGGTAAAACAATTCAGACAAAATATGGGCTTTTCTGCACAGAGCAAGAAATTTCATTTTCAGGCTCCACTTGAAGTTACAAACCAATCTTTCACTACAAGGGCTTTTTTTTTCTTCTTGAGAAAAAAAGAAATCCAAGATTTAACAGTTATGTAGTAATTCAGTGGGTATGAAAATGTGCCAGGAATTTAATCCATTTCACATTCAGAAGCTTCTGAAGTTTGAGAGCACATTTGGCCACATCTATATTTAAATTTGTTAAACTTAGTCATAATTTCTAAACATACTCTTCATCTTTTTTTCTTGAAAGAAACATTTGCTGTAGAATAATGAATACGAATTATGCAAAGAAAGTCTTTAAAGAAATACTTCTTGCATATTTTAAGCATGTTAAAAAGTTGAGTTTGAAAGACATTGACATCCAGAGAGACTAATTTCTTTTTATAATAAGAAAAATCATCACAAAATTGTACTTCGGAACATGTCAGTTAAGTAACTGGCAGGAAAAATTGTGTTACAACTATTTTTCAATTTTTTAAAGGCTAGAAACCTTACCCTATTCAAATTGTAGAAAGTAAAAACATATTTAATTCATTTCCTTATCTCAATGTAAGGAAAAAAAAAAGAAAGCCTTAACATTTACCTGTCTGACAAAACTTTTCACATTCATGATGGAAGTTAACTTATAAAGACGATTCAGCCATGGAAGGTGCAAGTCTGCAGTCAGTCTCAGGATTCAGCACCACTAAATTCAGCAGCAGCTCCTACTGGAAATAACACCAAGAGCCAAATAAGTTCTTCCTCAACAGTTCAGTTAGAATGGAGTTGGATACAGAAATGAGCAAATTCCCACTCGTTAAACATTTTAACCACAATGCAAAAAATTCCTGCCATGCCTAGAACTGAATTTTGTTTCCTTTGCCATAATAAATCTTCTCCTAGATGAGGACATGAACACTGTCCCAGAAGCTAGTTTTAGTATGGTGACCTAGTCCTTCTCCTAAATGTTCTTAAAAAATACTAGTAGCATCAAATCATAAAATGCCTTAAACTCACATTTTATATCTAGCTTGCTTTCAAGTTTGGACCCTCTTACTAATTCTCTGGATAAAGACTGAACCTTAGTCAGCTTAATTTAGCTTCCTGGAAATTCAGTCCCAAATGAAAACTCAGCTGTAGCATTTTTTGGTCTTAGTGCAGGGTTCGTATTTTGGAGGACCTGACTGAAATTGTAGGACATGGTAGTACTTCTGGAATCCTCTTTGCAAACATGTCCAAGCTCTTCTCTGACCCACCTAATTCCTTAACTCTATGAGCCCCCTGAGAATTGTTCACTTATGCTGATTGATTCTTCTGGACTTTCTGTGTGGATGTGTTTGGTTGTGCAGGATTTTTTTCATCCCTTTCTTTTTAGCATCAAACATTGACTTTCCTCTTGCAAACTTTAATTTGCTTAACATCTTACAAGTAGGAGAACTTCTCTTAGACTTAGTTGCCACCTGGACACACAAACTTGAAAGCAACAAGAGAGTATCAATCATTTCCAGAAGAACATCTGGAACTTTTTATGATTAATTCTACTTCTTCAGCTGACTATCTAGTCTTGCCTTTAGACAGAACCTTGGCAAAGGGAAGCCAGTAAACTTGGTGATGGAGGCTTAGAGGAAGCACAGAGATATCCCTGATAAGCTCAGCCAAAACCTCCTGGTTGAGGAGTAGCTGGCAGGACAAAAGAAACTTTGATAACAATCTGACATCTCTCTTGGAAAAGCAGGATTTAAGCAAACATTTATGTCTCCTCCCACTGACGTCTCTGCATCAAAAAGCTGCTAAAAATAACTCCATTCCTACCCACAAGAAGCCTCTCTGGACAAGATCACCCAGAGAGAGAGGATGCTGGCTGGGTGTGTCTGGCTGTCCCCAGCACCCAAGCTGTGGATGATCTGTAAGTGATATTTTCCTGTCAATGATCAGACATCAGGGAGCAGCTCAGTGCTCAAGGGACAATAAAGCCAGAAATGCTTGTAAGTATAAAAGAACAGGTAATAACGGGAAAGGAAAGCAGTTCTCTGGAACTTTTTTAGGTTCTTTTCTAACCCTATTTTTTATGACTCAGTCTGCCTCAATATCCCAAATACTTAGCAGTTAGGAAAAGAATTCACTTGTTATACAAATTTCAGTGGGTACTTTTCATTTTTTAATGTACAAAAACATCTCCACCAGGCAGTTCTACTTTTGTTTTTTTCTTCCAATTTATAAGGCTGTGTTAGCTGGAAGAGTGTTTTTACAGATGCAATTTTAGCACACAGAAAAGTGACACTTGTCTCCCAGAAGAACTGTAAGTCAAGTTTTTACTCAATCTTTTCATAGATTATCTTTGAGAGGCACTTTCATCCCATCAGCTTTGCTGGGTTTATACACGTTGAGATGCTTCAAACTACAAATTAATTTGAATTTTTGTAGTATAAAATAAATTATCATAGATGTACGTTAGATGTACATTTTTGGTTTTAAAAACATTTTATGTCTACAGTCATAATAAGGATCTTTGAAAACTGATTGATGTTTATTTTTGTAATTTCACAGATAAAAATTATGAACTCTTTTTATTTTAAGCACGTTTAGGTATCAATATGCAAAGAAAAATATGGTACTGACCTATAGCTCACGATTTTGAGCATTTAACATGTAATAAAATTCAGAGATTAAAAGGTAATAAAAACCATCCACTTGCTGCATTAGAGCTTCCTGATAGCACTGTAAGTCACTCTATAGGTTGTTACTCCTGAACGTGTTGCAGCTGGGAAACTCAAAGTCAAAGATCATGGTATATCTGCCCTGAAAGAAATTTACTGATTCTGTGGTTAACAAAAGAACTAGTTAAGTAATTGTTGTGGAATTCTAGTGACACCAACCCTTCCCATAATTCACTAAATAAGAATTCAAGTAGCTTATAGAATGTGACACTTTCCAAACTTGCATCCTGTTCTCTGTTACATGCCTGGAGTCACCCTTAGTAGGGATCCCAGGAGCATAAGGAGGAAAAATGTACAGTGAAATTCAGCATCTCAAAAGCAGAATGTTGAGTAACAGTTTCTTTAATTCATAGTCCAGCTACAGTTCTTTAATTAAGAATCCCCATCTACCTGTCATAAACACATATTTGTGAGCAGTCACTTAAAATTCAGTTTTACTTCTGGAACACCTGAAGTCTGTACACCAGCAACAAGATTACTAATAAACCTACACAAAATTGGAGAAAAAAATGAAATACTGTTCTAACAATTTACAAGCTTTTCCTCAACAGGAGACAAAAAAAAAAAAATTGTTCCATCCTTTTACGTTTTAAACTTTATCTTTTAAAATATTTCTCATTTATGCTTTT
>VXBS01001538.1:55891-71422 GCA_013400255.1 Sitta europaea
AAAAAAAAAAGAGTATTGACATATATACTTCTTTAGTTGCCAGATTCAATGAGTACACTAGGAGAAAGTTTAGACCAAGACTGTTGTATTAGGGTAGACACAGCCTCAGGCACTGCTACTCATTATGTTGATCTAAGTCACAGTGTGCCTTAATGATGGGTTGGAAAATCCATCCCGTTTAAGTGCACAACCTGAGGTTATATTTAACGGGATTCATTCTAATGTACTCTGTCTCCAGTTGGTATTGGTTTTCTTAGGAGCTGGAGATTTTCACCAGGGTAAAAATAGCACCGAAAAGGAATGAGATGAGACTAAAATTACCTGTTCCATAAGAAGGAAAGGCCTGTTATCACTTTTTAAAATATCAGGTTCTTAGGAGAGCTGGTTTAATGTCTTAGCAAAATAGGATGTGTTGCATATATCAGTATTTTCAAGAGTTCAGCTTTGGACTCGGTATGAAATCCAGCCAAGAATGATTGAGCAGGATTCTTTTAAGCAATTTTCTTATTCATCTATAAGAGCTATATTAGTTTTCTACAAATGCACAAAATACTGCTTCACACATGAGATAGGAAGACAAAACAGTGTTCTCCCTGAAGATACACTGATTTCAAGTAAATCACTGAGTATAATCACCACATTTTTTTTTAATTGCATTGATTTTCTGCTTCTATTCACAATCCTAACATGTTTCCCTTTCTGCCTACTCTCTAACATCCCATTTCTTTAAATGTCTTTAAGGTCTATCATTTCTTAAGTCTTTGTTAAAGGAATCCTTTCTTTTAGGTTCACTATGAATTTTTAGAAATATTTTCATGAGCTATCACCACCTTGTCCTATAAGATGTATTCTGAGAAGAGTTAAACTTGAAGCTTGTAGGCATTAAAATTCACAAACATTGTTAATTTTAAGGAGGGTTTGTAAAAACTAATTGCAAAAATGCTAAAGCAAGTCACCTCAACAAAACAATCTTTAATCATTGAGAAGTGTACTAAAATCAAGCTTTTTTGACACTAGTCTTACTATCTGCCATCCCCCACTCCTGCTATGACTTTCTCCTCTTTTTCTTTCCTCATTATTCTTGCATTCTATTTTCCTAAGTCTTTCATAGTATAATTGTGGAGTTTTGAACCTGTGCAAAGTCAAAGCTGAATTATTTTTTAAATTTATTTTTCCAAGCATGAAAATAGCATTTATTCAAATAGAGAGCAAAAGTCATAAAGCAGTGTTTTTAGTGAAATAAAATACATCCAAAGATGCATGTTAGTGCCTCTAAATTGTGGAGATACGGATTTAACGGATGGATGACTCAGTGGATAAAAAAGTGGCTGGGATCCCACCTGGAATGCTGCCTGGAGTTCTGCTGTGCCCAGCATGAGGACATGGAACTGTTGGGGCAAGTCCAGAGGAGGCCACGAGGTGGATAAGGAGACTGGAGTCCCAGCTGGTAAGAGGACAGGCTGAAAAAGCTGGGGCTGTTCATCCTGGAGAAGAGAGGGTGATATGGAGACCTCACAACACCCTTCCAGAATCTGGGAAGCCAGAGAAGGAGCCTTGAGCAGGAACTGTAGTGACTGGACAAGAAGTAATGGATAAAAAATTGACAGAGAGGAAATTTAGGTTGGATATTAGGAAATAAAAACTTTATTGTGAGGGTGGTGACACCCTGGAAAAGGTTGCCCAGGGAGGTTGTGGATGACCCATCCCTGGCAGTGTTCAAAGCCAGGATGGGTGAGGTTTTGAGGAACATAGTCCAGAGGGAAGTGGCAGGGAGGTGAGGAATGATGATCTTTAAGATTCCTTCCAACCCTTAATTTTCTACAATCCTATGATTATTTAAATTGCTTAAAGATAAGAATCTACTCTGTACTTTTATTTCTCTGGCATTACTGTGGGGAATTCTATCAAACAATCTTTAAAATTATGGTTCAGGATCTAGATTTGCCTCTAAATTTAATATAAGAAGAAAAGGAATCAAAAATTGTACAAAAATTACCTGCTTTAGAAATAAAGTCTTCCATTAATACAAATGGCAAAGATTTCCATCTATGTTGAGAGATTTTTCTATTCAAGAAAATCATCTTAATAATCCTTAATAAACTTTCCTTAGCAGAACACAATCCTTACCATAACAATTTTTCTTCCAATGAACAAGATTATTAAAAAAACACATAGACTGGGCTTTAAAGAACGCTTTAAAGTAAAACAAAATAAATAATAAAAAATTCCTCATAAGTTGTTGTTAGAAAGGATGTTATCATAAGCAGAAATCAACTACACAAGAAGAATTGTGCATAGAGTTGTCACCTTCTCTGTGAAATTAATTAAATTAAATTAAAACATGACAGTTGCCATTTTTGCACATTCTCCTTTCCTTTCTATCATCTGTACTTGCTTTAAAGGCGAATGGGACATAAGAATGAAAAACAGCACCAGAGTGGAAAAAGCAAAAATTGAAAAGAGACAAGAGATTTCTTTTCCAGGTTTGATATGATGAAGAAGAGCAGCATACACAAAGAGACAAAAAAAAGGTTCTCATCGCTTCCCTGCATCACTGTGATAAAGTACAGTACATGACTCTGCTCTGCCTTTTACTCCTCCCTTGGGAAGTGGAGACTCACTCTCTTCTGTTCTCAGGGCAGAGCAGAAGTTTTTGGCTGGTTTTGAGACTTTTTAAAACATAGCAGTAAAAAACATTCCATGGTTTTCAACAAAATCCATGGAAACTTAAACCAACAGATTACAACCAACCCCTAGACTGTAACTGGAGCACTGCAGTGCTACTTGTCTTTAATTAAGGCAGTACATACGATTTTTCCTTTCATTGGAAGGGACCTGAGACCTTTTAAATTAGTTACCTCCATTGTGTTAATAAACTGCCTAAAGGGTGTGAAATGCCACACATTGATTCAGCTCCAATATAGCAGTAGATGCTACAGTACCCTACTATTACATAAATCTGCAATATGAAAAGTAAATATGCATAGTTAGTGCTAACAAACTCTGTACCTTATCTTTGTTTTATCTTGTCGTATTGAAATGAATACAGAAGTGTTTGCACATTAGAAAACAAAAGTAGTCTCATGAAAAGGAGTTCCCAAAACAAAAGAGGAAAAGCTATGTTTGATAGTCTTTTGTAGACAGCCTTTGATGTCCAATACAAAGGCACTTGGAGGTCCAGAGAAGCACAGTCAACAAAATTACTGAGTCTAAAAATTAGTAAATTCTTAATTTCTTAAAAAGTGTTAGGTAAGCTAAATTTTAAGTACCATTTTATCTTGTGATTTGGTCTGTGGAAGGTTTTTTTCCCATCAGCATACTATCTGTTAGTTAAGCCAAAAAAAAAAATTAGATTGACAGGGTTAGGCCATTTTATGAAAATCTTGGAGTCTGTGGAATCTATGAGGAATCCAGACTTGAAGGGGGCTTGTTAACTGGAGACTGCCAGAAACCTGGAACTGAGAGATGTGCCCTGAAAGCAATAAAAAGCAGGAGGGGTACAGAATTCCTCTTCCCAGCTACCCCATATAAACATCTTTGTTTCCTGACATTTCATTCAAATGAAAAACTGGTGGAGCTATATGCATTTAGTTACCTCCAAATTTTTCTGAAATATATCTGCTAGTATTTCAGTAGAGAGAGTTTTTTTTATTCTTGCATTCTCTATTGAACATCTTTCTTTAGAATAGCCCAGGCCCTACACACCAGATTGACATTATTATTTTACATCTATCCTTCTATTCTGACACTTATTCTGTCATTAATAATGTATCACCATTTCTGAAACAAATCTATATTCTTCAAGCTACATGTTGTCAAATTCCATTTCACAGCTTTATTCTCACATTGTTTTCCTATTTCAACACTACAAGCTGAACAGTTTTCATCCCCTTTCCCATTTCCTCCTTTTTCTTCCTTGTTTGCTCAGAGTTGCCAGCACCCTATCAGTTTTGATACCTGGTAATAATAGTCCATTTCACTTTTTGATGTCTACAGGACATTTCACAGATTAACTTTGTTACTGAATCCAAGAAAATTTTCAGTGTTCTACCACTAATGATAAAGCTTGAAAGAGGTTTCTGTTCTTCTGCTCTCAAAAACATAAATAACTGAGTTGTGACACTGAAAGACAGTGAACAGACTTTTATTGATGCAATAATTTCAGTAACCTACAGCAACTGCAGATAACTTTATTATTCAGAAGTGACTGCTCTGAAACAGCCATAGAGAGCAAGGATTTACTCTAGATATATTTAGACATAGTATTTCCACTGATTTGAAAGATCCTTGTCCAAAGTATAATAAAGAAACTTAGGATTATAAAAATAGTCATTTCCATTCAGAACTTTATGTGAGCACTCAATCCTAAAAGAAATGCAATCATAGCAAATATCCATATGTTCATGAAAGACTGCAGGAATATGATATGAAACAGATAGTAAACTAACAATATTTTTTTATAACCTTTGTTTCTCACATTGCAGGGCTCATTTAACAGGGCCTGGAAGACTTGGGATAAATAACCTTTGCCATGTTACTAATAACACTCTCACACTCATATCAACATAACTGAGGAATTCCTACATGATTTTCCTGGTTTTCTGAAGCACATCAAACAAGTCTCTATAGCATTGTAGAACCAAAATTCATCCCATCATAGAGGCTTTTCATGAGTCCAAGTGCAATTATGAGCAGGAAAAGACCACTTAGGAATTAATTTACCAAGTATGAAAGGTTTTTCATGAAACAAGAAAATCAATGAAACTCCAGTCTGCAAGTTCCACAGAATACCTACACCATCAAAAATGCACTTAAATTGATGCATTTCTTAGAAAGGATGCTGATATATATACTTTTTTGATATTCTGGAAAGAGTATTTCAAACAAAACCTGCCCAGTTTCTTTTTGAGTTTCTTCAGAAATCCCAACAGAAAAAGTGTTTTATATATTTTTGCACTATTGGATTGCTCTGAAATTCCCTCTGCGTCCCAAACAAAGGATGTGAAGATTTTAGGTACAGAAAAATAGGACAAGTGGAAAAAAATTCTTTTTTTTGCAAGAGTTCTTTCTATAAAATATGTATTACATAATAATAAGTTTATTTGTTTCTTGCATTTATGCTAATTTACAACAGAAAGTAAGAATTTGTGTATGTGTAGAAATAAAAAATAAATCCAAATACTTCATGATGACATAGTTCCCTTGATGGTTAGTATAAGAGAGAGGATGGTACTAAAAGTCTTTAACAATAAAAACCAAATTTTTATGACATCTTTCATTTTCTCCTTTTACTAAAAGATCCTGATTTCCCCATTCATAATTATGGAATTAGAGAAGTAAAGCTTTTTAAAATTGAAAAGACACAGTCAGATCTGTAATTCCATTATTCTTTTCCATTTGTTCTTTGGATTAGCCATATGCATAAGTCATAGTAATTCTAATCAATTATGTGTCAGTTTCTCAAAATTTAAATTGTAATCGAATTATATTAATCAAACAATTTTTTTTAATCAAAACTGGAATTTAATTTCCAAGAAGACCAGAGAGGCAATAGCTTTTCAGCCAATCCATTGTGTTTCACTTGTCCCTGAACAAGTCACTAAATTTTTTACTGATACAATACTTTACTATAATGAAAAACATGGAACATTGTTAAGAACTGTTGAAAACATTCCATCATCCTTGCATCATCAGTGAAAAAAAATTTACAATTACTGCAATAAAATAGAATTATCTTTGTGGAAGGGCCAAGAAAAGTTCTTGCAGGTATTTAATTTTTTCTATATATAGTTCTTTTGCAGGATTGTGAACATGATTACTTAGGTGGTTGTTTCTGGTTCTTTGAAACACATACAAATAAATACTGTACTTGCTGAGTGATAAAATCCTCAAGGGCAAGTAGAGTGCCTTCTTTAGTGTCTGTGCCATGGATGGTACAGTAATGTTCTTTTCATAATTGCACTACTTCTATAATAGCAACACAACAAACATTTGTTAAGGCACAGCCACATCTGAACACAAAAATAGAGAGTAAAATAACACTATTATAACTTTTATTGCAATGTGGACAAAAATATGGGACAGAAAGACAATTTGATACAACATGATTATTTTACACACAGGGATCTCATGAAAATAATGGCAAGACCTTTCTCTTCAAAGGTTTGTGAAGTTTTCTTCAAAGTTTTTATGTTAACAAACTGAGGAGAAAAAGAAGTCCTTAAACAAGTCCTTTATCATCTTGTTAAGTATTACATGGTCCATAAGCTCTTGCAAACAGATCTTTTATCCTAAAGAATTGTCAGAACAGTTTTTCATAAAAATTAAAATTTATATAATTACAAAAGATCAAGCTCTACACCGACAGAATAAGTAATCTTTAAAAATATTTCAGACATATGAATATGCTTAGACTATCAAGAATTCAATAGTAATTTCTATTAATATTCTTATTATGACAAAGCAAGAAAATTATTATTCACGACTTTTAATCAACTAATAAACTGATCTGTTATAGTTTTGCATCCTATTCATATTGAACCTCTCAGCCTTTCCAACACAGTTGAGCCATCTTTCAGGATTTCCCTCAGTATCATTAGACTACTACTCCAAAATGACATGATATTATCCATAATTACAGCTACTAAATGCATGAATGCAGTTTTGTAATAAGTTAAAAAAAGGTCAGAATGTGAATTTTTGTGGTGAAGCAATGGAGCACCAGTTACATACTCAAAGGCTGCAGAAATCATAATGACACATAGGGGATTTTTAAATATATAAATATTTTAAGAGGCATTCTCATATAATCTATTTCTATTGGTATTCATCTCAATTATAAATACCTTGACTTGTTCATTGACTCATATAATTTAGTCACACGAAGCTTTTTCATCCAAGCTCCATTTCATTCCTTTTGAGCTGTACTGGTTTGGCACGGCCTCTGTTTTGGTAGCAGGGGGGCTGCAGAGGTGGCTCCTGTGAGAAGCTGCTGCAAGATTACACCATGTCTAGCAGAGCCAGTCCCTGGTGGCTCTGGAGATGGACAGGCTGGTGGCCAACACTGGGCCAAGGAGAGAGGCTGCTAATGCCTCTGTGATGACAGAGAAGGAAATCAAAACCAACGCCAAGGGTTTTGCTTCCAGAGGAGGAGGTGAGAACATGTGAGGGAAACAGCACGGAGACACCAAGGGCAGTGGAGAGGAGGGCAGGAGGTGCTGCAGGGGCCTGAGCTGAGATTCCCCTGCAGGCTGGGGTGAGACCATGGTGAAGCAGCTGTGACCCTGCAGCCCCTGGGGATCCCNCCTTGTTTTACTTCTCTGACTCTGTTAGTAAGAAATTCACTTTGCTACCTTAATTTGAACCTGTTTTGCTCTTGAAGTGTCTCTCCCAGTCCTTATCTCAACTCATGAACCCTTCATTAACCTTTTTTCCCCTCTCCTCTGCCCAGCTGTGGCAGGGGAGGGTGAGCGAGCTGCTTTCGTGGGTGCCTGGGGTTGGGCCGGTGTGAAACCATGAGAGTCACACAGGAGAGGCCTGAAGACATGACCAATAATATATTCAATTTGGGCACATAAGCAAGAAAAAGCTGGGAGCTTGCTGTGTAACAGGTTTACTTTTATGTTTCCTTTTAAAAAAATGGAATAGCATATTCTTCATTTCAGATTCTTAAAATACTGTGGTATTAGAGAAAGGTTTTTTTCATCATTTATTTCCAGAAATATATATTTATTTTTTTTTTTAATTTGGTCAATTGTGGTCTGCTAAGGCAATAAGTACTCACAGCTTTATTCAAGACCTATAGTGAATGAAAGAAGTGTGAATAAGGAAAATGAAGAAAAAAATCAAAAAGGAAAATGAGGTTTCTATTAGTATTCATTTTATACCAAAATTTGACAGCAGATAATTTTTAATTACTATTTCTTACACAAAACACCATGAAGTGATATTCAATAAAGAGACTTTCTGCCTCTGAAAGAATTCAAATTAAAATCATAGAGAGGCATATCATAATACAAAGAAAAATTAGTGATGAAAAGCCACTCAATGACAAAAAGGCCTTTTTCAGTGTACATACCTGCCCAAACACACTTCCCCACTAGGCAAGAAACTCCTCACTAGGAACAATGATCAAAAAATTCAATTTGCAGAGGATTAGCTACATACAAAAACTAGAGGCTTGATGCTACAAAACAATGAGAGCAAACATAAGATTGATTTATTACATCTGATGGGACAAGGAGCTTGTGAAAAATAATCTTAAGGGCAATGTGTGTGTAAAGAAAACTCTCTAAGCACTCTCTGTAACAAAGATGAACATGGTTCCCTCCACATTTTCAAAAGGAAAAAAAAAAAGAAAACAGTAGGCTGTCTCCTTAGGCAGTGTTTTGACTTCAGCAGAGGATCTAGACCTTCATTAGTTCTTTTCCCTGTAGTCATTCTCATCATTCCTTCTTGGAAAAAAAAAAAAAAAAAAAAAAAAAAAAGGCTTATTTTACACTTAACTTATACTTATTGCACTGGTCATTTCCATAACCATAAACCAGCTTGATCACTGTCTGTCTTTTGTGGCATAGCAATAATGTGAAAGTGTCTAAAAGCTGCCTTGGGCAGCAATCTGGGGATATTAGCATATATCAGGTATCCTGGGCTCACCACTTTGCAGCAATATCAGGTGAAGAAAAGCAAAATAGGCAGTTATGAGATAACTTCTCCCCAGGGAAATTTTTATTCCAGCTTTCAATAGATGCTGCTTTGTGGCCTGGAAGAAAGTAATGGTATTACTTCTAAAATTTCATATATTTTATTTTCTTTATAATTTTGGTTTATTATTGTAAGTCTTGTTATTCAAATAAATACATGGATCAGTTGTGAAAAAGCTACAGTGCCAGTAATAGTGAGCAAGTTGGTGGTCTTCTGGAGGTATACTATAATAAATGTACTTTAATACCACTATGTTGTGATGATTGCACCCAAGTTTCCACAGCTTTCTTTTGGAACTTATTACTTTTCCTAAGACACTAAAGATAAGACTACAAGGCTGTCCAATCGCCCTCATTAAAATGCTGAAAATTCAAAGGCATTCAATGCTGAAGTACAGCATTATAATCTGTAATGAAATATTGGCACAGCAGTTACCATAGGTGGCATTATGATATCTGAAGAAAGTGTCTTTCTAATAAATAATTAGATGGATCCCTGAAGTAGGTAAGATAGGGGAATAAATAGGTACTGTTAATATAGCATTAGGGGTCAGGGAAGGTAAAAATCATTAGTGTATCATTTAATTGGTTTCATAAATTGTCATACAAAAAGTTAATCCTTGGGCTTTCTGAGACTGTTGAGATATGGAAATTGAGACTACAACCCACAAAAGTTACAGTTTTATCTTCAATTAGTACCACTGGGAAGGGAATAACATCATTAAGGATGGCTTAGAAGTTGGAACACTATTCAAGTAACCCAGACTTTATTCATTTTTTTGCAACTCCTATTATATTTTACTTCATTACCCCACTGTGGATTTTCCACTTCTGACCACTGAAATATCTGTGTATTTTAACTGTGAGGTTGTGGGGAATGTAAAGGTACACATATATCAGGAGCACAGTAACTCATTTATGGGTATAGAAACTAGGGGCAAGGCATGGAACAAATAATAAATCACAGATAGATATACAAATCCCAAATATATGAGATAGATAATAACTAACAGTGTTGGATCTATGTTGGAGCTGGACAGCACTGACTCCATCAGACTTAATGGAAGATTCTGGCAGCTTCTCACCCCAGTAGCCCCCCTCCACTACCTAAAACTTACCATGCAAACCCAACACAGTAAACTTGAGTATCCCAGAATAATATTCATAGAAAACAGAGTTTATTGATTTATTTTTAAATCAATTTTATTTTTAAACGAATGAGGCCAGAACTGACAACTTTCTTTTTGTCTCTGTGCATATCACTTTTTTTCCCTTGCCCTCCACAGAAGTACTTAAAAATATTTAAAATAAAATNAAATTCAGGAAATTTAAAAAAAAAAAAAATTAAAAAAAAAAAAAAAAAAAAAAAGACAACAGCAAGCATCGTCAACTCAGAACCACTTAACATTTCCTGACACTACCACACTACCATGCAAAACAATTATTCTCAGGACTGTAAAGTATGCACAGCCCTTGACTTTTGTGCAAGTTCTTTTTATACAGGTATAATTACTTCAGGGGGATTGAGTACATGGAACTAATTGATGTTTAACATTTAAGAAATGTAACACAATTTTATGCCTGTTTAAAAGTGTCAAAAGTGATTCATAATATTTGAAGAAATTTCACTGTTGGCAGAATCAATATCTACACATGGGAAATTATCCCAAATAAGAGTGTCACATTTGATATAAAACTCACATTTAGTATAAAAGGTAACCATATTTCTTGTTTCTGTATATGCTGCCACTAATGTTAAGACCATTTTCTTTAATCCACAAAGTCAGATGCAAATCATGTTTCAACAATTTAGTATAGAATTATAAAATAATAGAATGGTTTGGGTTAGAAGGGACCTTAAAAATCCTTAAAGGGTTCTGACCCCCCTGCCACAGACCAGGTTGCTTAAAGATTCATCCACCCCAACCTTGAACACATCCAGGGATGAGGCATCCACAGCTNCCCAGTAGCCCCCCTCCACTACCTAAAACTTACCATGCAAACCCAACACAGTAAACTTGAGTATCCCAGAATAATATTCATAGAAAACAGAGTTTATTGATTTATTTTTAAATCAATTTTATTTTTAAACGAATGAGGCCAGAACTGACAACTTTCTTTTTGTCTCTGTGCATATCACTTTTTTTCCCTTGCCCTCCACAGAAGTACTTAAAAATATTTAAAATAAAATNACTGTCTGACCACCCTCACAGTAAATTTCTTCCTAATGTCTGATCTAAACATACTCACTTGCAGTTTAGAGATATTCCTTTCTCTCCCGTCACTACGTGTTCTCCCTTCTGTTTCAAAAACACTTGTTCAAGCTGCAGAAAAAGCCTAGATTTTCTTAACAGAGCTGGAACTTCTGAATTTTCCTTATGTCCATTTTACAGAGTGACCATTTGTGAGCATTTATAGTTGGGAGTGTTTCCACTGATTTCAAAGAGACTATATTCACATTAAGAGTATAAGTTTCTCAAGTGTTTTTAATAGTCAGGTGTTATGAGCAGCCTTGCAAAGTAAAGAAGCAGAGATTTTTGTGAATTCCAGGGGAAATAGTCACGGACTCAAGGTTAACATCATGGTTATTGCCACACTTGGAATTGTTTTATGAGGCTGATTTCAGGCAGCTCAGCAGCTTTCAAAATCAAATTCAATGGGACACAGTGAATAACAGAAAAAGGATATAAAAGTAATAATGGATCTTCTCATCTGCTGTGACTCCAGGCCAAATTGTTTATGCAAATGAAGACCTTAGATTAATTATTTTCAAACATAAGAAATCTATGTTTATATAAGTGTAGCATTATAACACTCTATCATGTAATTTTTAACCATACAGTAATATTTATGCATATGTACTAGAAGTAGAATGTTACAGGTGAATTTATTTTTTACTTTTTTTTTTGTTTGTTTGTTTGTTTTGGTTTTTTTTTGCAATTCTTCATTCATTTTCATAGTGGCCTTCTTTTCCCTGCAGAAAGGAAATGGTTTTAAGTTTTGACTACACCTAAATGGCATGCAAGGAAAGCACAACATTGTTTTCAGTGCTTGAACTGCTGTATAAAGCATGCACAGATATTCATATTTCTGTGATAGGGGAAATGTAATATTTGTGAGATACTCAACAACTCAACCTACTATTCAGACAGGTACCTTTCACAAAATTTAATTTATAATTTAATTTATATAAAATGATAGTTCTTAATATAGGCATACTACTCCTTCAAACCTAAAAATATTTTCCCTGAACATTACCACTCCAGAACAGAGCAAGAAATCTAAAAGATTAACCAAAATTGGAAGTTTTCTAGTCCAGCATTTTCTTTTTCTACCCTTCATCCAGTGATAGGCATATACCAGGCTCAATACAGGTTTTGAAAATTAATGTATTGACTCCTCTGGTTGCTCCAATGAGTAAATATTGAAGTGGTTGTGGGAGTACTCTGTCCACTGCAGACTCCTGGGAACAGGGGTTACAAATATTATTGCAGCCATCTCTTCTTGATGTGAGCTGATTCTACATAACAAATTTCAGTAGAAATGTCACAACTTGCAGAAAAAAACCCCAAAACATTTCATAGACATGGAAATTGAGTTACAGCTATGCTATATTGAAGAAATATTTTTATTGAACTTAAGAAGTATTGTTAGTACTGCTTTCAAGTGAAGTCATCTTTTAGAAGGCAGCTAACATGTATAAAATCTTCCTTAAATTAGTACCTCTCTTACAGAAGATAAATTTTGTGGTGGTTTAAGATGTTTGGGGGGTTTTGGAGGGATGGGGGGGATGGTTTTGTTTTGGTTTTGGCTTGTTTTTTTCTTAGGTTTGGGCTACTGCTTTCAGTTTCTACATAAAATTAGAAGAAACACTGCCCATCTTACCTAAAAGAAATTAATTTCAAAGATCCATATGTTGGCAAGCAGTAGTCCCATCTTAAAAATAATGCCATCACAACTGCTATTCAAGCTTAGCAGAATAAGCTTAGCTTTTTCTAGCTGGTTGAGGCTTTAATGTGGCACACCAGCCAGCTTATCTTCAAGTCCAAGCAGTAGTCTCTTAATATCAGGTGTTATGGCCTTCTACAAAAGTCACTAAGAGAGCTTTTACCATCAGTCAGAAACATTGGTTATTCCTGACTGAGCAAAGGAGTTCAATGTTTGGGAGCTTAATTCTGGAAGTTTCAGAAAAAAAGCAATTTTTATATCTTGCACCATGTTTTGGGTTAGTGAAAAATGCATCCTCTTCTACATCTCTCATTGATGTGGAGTGGTAAGAGAGGTTCACATCAAAGGAGTGCTACACAGCAAAATAATGCAGACTTACAGCTTTGTGAGCAAAAGTCATTAGCTGTTTGATCTAAAAGTTCTTCTAAATAAAGGCAAAGACATTTACATAGAGAAGAGATAGTAAAACACAAAATGAGAAGTTAAAGAAAAAGAAGTTAGAACACCACCAAAAAGCTACGCACAGAAACTTTTATATCCCCAGGTAAAAATGCCTTCAATATTTAGTATAAAAATGTTATGCTGGCATTTAAATTGACATAAAGTTACAATTTCTACATTTTTAAGAACAACATTTATTTTCACAACAAATAAAGGGGCTCTCATGTTAAAATTTCACTTTCTAGAAAGAAAATTACTCAGCATTGTGAAACTACTTTTCAAAATACAGGTAACAATTTCAAACACTTCATTGTAGAAAACAAAACGGAAAGAAAGCCATAATGTGTTTAAGCCAGTTTAAAACTAAAAGTCTCCCATTAAAGGCAATGACTTCTCTTTCTTCCCATAGCATTCATACAGGCTGCAGTTTTTGAGGACTGAGTGGGGAGCTCTGTTATTTGCTTTTAATAACAATTTTTTTTTACTACAGATTAAAAATCCTGAAAACCTCATCTGCTACCAAGGATAAAACCCATTTTTCATGTAAAATCTTGAACTGCTATGTCTCAAGTATAATCCACTTACGATTGCTAATATCAACAGGAAGCATTGATATTTTAATTATTGTAAAATGTTTATTTACCTGGGTTTTGCAGAACCATACTTCCATCAATGACAGCAAGAAAACTGCTCTGAAACAAAGCCAAGAGCAGCAAACTTCCTTGGCAAGTGTTTTATCTGCAATAGTAGGACCTTCAAATATTATTAAAACAAAGAATTTCAGGGCAGCCTGATATAATTTCTCCTTTCCCAGTAAGTTTATATGACATGCAAAGCTTAGAAAAGAGTAAAATCTAAAAATGACACTGCTTAACTTGCCATTTTAATGCCAAATTTGAACCTTGTTAACAAAAGGGATTGCAGCAATCCCTTTCTTGACTCGATGAAACAGTTTATGTTTTTAAACAGTCTGAAAAAGAAAATGTAATTTTATCTTATTTGTCCCAAGCACCTAATTATATTGCCAGATAACATGAAGGGGGAAAACATTGCAGCTTCAGAGGTTTGGTAAATTTAAAAAAAAAAAAAAAACAAAAACAAATCACAAAAGCTACAAACAGCTGTATTAAGAAAAATCATGCTTAAGAGAGTCAGTCTTCCAATAGGTTTCTTCAGTAAGTCTCATAAATTTTCAATCAAAATATTTCTGCTACACATGGTGTTGTTCTGTGGGTGAAATTATTGTTATTTTATACTATTGGTCAATAGTTTCTGTAGGTGAAATATAAAATATTTAATGACATTTGTAAACAGATCTAAAAGAGTTGAGAATTTAAATGCTCAACACTCACTACATACACGGGACCTGCATAGATTAACAAACTGGATTTCATTGTAAAAATCTTGATGCAAAACTACTCAAAGAAATTGCTGTAGAGAACTAAACCAAAATCCATCACTAGCAATCCTTTTGCATCGTTCTCATAATTTCTCATCAAGACAAGAAAAACATTGTAATTAAAGCCAACAATATTCCATTATGTGGGAGGACACAGAAAGTTTTAGGTCTTTTGGGATACAATTACGTTTTGCAAATAAGCAATTAGGATTATTTTAGAGAAAATGTATATATGCTCTATTTTCCACTTGATTTTACAGAATTTTCTCAGGCTAATTAAAAAACTGCTGGCAGGGAAAACCCAAACTTTCTTATGTCTGGAAATGCATAACAGGCATGAAAAGCACATAGCATATTGCATTGTTTTAATTTGATTTTGTTTGTCTGTTTGGAGGGTTTTTTCTGGGATTGTAAGGGTTTTGTAGTGCATTGAACCTGTATTTTTCATGCAAGGTGACACTTGACAAGTTGTTAGAAAGCTTTCAACTCCCTTGTTAATAAAAGAATTATTATTCATTTAATTCCTGGTCCTCCTAAATTATTCTGCAATTACATTAAAAATTGAGGTAGAAATAATTGTGGACATTTTTATATACAATAGTCTAATCTTTGCACTCCCAGTTACCAAAAAAAAAATAAATAAATATACAGGAATAATGTTTATCAACAATAATTAAAAGTTTTACTAAACCTGAATCCTTTACCTTTTTCCCTTCTTTACATTTCCTTATTTTTATTATTAACCTAAGAAAGTTTCATGGCATTATTTTTTCCCTTTAAAAGAATGGTCATAAATTCTGACTTTAATGGAACTATGTGTTTCAAATAAAAGTGATTTACAGTGGAAGTAGCAGACCTATTTTTGTGCCTCTATTGCATGCCCACAGTACAACTCTTCTGTCCATTCTTAACAGTTCATAGAGGACACGGAAATAAAAAATAAAATTTAACAAACAAAATAAAACAAAATAAAATAAAATAAAATAAAATAAAATAAAATAAAATAAAATAAAATAAAAATTAAAAAATAAGAAGACATTA
>VXBS01001538.1:71710-112306 GCA_013400255.1 Sitta europaea
AATTAAAAAATAAGAAGACATTATAAGATAAATTAAAAAAATAAAATCTGATGTATCTAAATCAGTTATGCAAAACTTGAATTAAACATGCCACATTTGCCCTGCATTTGTCATCTATGCCATTGCTGCACAGGCTATTGTTTTATCATCCATCTTGGCTTTGAAGAAAGCTATTTGTGAATACATACTAGAAAATAAGAGGGCAACGTGTGAAAGATTATTTTGATGATGCATTACAATGGATTTTGGTTCATAGAAGAAATTCAGGAAGGTGTATTTTTTTCCCTCTGTCACTCCTTGTCTGTGACCACTATGAGAATGACTTTTAAACAGTTTTAAAAACAGTTAGCAATTGTTACTCATGTCCAAAAGGTGTTGAACTGACATAAACAAATAAGTTATGGAGAGGTGGAGGAGTAAAGAGTGTTTCTTACTATAAACTTTTAATTAGCTCTCCAAAATGCTTATTAGACAAAGTAAAATTTTACATCCTGGCCTGTGTTTGTAAGGCTATTTCAATACATTTGACTGAAAAACGAGAGGTACATAAATAATGAGCTATATTTCTACAGCTAAAATTTTTTAAAGGTGGAAGAAAAGTCATCTTTCAGTCAGTGAGAACTGCTGAACCATCCTATGTTTTGCCTGTAACAAAAGTGACTAGCACTTTTTCCTGTGCAACTTTGATGCTATTGAAAGCAAATTCATTTGATTTGGAGAGTAATTTTATGTTAGTAGTACTCTAATAAGTATTTATGTAGACTCTGGAGGAGTCTAAAGTTCTGCAAAATACTCATAACGCTTTTTATTTTTCTTTTGGTACAAGAAAAAACTAATATGTATAAAATTTATTTTAAAATCCATGTTTGAACAGTGTTTGACTTTGGAAAACTGCAATCTTGAGTCATTCAACCCCTAGACTTAAAGCCATGTAATATTCTATAATAATCTTAGGTCTTCTCTTTCAGTGCCAGGGTATCAGAACAGCAGTCTTGCAATAGGACTGAAACAGAGATTTGGAAAGAAAAGCAAAGAGCAAGATGGAAAAGTAAATCAATTACTTAAAACATCTATCAAAATTTTTTAAAAATTATTTTGCTTTCCTACTCAGCCATTTCTTGGCTCTGAATGCCTTGTGGTTCTCTCATTCATGCTTAGGTTTTGCCTTTTTCACTCTTGGCTTCATTTTTGCTTGAAGAAAAAAGCTGATAAAACAATGTAGCTAGTCCACTCCTACTATTTTCTCCTCCTTCATTTCAAAGGTGGATTTCATTCATGTAGAATACTTGTTTCTTTAATTGATTTTTGTAATTACAGGAGTTACCAAATTTAGAAAGATTGGATGTCTTTAAAAGGTATCTGAAATTACTGATATCTCCAAATTTGTGTGGTTTTTTCTGACTTATTAATTACACATCTGTACTGATTCCGACTGCTAGATACAAAGCTATCACTAAAAAAAATGAAATCATAATTGATTATATATTTAGATGCAGAATAAAGAAGTCATTTGCAACTGACAGTTGAAAAAAAAAAATTGTATGAGGCATGAGACTGCTTGCTTGTGTGTGAAAACAAATAAAGAGTAACAGATCCAAAGTATACAAGATTTTCCTGGTGACTGAGCACACATCCCAGTGACATGACAATGTAACTGTATTTCATGGTGAGATCACTCTGTAAGTATTTTTGACTACAACTGGGGAAATGAAGAAAAAAAAAAGCTAGCATTTCCAGCACTACTTGTAGAATCATACTTGTAGAATTTATGGTGCAGCAAAAGTGCTGGCTCATTCTGGAGAGGATATTTTAAGAAAGTCTAAGACAAAACAATAGTTCATATTACTGGGAAAAGTAGTAGATCCTTCTTCAGAAAAGTGATTGATGTGCAAGTATATTTAATTCAGTCCAATATGCATGTTCTTCTTTTCAGGTTGTTTTTCCTTAACATTCACAATTTAAGCCCCTCAATTTAAGCTTAAATACAAATGAGGGATTATTGTGCAATTATCTGCAGAGATGAAACCTGGGTTTTAAATCATGTTCCTAAGCTTTTTTGGGGGAGTGTATTTCAAAGTTAAACCCAAAATACTTTTTTTAGTTAACACCTGAATAATAACATTTAAAAATTAAATTAACAAGAAATATACAGCTCTATGTGGGTATTAAAATAATTTTTATTGGGTTACTGAAATTTGAAACATATGAATTTGTTGTCCATTTATAGGACATATGTATTTTAGAATAGTATACATCAAAAGGTAAAACAAAAAATTATCTGAGATATACATATATTCTGACCTGTTCATTCTAGACCTTTCCATTAGAAAAAAAAAAAAANTCTGATTTACAATTTAATTCAGTTGGGTTTTGGTTTTGTTAGGAAAAAAAAAAAAAAAAGCAGAAAAAAACCAATGCAAAAACCCTTTAGGCTTGAGGTACTAAATAGGTTAATTTATGCATATAATACAAGAATAAAACAATATGAGAATGTTACATAAGGTTTATGTTAGGGCTTTTAGTGATAGTAAAGTTATTTTTAATTAGGACAAAATGTAGGAGGAAGACAAACGAACTCAAATCCCTCCATAAATTATTTTCTGCAGTTGTGCTGTGTTTAGCATCAAGATCTGTTTTTAAGTAAACTCAAGGGTAATATGAGATGCAATCGAATTTTAGAGTACTGCAATGACCTACTGAAAAAAAAAAAAAAAAAAAAAAAAAAAAAAAAAAANAAAAAAAAAAAAGAAAAAATAATTCATACTTCATGGTCTCATCAAGAACTTAATTTACTCTTCGTTTCTGTGGATTAGTATCTAGGAACCTCTGACCCTCTTCAGTCATTCATTAGAAGAAATGCTTAAAACTGACAGCTGAACATTGCATTCAAATCATGGTTTAATATTCAAAGTTAGGCTTAAGCATGAAAGGCAGCTAAAATGGTCAAATCAATGGGTAATTATGCTTCCATATTGAGAGAAGCACAATATATTTCCATTATAAAGCCAAGAATGGTTGTTTTCTCAACATCTGATTTATCCCTAAAGAAGGGTAAGAAGAATAGATTTGACACAGAAGAGTACCCTGTGTTTATCAAATATTTTTATCTTGAATAAAATTTTGTAACAAATCCCCATGCTTTTCTTAATATGCTGACATCCATCAAAGGATTGTGGTTAATGAAAACTGAAGTTCAAAATAAATTATTTCTCTCTCCCTAGTGTGTTTTGGGATTTGTTTCTTTTCTTCTTTCTCATGAGAAAAAGCCATGACTCATCACCAGAAGTTCATGAGAAAACTACCCATAAGAATTTGAGGCATCTAATCTGAATCTTAATGCACAGAATAAATTTTTATCTTACAATCTTTCAAAAATCAATGAAAAAATGAAAAAAGGAAATTAGAAGGGGGTTGTTTTCAGGAGCTTTATTTGTTTTATTTTGTTTTAATGGGGATAATTAATTTTCATTTAATTGGGGTTTTTTTTGCAGATTTCTTTGAGGGTTTTTTTGTTCATGTGTTTGCACTTCTTTTGTTTTTGCTTTTTTTTTATTGAAAGAAACCTCCTTTCCTCCTACATCTTCCATATTTGAGTAAGTCCTTTTCCTCAGGTTCTTCTCTCTGCCCTTTTTTCTTTCTTTTTGTTTAATTTGAGTGAGAAAAGCACAGTCAGAGATTACAATCCTTTAGCAACTAATTGCCTGTTAGTGGGTCCCCTGTATGTGCTCAGACAAATGTTTTAAATAACTCAGTGGATTTTGAAGTTGCATAGAGCAATGTTTTAAAATAAAGGAGATCCTAAAATTTAATAATAGTTATTTAAAGAACAATTCACAGAGTTAAGAGAAAGGGAAGAAATACATGTTTTTAAGGACTATTAAGAGAAACTCAAACGTTTCCTAACTTTAAAACCTTTCCCCTTTAAGTATACTCAATGCCAAGAACATTATTATTATGAACACCTTGACGTATTATTCTGTTCATGCCCTTGTAATTTCTGTCTCAAAATCCATGCAAAATGCCAGTCTGAAAAGAAATCTCTATTATTTAAAAATATTTCAACTATGAATTAAAGCAAAGGACCAGTTTATTTTCTCCAAATTTATACTCAGGTGTGTAATTGCAACAGAGAAATGGAAAATATTTATCACACTATAGCAAAATGCTTCAATAATCTAGAAAACCATTGCAAAAACTGAATTATAAAACTCAGAGATTTCATGTTAATATTAATCTTCTTGGAAATTGTTGTGCAATCTATAACCTCAAAGTAATGATTCAAATTACCCTGAGTAAAACTAATTCTTTTAATGTAAGTCATCCTTATTCACCAGTATTATTTTCAGAATTTACCCAGCTCTGGTTGATTTTTGTTTTGCCACTTCAAGGCCTTTTGACAGTTTAAGCACTTCAGAGTGCTGTTCCATACTCAGTTCACAGAAGACTTGGTAAAATCCAATGCAGGGCAAAAAATTATTTCCCAAAGGAACATTTACAATCAAAGACGGAAGCAAATCTATTTTATTGATGTAAGGTGCATATAGTCATAAGATCATAATTTAAAGTCACGATGTGAAACAGCCAAGGCAGAAACATTTTGGAATCAATAGTATGAGAAACTGTTTAATGGGATACTTTCCTTTCAGCCCTTGCTCTATAAAAAGTGTTTGGCTAGTACACAATTTACAAATACTTCCATATCGACAAAGAAATTTTGTCGCTTAGTTTGACCTAAACTCACCTTCCAACATTCAGAAACTAAATGAAATAAAAAAACACTTACTTTTCATGTTTCATTTCTTCATTACATTGTAAAATATAAAAATACTTCCTTCCAAAAATATATCTAGATTACTGGTGAGGAAACTTACATGCTTGGCAGCCACTGTCTTCCAAAGAAAACTTTGGGAAATTATCTCATTAAGAATTAATATTTCAAGATGAATATTTTCTCTCTTTTTAGAGAAAAAAATTAAGCAACTTGAATGTGCTTTAAAAAAAACCCGAACAAAATTCCTGTATAGGGCAGATGGCGTAACGAATACAAATTATCCATTCTTTTTCATTCCACAAAAAAGTAAATTATAACTTTCATTTTGTAAGACACTATAGACTGAATCTACAACTCAAACTTAGTATTTTTTAATAATGATTTATTTTTATAGGGTTTTACAAGAAGAGCACTGTGAGCTTTAAAGAGGCATAAACATAAACTGGGCATTAACAAAATCTCCAAGTAACTCAAAATACATTGAATTCTGAAGCTTCTTTATAAAGAGTTTTGGCACATAAAGCATTAAAACTTCCATTGAAAAAATATTGAGTCTCCTAAATATCTAAACTTCTGACTTCTATTTTCCAAAAATCTTTAGAAGAGCTAGATAACACTTGTTACTTGAAATACTAGGTCTTCTTTTTCCTTTCTTGAAAGATTTCCTATAGGGAGATTTTCAAAGAACCTACACTGAGATGAAGTTTGCTTCACCACAATTATGATCATCATAAAGATTACCTTTATAAAAATGGGAATTACTAAGCAACATTCAACATGCTTTGTAGTCATGTTGAGAACACCATAAATATCTCTGCAAGAGTCAACTCAAGGTACTGTTAAAGTCATACTCTGTCTTTCTGTCAGAGCTTTTTCAGGGAATGTTTTCATTTTGATATAAGCTTTGATAAAAGAAAATTAAAGGTGAAAAATGGTCCTTCTGGGGATAAAAAAAAAAAAAAAATGAAATAAAGCCAGGAAAAGAGTCCATTACAGAACAAACATTCCTTGAAAATGCTGGCTTGATTTTATGTTTAACATGGAGGTCACTTGTAAGCACCTGCTAACACTACTAAAACAAAACAAAGTAAAACAAACAGCTCACAAAAACAACAAAAAGGGGAATGTCAACAAGTTCAGGCATGCAAACTTGTTTAACTTGCTTGTTTAAATTATTTTCACCCTGCTGTTTCAATGCAGATACATGTCTAGTTTCCCTTGAGGGGGAAAGTAGCTAAGTCTCTGTTCATATTTCAAATATCTGACAAGTTCCTTTTATATTCTAAGTTTTATCACCAGGATAAAGACACGTTCTCTTTGCAGAGACAAATTTTGAAATAATTAATACATTTCAGATATGTAAGTGACAATCAAAAAATGCAAAATTAAGTTAGATTGCTGATTAAACATTAAAGAAGAGCTCTAACATTAATCTGGTAACAATGCCTGTAGAAAAGCTGAAAATCACATATTTGGTGAAAACAAAAATGTTTATTGCAAGGACATATTATAGAGGCAGGCAGTGGCTGGCAAGCATATAAAATAGTTCAAGAGTAATCTAGATGTATTTCTGGAGGGAATGATTGAAAGAATAGTAAGAAAGCTGAAAAATGGATTTGGATCAGCAACAACAACAACAAAAAGAGGCCTGCTATGCAGATAATATTTCCATGTTCTTAAAGTTTCTGATATTCTTATCTTGGCACAGCAGGAGTACATAGTATTTAATTGAATTCTGAAGGCTTGCCAAGAAGGTGTGTGCAGGAAAACATGCACTGAATTTCTGTTAAACTAGTGAAACACAATAGAATAGCTGTATCAGGTTTACATGGCCAAGTTTTGGTAGCTTGGGGGCTGCAGGTAGGACTTTTGTGACAAAGTGCTGGGAGCATCCTCCGTGTGCAGCAGAGGATGCCTGGTGGTGCTGCAGGTGGGTGTGCTGCTGGTCAAGGCTGGGCCAGTCAGAAATGCTGGTTACAACTCTTTGGTGGGAAAAAAAAAAAAATAAATCCCAGATGTAATTGAGGCCAGAGGAGAAAAGGGTGAGAACACGTGAGAAGAACATCTCTGCAGACACCAAGGTCAGTGGAGAAGGACAGGGAGCAGATACTCCTGGCACGGGAGCTGGAATTCTGCAGACTGTGGTGTACCTGTGGTGAGGCAGCTGTGCACCTGCAGCCCACAGAGATCCAGGGAAATGCAAAGGTCCACCTGCAGCCCCTGGAGGAGCCCCACACTGGAGCAGGTGGATGCCTGGAGGAGGCTGTGAACCTGTGGGAGACCTGTTGTCTTGGCTTTGCCTGGCTTGGTTTTTGGTAGCAGAGGGGCCACAGAGGTGGCTTCTGTGAGAAGCTGTTGGAAGCTTCCACTATATCTGGCTGAGCAAATCCCTGATGGCTCTGAAGATGGACATGCTGCTGGCCAAGGCTGGGCCAGTTAGAAATGGTGGTAACATCCCTGTGATAATATATTTAAAAAGAAAATCAAAACAAAATGGGGGACATTCATGATCCTTCAACATTTGCCTCCCATAGGAACCATTGAAGTGTGCTGAAGCCCTGCTTCCCAGGAAATGTCCCAACATTGCTTGCTGATTGTAAGTAGAGTGTGCCTTTTCTCTTTGCTTATGTGTGCACAGACTGCCACTTATTTCTTTTTTTACACTGTAATAGAACTGCCTTATCTCACCCACTGGTTGTTCACCATCTTATTTTCTCCCCTGTCTCATTGGGAAAGGGGATGATAGAGCGGCTGAGTGGGCACCTGGCACCCAACCAAGGCCAACCTGCTACACCTGTGGAGAGAGGAGAACTGTCTCCCATGGGAGGGACTCCACGGTGCACCAGGAGAACATCTGTCTCCTCTCCCTGAGCAGTGGGAAAAGCTACAGGTGATAAATTGACCATAACCCCCATTCCTTATCTCCCTGCATGGCTGGGGGAGAAGGTGGAGATGGGAAGGAGGGAGTGGTGGGGAGAAAGGTGGTTTTAAGGTCTTATTTTAGTGCTCATTCTCCTGCTCTGACTTTGTTAGCAATAAATTCAGATCACATCCCTATTTTGAGTCTGTTTTGCCCATGACGGTATGGGGTGAGTGAGCTCTCACAGTCCTTATCTCATCCCATGAACCTTCATTATATTTTCTCTCCCCTGTCCACCTGCAGAGGGCATTGAGAGAGTGGTTCTGGTGGTTGCCTGGAATCCAGCCAGGGTCAACCCATACAGCAGTTCAGTTGCAAGGAATCTAAAAAGATCATCTGGTCCAACATCAAGTGAAATGTTTTCTTTGCTTATTTCTTTGCACAACAATACATTTAAAAGTGTCCTTCTCCTTTGAGAGCTTGATCCAGTAGCATTATTTTTCCTTCTTGACATACACTCTTGTTATATGTAACAGTCTAAATACAAGCATCACGTCCTTAAGTGTTATTTGCACTGGCATGGTGCCAAAGTCAATGTCCTGGTGTCAATGTCTAATGGCATTGGTCTCACATCTACAGGGGCTTCATAGGACAGGTCATCTATTCAGATGCTACAGACAGATCCTGAACAGGCTAAGGACCATCTCTGATGTCATTCTTGGACATCTCCTCTTGCCCTTTATTTTTAAGTGGATTTGAGGCAATGATCTGAGAGTCTGGGGTGTTTTTCTGTTTCTGTTTTTTAAACTTTTTATTTTCCTGGATAAAGGAGAAAGAAAGGAGTGTTTGGATCTAGAAGGCAAAGCAAAAGAGACTGAAAAGGTCATCAAATCTCTCTAGAAGTATAGAAAAATGAGAAGATGGTTTAAGCAGGTAACTAACTCACACATTATTTAAATAGTTTTTAAAAAATTGAAAAACATTCAGTAACTAGAAAAAAATTAACACAATCCACACCAAAGTGGGAAGTGCTACTGTAGCTGCTCATCAAGGCCTATGTTAAGGCAGAATGTAGCAAAATGTAAGTGTAAGCATGGGGTTTCTCACTGCAGAGGGCTGTACTCTGTCTATGCTGGTCTATAACTGTACAGCAAGTACACACAGCATGATTCTAGTTGTGTCCTCCACTTGGAGCTAGTCTGAACTGCATCACTTGCAAAAAAGCCATTTCATTACACTTTCCCTACATTTTCTTCAGAAAGAAAAAACACAAAGACACGCCAGCCATGTGCTACTGTTCTCTCAAAAACTTGTTTTGCAATATATTTTCTTTTTCTTTGTTTCTGTACAAAAGTGACAGGGATGAAGAATTTGACTGTTGACATCACTTAAAAAAGTATGTTGAAAAAGAGACTTACTTTGTAAGCTTACTTGTAAGCTTACTACAAGCTTACAATCTTTTTCATTTATTCTTATGAGTAGATACAGGAATGTCTTACAAACCCTGTGTAAGCAGAAATTCCATTTATATGTGCTGCCCTGATATATTTGTTAGAAAACTTTATGACTTTTTATCTAAACTCACCTAGATTGCACAGGGATTTACCTCTTCTAAGTGTTTCTTTCCAGCATCTTGCCTCTAACAAGTTTAAAGAAGCCAGATTGAGCCTACCCTTCAAATTCTGAACCATTACCCAAGTTTTAGAAGAAGTAATACTGCCTGAACTTGTAAGGCTTGACTCACCGTGTATCTCTCTCCTCCCATCTAAAGAGCAGTAGTGATCAGGCTGCTCAGCTCCATTATGAAGACCTCAATCAGAAGGGGGAACCAAATCCACAGAAAAAAACCAGCAGCACAGAACTTTATAAGGAAGATAAGCAACTTTTGAGTGTTAATAAGCAGCAGTTGTTGCATGGGAGCAAAAGAACGAAACTGCCACTTCAGCATGAAATACTGAACTATCTAGAAAATGCATAAATGTAAAAATATATAAATAGAAAATGTACAGAAACTTGATTCACAATATTTTTCTGCTAAAAGAACTATAATATCTTTTTAAAAACTGAAGGAGGAAGAAGAGGACAAGGGTATCTTGAAGTCTTAACTGCAAGACGATTGACAGAAACATCCAAACCAGCTTGTTTTAATCTTTCAGATAAGGACTTTTAGAAAAATTGTTGTGGTGAATGATATGTCTAAAGGAAGGATTTAAAATCTCATCTTTAGCTGTATACCAACAGAAAAAGAATCTCAGGAATGGTAATAAAAGTACATAGAGGTTTTATTTATAGTGGAAATTCACCTGAGGTTTAAACACTGCTTTTCATACCAGAATGGCAACTTCACCTATAGCCACTGATAACAGATTAACAGATACACACGAGAAAAGTCATACTAAATGTGAGGACCTGGGTCTGGTTTCCACAGTACAAAGCAAAAAGAGTAATATCATCTTACTGAGATTCTAATTCATGGATTCCCTTGGGTCCAGTGGCCTCCAGATCAGTATTGAACAAGATCTATCACAGCTCTTATAACACATGCTAGATTAAATTTTTTTAATCTTCCTAATAAAAAGCCAGGATATAGATGCACTGAGCTGTTGTATATACAGCTCTGCCTCAGTTTTTGTGTTCTCATCTGGGATCAAACTTCTATAAGTAAATGGAATTAAATATTAAATATTTTTGCCAAGAAAAATTGCCTTTGTTCAGATTAAAGAGACAGCATTGTGAGTTTATTCATGCTCCATCTGCTGTACTATTTTCTCCAGTGGCAACTTCAAAGCACTTTAGCATTATCGAGTGTTTGTGAAGAAATGGCAGTACAATATTCTCCCTCAGAGAAGGGAAAAACAAATTAAGAAGAGTTCAAAAGTGAAAGAAATTTTTAGTCACTCAGTTGGCTGTTTAATCCACTATTTAATTGTATGTGTATTTATTTCTATTGATTTTTTTTCTTTTAAAGTCTGATGGAGAGAAAATAACTTGCAGACTTCTTAACACAGGAACAATTACAGCAGGAGCCCATATCCTTTATCAAGTGAACAATGCAATTCATAAATGATGAAAATTTCAAAGGTTTGTTTCCTGCTGCTAATTTTGCTAGTGAGCTGAATTAGTGGGGCACTGCTGGGAGCAGCAGGAGATCTTTGTGATACTGTTTCAGAAAGGGAAAGATCTCATAACTAGTGTTAATCATTAAAAAGCAGTTCTTGTAGGTGTCAAAACCTCCCTGAAATATGATTCTCTTTTTCCCTTCCAGCCTTCCCAGCTGTAGCAAACTTAAAAAAAAATTAAACAAAAAAGTGGGTGATTACAAACATGGTCTTGCATAATGATGAGATACTCCCTTTAAAACTGAACTGCACACGACTTGAACAAAACAAGAAGAGCTGATTTTTTACTCCCTTACCCTATTTATCTTCACCCTGGCTCTTAAGCCATCTTAGTCCTCTCTTTTTTGGTTGCTTGATTCTCTCTGATTATGGGCATTAATAAATAAATCTGCAGATTTCAGTCTATGGTAGGAAAATGCATAATCTTGCTTGACACTCTACACAAGTACTTGCAGAAGCTGTTAAGGAGCTTAGTTCAGAACTGTGTTTCACAGCTTTTCTGGAATGTTTTGAAGTGACCTCATTTCCAACCTGGCAGTATCACTGTCTTCCTCCATGTTCAGATTTTAGTTCAGCTTTGTTCTATAACTAATTTTTAAAATCTATTTTAACAAAACACTTTAGAACTGCATAACACCCTTGAGCCAGTTTTATTGTTGTTGGGCAGTGACAACAGCTAAAGACTTTGCATGTCTTGGTCATGGACACTTGCCCCAGATAGCAGTGGGACAACTGTATGTAGGAACATGCTGTAAAAACCAAGTCACTAGAAATAATCAAGTGGAGGAGAAAACAGTCTTCAAAAATATTGTCACTAGATATGATTGCTGTGCTGCAAAAAGAAGTGGTGTTTCACAAGCAACAGAATTAGCATATGTGAAGTAGCAGTGAAAACTAACATGAATATCCTTTTAATGATGGCTATGCTTTAAAAATTCCCCAACATGTCGCAGATTATACTTTCAATACACCTGTGTTTACTGGGGAATTCGTTTGCACTTATTCAAGTGCCCAGAGCAGTAATTAAAAAGCTGGGATTTTTGTAAGAAACACTTACCACCTCCATATAATAAAAGTACTGTTTAAACCATGCATGGGTTGAGATTTTATGGAGAATTGAAGACAGAGCTTTTCGCAGTCGTTTTGTTATTATGTGGTTATTATCCCAAAAGTATGCAACAGAATACACAACCCAAAAACACCCAGCACCAAAGTGTTAAAACCAAAGTGGTCTTAGTCATACCTTAGATTAAGGGTAGATTAAGGCTCCCTGCTTGGCAAAAAGATGCCTGGCAAAGGCAGCTGTCAGCTAAGATCAAGAGGGAGCAGTGCTCTGCCTGTCCTGACCAGCACTGGGTTAATGACAAACTCATGCACAGAACTGAACAGGAGTTTGGCTATTAAGCCTGGCTAAAACTTCCCCAAATGATGCCATCTCCTACTTTCCCTGACAGTTTTTCATTTCATGGAGTACTGCAGCACAAGGCATCTTTCCCCCTCAGTGTTTGGGGGAAGAAAGTGACAAAATAAAAATCAGTATTTCTTTCCATCAAGAAAAACCTTCTGGCATATGTCATGTACTGTTTTTTTCATGCCAGCCAACTATCCTGGAATTAGGAGCTACTAGGTTGAGAGAGTGTGGCTGAATACTCCAGTAACTGTGATTTTAAATTTGTAGCTGTGAAGATTCTGCCTACAATTTTCCCACAATCCAAGTTACAATAAGTGATGTCTGTACCCCTTAGGCTACTTTCATTGGGTTAAGAATAACAAGCAAATCTGACTGCTGGCCCACCCTATATTGTAAATAGTTCTGACAGGGAAAAAAATCATGATACAATCATTCTACTTTATAACTCTATAAAAAGCTTTAAACTGTAACCTGTGTAATAGAATGTCACCAACTGCTAGTTCCTGGTTGCCAGTAGCAGACTGTGGCATTTTCACATTCTGTGATAAGAGAAGTCACAGTCCTTCATGGAGGAGTGAGAGGTAACACACCAAAGGTCTTACTAGCCTTTTGCAGGAGCTAGACAGCCAAAGTCAAAACACATTAATTTTGAAGTGTCACTTCTTTGGGGGAGGGTTCTGCTTTGCTGTTGTTTTTACCAATAAAGTGTGCTAAAGTAACAAGTATCTAGTCAGCACCTGAAGACTAGATTTTAAAGTCACAAATACATTGCTGCTAAAGGGAAGAACACCTTTGTCAGTCCATTCCATCATCACATGGCTTCTGGTCTGTAAATATATGTCCCCCTCACGTTGCTTAAATACTGCCTCAAATGCCTGGGTGCCTTGACTTAGGGCAAAGAAAATGCTAAGCATGTGCAATTATCATTACCCATGCTATAAACATGTATATTAGCATTTTTGCCCATGTGGTCTATAGTTACAACTAAAGCTAAAACACGTGAAAAAACCTCTTTCATCCAGCAATATGACTTATATATGGGAGTAATACAATCTTTTTCTTTTTAGCTGTTCCATGCTCAGGCTTTTCTTGCATTCTCCTGAACTGCAGAGGCACCACTCTGACCTCCCACCAAACTGTTCAAATCATTGGTTGCTGCTGCATAATTCAGGTCTCAAATTACTGCAGATGCACAACATTGAAACTCAGAGCTCAATGTAACTTCAGGCACTTACATCTCGATTTTTTTTCTATTCCTGCATTAGCTCTCTATAGGGCAAGGTGAATAACCCATACTGATAAGAGAAGGAGAGCTGCCATGGGGTACTGTCAGATTGATGTTCAGCAGTCTCTGCCAAAAAAAAAAAAAAATATCTCTGGACAAAGTCCGCCAGGATCATTGAGATAATCGAGAGATCACTGCCACAGGGCACCTCACTCCTGCCTTTCTTCATTTTCACAGCTTTTCTCTCTCCCTTGGGAGCAGTGTAATGTTCACTGCTCGAAGGATTAAGGTCACTTCTGAGAGCAGTACACCTCATTTTTGCCTTTCACTGCACTCCCCGGTTAGTGTGTGCTGAATCAGCTCACAAAGCTCCAGGGAATGCCAAACTTGATGTGGGGTAAACAGTGAGAGCACTCAGCCAAAGCAGAAAGCAAACCAGCATATCAACAGAAACCCAATTCATCCTCAGGGATTAAAATCTGAAAGAGTACAGCTGTGGACATAGATTTTCAAAAAATGAAAAAATAGGTGCAGGTTTTACATCTTTAGGAGATCATCACTGTATAAATCATTTAACTTTGGAGTTTGTAATATTGGACAAGGAAAATTAGTTGTCTAAAGAAAATGCAAATTTCTTCAGAGTACACCAATAGCTACCTTCATACCGTTGAGGCTCTTTTGCAGACCTTCTTCTCATATAAAACAAACTGGACACAAGTACCCTAAAATCCATAGAAGTGCAACTGGTTTATTGAAATTGGGGTTACAAAACTGGTCTGCTGAGTGTAAAACCTCATCAGTAAAAACAATAAAAGGGGATGAAATGGTGCATCCATATTATCCAGTATGCACTGTATTTCTTCATCTTTATTCTAGGCAGCAAGTTTGTGCAATATTTGGAGCCCTATTCATATCCAACATTTTTCTCTGGCTTGCCAGGTTTCCAAACACTTTTGTTATTAACCTTGGGTTCTGAAAACCTACCCTGTTCATGCCTCTTTCTGCTACAGATAGCTCAAGTATAGGTTGACATTCATTCAAAATTTGTTCTTAATTTCTAGTGACTTCTTAGGCACTGACATTCCATCAAACAAATAATTAAGAAAAGGTAAATTATGGGCTTTGTGCTGACTTCAGAGATACTTAAATAGATTATCTGAGTCTTCTACTGACTCTATTAGGTGTAGCATATTGCACTGAGCACCTATCAGCAAACCACTCATCACAGTATTGATTTACACTCAGTTAGCACTTAATTGACATTTGTTTCTGTCTTTGAAACAATGATGTCTGGAGATATATTTTAAAGGATTCTGAAACTCTTTGGTAAGTTATTCTAGGGAAGATAATTTCTTGCATGCAGCAGGTATATGAATTCATACAAAAGGAGGAAAAAAATGCATCATTTTTGCTACTATTCTTTTCCTTATAATGCCTCATTTGGGTGAGTATCTTGACCATAGGAAAGTGGCTCTTAGTGTATTATTTATGCTCACAAGGCCCAAAGAAAGGCTGGATCTTTAGTATGAAAGATTATATTTCCTCGCAGCTATTTCTAACTTTCATTAGTAAAACCTGTCTTATTTTCAGATTTTTAAAAATTGCTTCTGTACTTTAAGCATGTTTCATTGTTCTTCCCTTTCTTTTCACAATGATTTTTATAAAACACAAAATAGAAGGCACATCACCCCATTAGATCAGTATTCTTCCAGGTTTTCTCTTGTAGGTAGTATAATGGCAGTGATGATATTCTGATATGCAACTCTAAGTGTTTCCATTTCTTATTACTATAGCATTACTTGGCAGTGTTTGCAGAAAGTCATTAATTTTATGTGGTCTTACAAAAAAAAAAAAATCACTGATGGGTACAAGTTAACATGTTGAAATATTTGGATAAATACAAGGTCTTCACTGAAAATTTGTGCACTGTGCTTATAGTTTGTCATCTACTATAAAGGGCATTACTGTGCACTGTAAGTCAAAATAAATGACAGAAATCTGTATGCTAATCTTTATTCTGAAAGGGTCAGATGTGAAATCCAAGTTATCTGGGATTTGTACTACACTACTAAGTCTTAACACTGTCAGTGCCAGCACCATAAAGAGGCAGATATTTTTTTTATCTGTAAAAACAGCAAACAATTTTGTTATTAGCCCTTTGAGAAAATGATCTAAAACAATGAAAATTCCACATAAATCCACAAAGTTTAAAAACATTGTGCTGTTTCAAGCAAGAAATGAGTCTCCATTCATGATAGTGAAAAACACTTCTTTCAAAAGTTTAATAACAAAAAAAAAAAAAAATGAAAAAGGTTACATTTGTTTTGCACAAAGCAAGTATCCCAAAGCTAATACACTAAAAACATACTGCACACATGAAAAAAGAACTCAGTAAGTGTTAATCTGCAATTAATAACTAAATACTTGTCAGGGACCTTAAAAATCATACCTGTTTTTTTTCCTAGAAAAGCACTTTTTCATTTAAGTTTTTAATTTCATGTACTGAGGCCGTATATTTCCTCCTTCTCATCTCTCAATTCAGGTTTTTTTTATCTAATTTTTACTGCATTATTAGTGAAGTAACTCTTTATTCTCTCATTTACTTCTGGACTAGTAGTGCAGAGAATTTAATTTCCAAAATAGTTGTTTGTGAATAAATTAATTTTTTTAAAAAGTATTATCAGGTACTGAACAACCAAAAATATTCTTGTCGTGCATTCCACTTTCCCAAAGTTTTCTAGATTTTGAAAAATTGTCAATTCTAAGGGGAATCTTAATTCTAATCATAGTTCAGTGTTTTTCTACCAACTGTTAAAGAAATACTGATTATTTCTTAGTGATTCTTGTGTTTATTGTCCATTCTTCAAGGTTTTGGTACATGCTAACAAGGCTTCTACCTTGCAAAACCATGAAGTTACAGCAGACCTTCAGCTGCAGCAAACATGACAAACTCTTGGTTGTAGCTCTGGGTAAGAAGTCCTGAGTCTTCACATGCAGAAAGCACTTGGAAATGCAGTAGACATGTGAGTCTTGGCTGTTAATGCAAAGTGTGTGCATAAAATTTACAGAGTTTAATCTCCTGTTGAGCTTGTGAGATTCTGAGCACTGAAGGTTGCAGAGTGGAAGCCAAAGATTTAATTTGCACTTTCTACTGAGCACCTAAATGGAATTCAGATTGATTTGTAGGATTGAATTGGATCGAATTCAATATTATAATTTGCAGCTACACCAGGAAAATACCAGAAACTATGGTGGGCTTTGCCCTTCCAAATAAAGATATATAAATAGTAAAGAAATAAAAGAGTAAATCTCTTTGAACATACAACATCAATGTATTTCCTGTACATCTACCTTTAAATCACAGACTTGTGTTGATACTCCAGACTGATTTTCTTTGTATTAATAGAAGAATTGTTAAGATTAGAAAAGACCTCTAAGATCACCAAGTCTGACCATCAGCCCTGTACTGCCATGTTTACCACTAAACCATATCCCAAACTGCCACACCTGGATGTTTTTTCAACACCTCCACAGGTGGTGACTTCACCATTTTCCTGGGCAGCCCCTTCCAATGCTTGACTACCCCAAAAAATATTTCAGAGAATAGATTTTTCCTAATATCTAAGTAAGGTTAGCATACAACAACAACAACAACAAATCCAAGCTATTTTTAAGACCCGTCTCCAATCAGGAGTCTCAGGACAGCATGACAAAAATCAAAAACAAACCCCAAAATTATCCCACAACAACAACTTTTTTATGCATACAGGAGAAATACTGGCCTACTGTAAGGTAGTTGATCAAAAGACAGGGAGATATCTTAATGTATATTCTGTTTACTCCTCTCTGCTTCCACTTGTGGAGATCTGTGAAACATCATCTTTAGACCTCTACATCACAGTGGTCTTTTTTGTAATTAAACACAATTTAATCCAAAACATTTACAGCTTCAAAACATAAAAGCATGTGTCTTCTATCAGATAATCCATATGAAATGAAGGTTTTGTTGCTTTTTGCAGCTACATTTTATGGGGAAGTGGGCATTGATTAGGAAAACATATAAAATTACCCACTCTCACCAACAAACTGCTAAAAAAAAGCTGGTTTACACACTAAGAAGATCTCAATGCGAGCACACAATTTAAAGCTAATGGTTTTATAGGCCAAAGCCACTAGCAGGGCATCCTTATCCTGCAGTGTGAATAGGATTATCCTTGCAAACATTCCCCTAACATAGAATTAAGCTGTCAAGTTTACTTTGCTGCTGCATGGAAGTATGCACAAAATGAACACAAGTTCAGGTCAAGTGTAATACTGCTCAACTATCACAAATTGCTCATGGGGCAAGAAAAAATAGGAGGAGAAAAAAGTTGAGACCTGAATTGCTGATGCTAAGGATATTTTAGGACATTAACATCATTAGTCTTAAACAGAATTACTGGATCGTGCTGAAAAAGATGGTGACAACCATTTAAATGAAACTTTCTTTAAAATATATATATTTTGGACTTTAAATTCCTCAAATATCCTTGACTTAAAATCCTTCTAATTTTATTCCCAGAATTACCATCACACAAACATGTTTGCTTCCTTACTTAATTATAGAAAACTATTAATGTTAGTCTAAAAATATACAAAATTACAACTGTAGGCAGTTGAATATTCATGAATTCTCTATTACACTCTCACAAAAACAGTCATAAAGTAGGTTATGTATTTTTTTCCACACAGATTGCACACATCAGCCGCCTAAAGAGATTTCCATACCCCCACACACATCTGCAAACATGTCTGATTTTGCCTATCAGTGTTTGCTTGTTAGACTGAAAAATTAAAAAAAAAAAANCACAGTCTAATGAAGCTATCAGGAAAAAAAAAAAAAAAAAGAAAAGAGTGTTACCACTTCGGTAATCACTATGTTGAAGTTGTGACAGAGGTAGAAACAATTGCATGTGTTTATAAAATCACGAGCATCATAGAGACTCACTGAACATGAGCAAGTTATCCTCCTTTCCCATACAAGTATGGCACTGAGTCAAACCATCAGGAAATACCAAAAAAGTTCACGTGATCCATAACAAAACTTAGGAGAAATTTGTCTTTCCCATGCCAAAACATCAGCATCTCTCATCCTTATGTAATCAGGTTTATGGAAAAACGACAAAAGATGCACCTGAGGTTGTTGAGCAGAGAAATCTGTCAAAAGCACCCTGAGCAGTGAGTAGCTGGTGACTGGAAGGACACTGGGGAGGCTGCACCAAGGATGGGGAGAAAGCACCATATAATATATGCTTTGCCTGATTCCTGTACTCTCTTACCCTGATAGGGTTGATTTTCCTACTCCCTGGGCATTGGAAGAGAGTTAAACTAACGAAAATTAATTTTGTGTTCTCTTTGATGTGACAACCCTCAGCAAACTGCATAATAATATCAAAGAAAATGTTCCCTCTGCTAAATTTTAGGATTTGGAGGGGGAGGGGGATTGTTGTTTTCAACAGCTATTCTTTGAATATTTACAAAATGAAAATAAAAATAGGAACAATATATATAAAAAATTCCAGCCTAAGTGATTACATGAGAAAACAAACTATAAATTTGAATATGTTTAATATTTATATATTTTTAAAAGTTAACTATAATTGAGGAAAAAATAAACTTATCTAATCAGCAGATACATCTTAATGCTTTCATGTTACCCATCAGTTGTCAAAAACAAATTGTAACACCAAAGAATTACTTCTTTAGAACACATATTTTCCTTACAAAAATGTATTAACAGATGTGTTTTCCCCAGTTTTCAAATATCTTGCATAATTTATTTATTAAAATTATTTTCCATTTTGAAGAATTTCATTACTACTTTGTAAAGAAAAGACATGTTCCAAAATGTCCTATCTTTCAAAGAAAATGAAAAATACTGATGTTACATGTTCATATTACTTTCAAGAAATACTGAATGTTGCTACAATAACAATATGGAGATTATATAGCAGCTTTTATTTTACAGGTACCTTGATATCAAAGCATGTGACTAATAGCTTAGTATAAATTGATTAAATACAGCAAAAGAACATCAGTAAATAAAAGATGTGAAATGGATCCAAGTAACTTCCCACTCTATGAAGGAAGCACTTATTAAGGTATGAAGTTATAATATCAGAATATATTAGATTAGGCAAACTATTTAGGGCAACCTGAAGTTCCAGTTTCATTTTTAATGCCCAATTCTAATGACTTCTATTTTTAATCTGTTACAAGCTTAAATGAGCAAGACTGAAGAAAAGCAGTAGACTTGTGAACAACTTCATACTGGAAGCTTCTGTGCAGTCATAGCAGGAAAATTACCAACTAATGTTATAAATGTGTATNAGGCTATTCTGGACCATAGCAGGTTCTCATAGTAAGAATTTCTGTCAGTATGAGAGAATAAGATATAAAGTATTCACCAAAGTGCCAAGAGTTTTCAAAATGCTTCAGAGCCTTTCAACAAGGCAAATTTGATAAACTGTTAAATGGTGGCACACTGACAGGAAATAGGAGTCACTTCACCTTCTGGTCCTTTCCTGAAAGGGAGCAGCCCTGTTCCATGCAATAATTTCTATTGATGGATGCACTGCAACTCAGGCTGGAACTCAGCCACAACTGAAGAACATCCTGCTAAAGCCAGGTGGAGATTTGCAGTAGGTCTGTGCAAACAACAGCTGATTTCTTTGTTAAATGTGCTATCTTTTTCCAATGTAATTTTCCAGATTTATCAGATCCTAATGACAAAGTGAGTGAATTTTTGTAGTGATTTGTATTTGAATTGTCAGTTTGTGCAATATTGACTTCCACTTGCTGCAAGCTTCCAGATGAGTTAATGAAAAGGTGAAGGTCTCAGTACCTGAATCTTTTCACTATTGTAGCCTCAGAACTCACAATTCCATTTGATAAGCTTGCCAGGCCTACCCAATAATATCTCTCTTTAATATTCAATGTTTGGCTCCTTATTTCCTGGAACAGCCCCACACACTGCAGATAGCCTGAAGCTGATATATATAACAAAGGACAATCCAGTAGAATCTATACAACCTCCCTCTGTATTCCCATGCTTGATATATGCTGATCACACATCTACACCTAATGTGCATCACCTCTGAAGCAGTGGAATAGCTAAGAAGCACATCCAGCCTCATATCACATTTGTTCCAGTATTTTATCCCAAGACCACAGATATTCCTGCTAAATTATTGTCTCCACTAAATTGTGAGTTTCAGCTGGACTCTGAGCAAGCTGGCACTGGCTATACATTTCCCTGTCAAAGCTTCTACAATTTAGCAAACTAGTTTTACTCCTTTTGCTTCTTGTCTTCCTGAAACTGTTATTACTGGTCAAGCCCAGAGAGGATTTCTGAAGAAATTGTAACTACTGATTATGGCTTACATCTTAAATCAAGCTGGTTGAGGGTGTAAGATTGCTTAACTTTTTCAGCAAGGGTTTCATAGCTTGATCATATATTCAAATATGAATACAATAATTTCACAGCTTTTATGGAGATTAATTTAATTCAGTCTCTTAAGTATTTTACTTTTTGTTATAATTTATTCTCTGTGTATTAGAAAATCACAACAATAGAAAGTATGAGAAAAAATGTCTCAAGAAAAGCACATTATTGTTCCAATGTGTTCATCATTGTTCATTTGGCACCTGGTATTACATTTAAGGGTAACTCCCAATTTGAGGTTTTAACCACCTTGAGGTGCACCTATTAATAAATCCTTGAAAGATGGATTGACTGGTTTTTAGTATAAAGCCTAGGTTTCTCTTTAGTTCCTATGAGGTTATTTAATCACACATCCAATACAGTGAAGTACATATCTTCAATTCAATAAATTCAATCAAGGATCATCATTTAGAGGTCAATGTAAAAATGTACATGTGTTTCTTACCCTGTCCCAGGCTTCCCACAAAATATGAAACTTTGGTCAATATGGATACCTATGTCCACAAACAATTCCTCACTGCCAAAACAGACTATCATACCTAAATATTTTCCATTATATTTGTATTATATTATATAACAGTATTAGTAAATAAAAATTTTCAGTGAAAACACACTCCCTTATGAAAATCTACTTGCTTTTCTCTTTAAATGAAATATTGTGTACACCAGATATAAAGGATATTAACACTCAAAGGAAAGGATATGGCATTCAAGGAATATTAAATTCAGCCTTGATGTAACTAGTACTCAAAAAAGTTTCTTCATTAACGATTTTCCTTGTAAGTTTTAGTTAAACGTTTATTTCATAGCACACTTATTTAAAAGAAAGTTGTATTTTGTTCATAAGATGTATTTTACTGAAGACAACTTCATTTTGAGCCATTCTGTCAAAGGTTTGTCTTTGTGAAATTTTTTTTTTAGCATGCACATGGCACATAGAAATAATATTTGTGAGGAAATCTGCAGTGTAAGATTACAGCTTAAATCAAATTTCACACCACGAGAGGGATTCGCAATAGCATTAAAAAAATAATCTATTTTTCAACTGCCAATGATTCAGAAAAGCCAATAACATGGTGTTGGATAGCAGATACATTATTTTATTTAAATAGAATATAGACCCAAAATTGAGGGATTCATAAAACAAAAGCCTCTTAAAAGATGTCTTCAAGGCATTTCATTAGTACTTTTCAGAGCAACAGGTTTAAATGGATAAGATTGATAATAAGCTTAAAATATTACCTGATTTCTCTGAAGAAATAAGCTCCAACTCTCTAAAAAGCTCAGTGCTAGATATATATAAACACACCATTTTAAAAAGAGGTGAGCAAAGACAATCAAAATAGGAGTGTAGAAAACTGAGATAATAAAAACAAAAAGACTAAAGATGATGAAAACCATAAAACCCCCATATTGTCAAGGAAAAAAATATAAGAAGAATCTATTTAGAAGGAAGGACTATTTGTACACAGAGTCCAAAAAAAAACTTCAAAGATTCTTGAAGTTTTTCTTAAGAGCTTCCACATATGCTCACAGTCATTGTTAGCTTTCTGTTATGCATTTTTAACAAGATTTTTTGCAGGTAGTTATGAAGTCAGATTACTTGTTTTTGATGCCAAACTTCATGCTATTGACAACATTCTTCACCACGGTGTTACACATAGGAACGGTGAAAATTTCTAGTGAGACTGGCTCCAAGTTCCCCTGCAACTGAAATGCAAATTGAAAAGTTCTGCTTGATTTTCACTGCACACCTCTAGCAGAATTTGGCATACAGTCACTTCTGACAGGAAGAACCTGCCAACTTCTAATCTAGAGCCCCATATGTTTGTTTCTTTATTAGAGGATTTCACAGTATATTTGTGGTTACCATACAATGACATTTAACTTTTCTAGCATGCATAATATAATAACATTTGGAAAATTTTACTCGTCATACTGAAGTGGGTGACCATTTGAAGAATCTAGAAGCTACTGTGCTCCCAACTTACCTTTTGGGTTCTGAAATACTTAAAAATTTCTTATATTATTAGTTGGAGGCTTCTTAAACCCAGGATTATTCCTATAACACAAAAACTGCACTTAGCCATGGACATCAGGATGTAAAGACAAATTCAAACATTAACTTGGAAATTAATTCTTCTCAAAATATATAATTCTCACCTTGCCTTCAAGGATATACTTTCTCCAAGAGTCCAGAAGACCATAAACCTTTTGGATGGATTAGAATTTACATGACTACTTCCTTGAAAATATTTTGCCTTCATCTTTTTAACAGACTTCCTAAAACTGAGCATTCCCGCTTGTCCCAAAGTGGCCAACACTGTTTAAAAAAAAAAGCAGACCTGCAAGAGCCTAACATCAACTCCCATATATCACCAGGAATGCCTCCAGCTGACATCAAAACCAACTGGGCACTGAAGGCTGTAGGAATGCAAGAACGAGATTTTGTTTCGGTAAGATTGTTAGACAAGTTATTGCATGTCATGTCACTTTAAGGCACAGTTTAGAATTAATTTTCAGGGGGGTTGGAGAACTGTTTAGAGCACCTAACGGTAAGAGGATTTCACATCACTCTTTTCTGCCTTTTTTCAGAGGATAGGTAAGAACAAGAACAAAAGTATTTAAGCAAGCAATAGATAACATTAATCTTCTTCTTTCATCACCTTCACAGTATTAGCTTATCATATCAAGATGAAAGCAGGCTTTCATTTTTTAAAACAGGGTTAATTTTACTCAAATTTGTTGAAATACCATGATCTTAGGAGACAAAAAAAAAAAAAAAAAATTCAATGTTTCCAATATGCTTCCAACTCCAAAATTAATTCAATTTCACTGGCAGAACACATGTTTTAACTATCAACTTCTGATCAACTGGAAAGCATGCACCTTCATTAAAAGGATCCTGTTTCAATGATCATTTGCTTCTTGGGTCCACCACAGCAATCTCTTTCCCATCTCCCTCTTCCCTTTCCTCCAAGAGCACAGGTGATGTTTTTAGGCTGTTTCAACGCTCTTACTGATACTATCCTATTTTGGCAAAGACTTTGAATGCTGGAGCAATGCCAGGACCCAAATGTTTTCCCTCACTTCAACTTGGAAGAATAACAGGACCCCCTCTGCCATCCCTAGCATAAGATGAAGCCTCTGACTCCGCTTAAGAAATCGAATCTACGCAGCAGCTTGAAGCCTTTGCAGAGCCTGACAGATGGGGTCTGGGGGGAGGATAAATGTGAAGGAAAGTCCTGCCTGAGCAAAACCTTTACACACAGATATGCAAAAAGCCACACCAGGTCTGATTATTCTCACTGAGCTCCAGCCTTGTGTATCAGCAGTGAGTAAACCCAGCATGTCCTGCAACTCCTGGTGCTGAAGGCACACTCAGCATGACTTGTGACAAGGTGTTAATCACAGCATGCCTTAGAGCTGAGAACCTGCCTGCCCTTCCTGCTATGTCTTGGGGACAGAGGTTTTCCCTTATTCTGCCGTCTTGGCTAGTGAGCAGCAGTGACATTCAGCTGGCATTTAACAGAGACAGAAGTACCACGAATAGAAGCATCAGCAGGACAGAGTTCCCCCATGTCACCTCCAGTCTGGTGGAGAGGTCCTACTCATAAGCAAAGCAAGACAGGATAGTCTCAGGTGCTTTGAATAAGTAATGGGCTCCTTAAAACTTTGGAAAAGATACTTTTCTGTCATTTCTGAGTCTCTTTGGCAAGCTTCAGAGAAAGCTGGGTGTGCAGTTTTCAGATCTAGTTTGGAACCTCTTTTCATTTACAAAGTCATCATCTGAAGAAATAAAATCACAACATTTTATAATATAGAATTGTGACTTGAAGACCTTTTGACACTGCTTTACAGTTGTTCAAGCTCTCAGCATCAATACAATACTCTGTCTACAAGAAGTAATTTCCGAATAGATCAGCTGGAAACAAATCCTGCCAATGCTGTTCAACTTGAAAATACCATTCTTGCAGACAAAATGTTCATTTAACAACAATTACCTACCACAACAACGGCCAATACCTGAAAGAAGCAATAAAATTATTTTACTTTTGTTTTTCTTTCCGTATCCTTTTATTAAGTACCTGTTCACACAGAGGAGTTAAAACTCAGGGAAAGTTTCTTTCTTCCTTGCCCACTCCTTCAGCTGTATTGATTAAAAAATTTTGGTTTGATACAGCTCTTTTTAACAGAGAATGTTAGTTTTCTTTCACTTCTGGAAAGAAATAGAACCACTCCAGGACTGTTCTTGAATGAAAATTTAGTTTAAAAACTTTCTTTAAAAGAGCTTTAGTGACTCAACTGTAATCTAAACTGTATTTTGTTTGTTTCTGTCACAACTGTGAATTTCCATGTAAACTTTATCATAAATTCAATAGTTGCAGTATGTCATTTATTTTTTGCTGTCTAATAGGTAAACAAAATACTGACATCATCACTTTTGCAGTCTCAGTCCTATTTTTAAGCCATATTATGCAAGTGAAAGACTCAAGAATATTGTATTCCTCTACACCAGCACTGAGGTAGACATCTCCCGCTGAACACAATTTGCTGACATATTGGTTACTTTGACTAATTCATCTGGTTTGTTCATGAGCACCCAACAGAACAGTGCTCACAGGAAACAGAGACTTCACTGCCCTGGCACTTACACACGGAATGCTTAAAATGTCTTTATGTACACAACTCCTGTGCTCAGGAAATTCTCAAAGATGGCTTGTTTTGAATAATAGGAATTGAAATTGGTTTAAATAAGCCCTTATTTTCTGCATGTTTTCTAAGCTCAAATACATCTTTTTTTCCCCGGGGAAAACAGCATATTTGTCTTTCTCCAACGTATTTAGAGTTTGATTCAAGGTTTCCAGATGTCTAACAAAATATATTTACTGGCTTCTGAAATAAAATGCATCATATGACTGTGAAATTCACCATATTATATAGTGTCATTTAAATGAGGAACTCTGAGACATTATTTGCAACTGTTTAAAATGTTTTTAAAGATTTTATAATAAATGTGCCGCATTTATCTGTTTCTGAGATATTTCATTTAAAATTTAAAGAATATGAATGTCAGAAAGGCTTTGCTTAATGCAATCTCAAGTATAAAATGGATGTAATAATTCTGCAATTTTCTTCTTCCACAGAATTATCGTCATCACCATCATGCTTGTATTTTTCAGTTTACAAAATCAAACATTATTAACACAGTTATTCAATAATATGTTTTACTGACCACCTAGATCCACTGATCTACTGATCTCACTAGATCAACTCTTGGAAGCCACTGCAACAAAGTCTTCAAAAATGGTGTTTCTATCAATATTATATTTACAGAAGCAACAGATATTTCTTTCTGTGTTGACAAGAAAAATCAGCTTCATAAAGCCATGATGTTGTTTAAGACACCAAGAGGGTGTTTAGATTAAAACTGCCAACATAGTTTTCAATTTGTATTGTCAGGAAATAGCTATAAATTTAAGCTTCAAGAAAGCTTTTAGCAATATGCTGAGCAATAAGTTATGCAGACCTAAGAATTACTAAGCTTTATAGACTTAGTGTCAGGTCAAGAAAAACTGATTTTTTTCAAGTATTTATCTCTGATGAAAAATATTATCTACTTCCCATACACAATCTACACAATCCCCTTTCCAAATTCGTGATACATTGAAGCAAGAAGAAAATTATTCCTGTCCCAGTTGTCAGGAGAATTAACATTAACTTCTTCCTAGTAAGGGTAGTAAATTATCAGCTACAAATGAGTTCGTAATTTGGTCCAAATATAATACAAATACATGAGCATAATCAAAGCAGATTTCAAATTCCTGGATAACTTTGGAATCATCTCAGCTTCTCATGCCTATTAAGAGCATATTAACAAAATCACTTTGGCACTCCTGTGCCACTTTCACAGATTGCTTTACTGAATTCTTAATTTCATCCTGTTTTTCAAAACAGACTATAATGGCAATCATTTTAGGTACAACCTGAAGTAACACTGTTACAAACAGTGTTTGGAAAACCTCCTTCAACACTAAGCAAGATACTCACAGTTATAAAAATGGGGATCCTACAGTACTCAACACTCTGAACCAAGCCTCCAATTTGCTGCATCTTCCTACATTGTTTACAGCTCTAAGAGCATCTCAGAGAAGGAAGATACTGTTTGTCACTATTTTACATGCAGAGAATAACCATTCATGAAAGGAAAAATAAACTATAGGGTCTTTTTATTAAATTCCTTTAACTGGTATTGAGTGCCAAAATATTTAAATCCCACTTCCATGACAGAACCCCTAGGCTGTTTCAGCAGATTAATTATTTCTACAAAAGAAAGAAAAAAAGCCTTTATTACTGCAGGAAAAGGAAGTGGTGATGTCAGAGTAATGATTTTGATCCTGCTTGTGTGGAACTGCTAGAGTAAAACAAAATAAGCAAACAATGGGAAGGTGACTTGATATGCCAACAACACACCATCATTGCTGCTTTCACTTGTGAGAAAAACACCACTGGCTGATAGAATACCTTGATGTAGCCTTCTTGAAATAAAGGAATGCACAAAAAATGCAGTAGATATTTCATTTTTATTTCACATGAAATTGCCTTTTGTGCCCTATGCACACATAAGGGAGAAGCTTAATATATTGATATACTATATCAATACATAGAATATTCTTCCATGGTAAACAACATCACTGAAGAGTAGCTCAGATAGCTCAGGTGAATGTCAGAGCAGCAGATGCATCACTCAGGAGGTGCTCCATGCAGAATGCCCATAAGCTGTTTCTCACCTACCCCTCCACAGTTATTCACCATATATAAAGTTCTCCCAGCAACTAAATTAGCAGAACCACCTTGGGGACCAGGGGCCAGCAATAACTCAAGGACTACTATAAAGTGTAAAGTGGTCCTGCCATCTAGAGGAAAATTTGCTTCAAGGCTTCAGAAAAAGAATTCAGGAGTCATTCAGAGGAGCATTCAGCAGCACTGGGGAATCCACTGGGCAAGGACAGGAGGAAGCCTGAATTCCTTTGAAGACACTTTGCCTTGAAAATGTTGAAGTTTAATTGATACCTATAGATCTGCATGCATTAGGAATTTGCCTTGGTCTGATTTTCTACTCTAACTTTAGCAGATAACAGAAACATCAAACAAAAATCTTGTCAGAAAGTCATTAGTAAGAAAAAAGCAACAACTACTACTGCCAAATAGGTTCTACAGCACCTGCCTCCTGTGTTTATGATTTATTACATCTCTTTCTGCACAGAAAGGTGATTTAGAGAGAATTTGTTTGAACATTAAACTCTGGAAAATAGTAGGGGTCTGCTAGGAAGGCAAGACTGATTCAGCAAGCAATGGATTTGAAACTTTCTTGGAAAAACATGATGTAGAAAAATAATACAGCCCAGCCTACCTTCACTGTGATCTTTCAATTTTTTTGGGGGGGCTGTCCCATTAAATGGAAGACACAAGACTCTGCTAGCACTGAACTCATGCTGCAAGGAAACAATGTAGTGGGGAGAAGAGAGTTAAAACTGAGAAAATTAGGCATGTACTTCAATAACTGACAGAACATTTGTCAAGATTAGTGCAATAGAGTCATTAACACTTTAAGACAATAAGGACTCCAGGGAAAGAAGTGGGTTTATATTTTAAAGAGATGCCAGGCATATACATCCTCATGGCTGTGGCTCTTATTGTATTCAAAAGTTAGAAACTGGACATATTTTTCAATTTTAATCACAGAGATTGGTGGAAAAGTGATGTTTGCAGATATTGCAGTTACACAGCCCAGAAGACAGCATTTACAGATGGATCAATTATTTAATTTATTGTGGGATAAAGTGTACATGCAGAAGCAATCACCTATATACTAAGCATCTAGGATAAGTTTCAAGACACACAGAAACTCAGAGTGTTAAATAACAACCTTTTTTAAAAGTCCTCGCAAATCAGGCTAACAAGAAACTTTTGTTTAATACATTATTAGCCACATCTTGCAATTGAACTGGCATTACTCACTCCTGAGTTCAGTGCTGCACTACAGTTGCCCTTTCTGTGCTGACAAAGGAATTTCTTTGCTATGAGGTGCTATGATAAATTGCTAGAAGGGCTGGGTTTTTGCAGAGAAGCAGAAGCCAGACTCTACAGCTTCTTAACAGAACCCCAGTGCCCTGAAGTCCACTATTATGCCACCACCACCATTTCTACAAATCCAGGGTCTTCCATCATCATTGCAATGGCCTGCAGCTGCTTTCACACAGCTCAGCTACACTGAATACAAATCCAAGGCACATGAATCTGCCCCAAGCTAGGAGTGATCTCCTTCCCCATCCATTCCTACAATTTTCCATTTCTCACCATCCTACAGGGCACTTCCCACCTGGAGAAACCTCGAGGCCCTTTGAAGGACAAGGATCATTTATGTCAATATTTGCCCAAGTGTATAGTGCACAAGAATCTAAACGAGAGTTATTTAATTTATAAATTGCCCTCATAATGACAACCAAGAGCCTTCTGGAGTGCTCTGTTTCTAAATTCAGCATTTCAAAAGGCCACTTGGAGCTCTGTTCCCTTAGATAATCCTCATCAATTGAGGTAACTGGCTTTGAATTTGCTTCTCTTATTCTTAGGTATAGAGATTCCCTCATACTACAACAATGTTGATTGTATTGAGGGAGTGTTGATTTTCCTGTTCTAAAGTTTACTTCCTTTTTCTTCTCTTGAAATACCACTTTTCATTCATACTGTTAACTTTATTATGGATTTCATCATAAAAGCATTAAATATTTTTTTCTTTTAATCCTTCCATGTAAGAAAACATCAGGCTTATTATCAGGTTTGTGAGGTTTAAGGAAACACAGAAGGTAAACAAGCATTTTCTCTGCTGCAGCTTGCTCCACTGGGAAAGCCTTCTACTATTAAAAAACCTGCTACTGTCAGAGCTGACAGTCAGGTACAATCCTCTGCCACTGATAAATCAGAAAGTAGGAATCAAACCAGAAAGCAGCCTCACCACCCTGGATTTTAGGGGCTGAGCAATAGGCTCAGCTTTCTCAGTGTCACAGCCACAAAGACAGAATCCCAGTTTTCCTCCATGCCAGACCAAGATCCTAAGATCCTCCACTGCAGCCTTGCCAGGCTTTCCACAGTGGTGGAGTCCCCAGCACACAGCTCCCAGGGCTGAAGCTGTATTGTGGTGTGCATCTTAAAATCAGTTCACTTTTTCACTTTACAATTACAATTAGGTAATACCTCTTTGGAGACTAAATTCAAGCAGAAGAACCTCCAAAACTGTTTCTGCTGCAGATCTGTGGCTTTGCATTTTCTAGACATATTTTGTGTGCATGTTGCATTCATTGCTTCAGTGCTGAAGAGCAAAATCCCTGCAGATTTACTTAGGAAGCAACAAAATAAAAAATACACTTCTAAAGCATTAAAAGAACCCAAACAGGCATCAAACCTGAATTTCCGAATAATCTTCTAGTTATTTAAATATAAAATATACGACAGAAGCGTGGCTCCTGAGCATGAATAAGGCATTTGTGAATAAAGGCCTGGAAATAGCAGAGGGGGATGCAGATGCTATGAAGCAGCACAGAGCAATGCTACCATCTTCTGGAGAAATAGCAGCAGCCTCTGCTCGGCTCACATGGAACCTCCTGTTCGTAGGGTACAAGGAGCAAGCTACACTTAACATAAGAAAACGTTTCGTTAGACCTCCGGTAAAAGAAAATGTGCCCCGATTGCACTACAGCGGCAGGCAAAATTATTTTGACTGCCTTATTTCAGTGAAGAATTTCGCCTTTTACCATGCACTATCCACTAACTCGTCACAGCAGCTAACAAGGAAAGTGCTTCTGCAGGTCAGCTCCGAAGTTTACGTGATTCCCCAAAACGAACGCGCTCGTTTCCAGGCTCGGACGATGTGCAGCAAGGAGATTGTGATGAGAGCTGAAGATCGCTGCCTTTCTGCAGACATGCTTTGATTTAGTAGCCTAAGGCAGCACCATGGCATTCCAAATTATCTGTTGCTAAGCATTCTGCAGAGTTGTGGAGGAGTTCATTGTCAAAGTAGTCATCCTGTTCTGCTCTAACAAAGAGGGCACAAACTGGGAAGGAACCAGTCCTAGTATTTCTATACTGTGAAGATGCAGCAATGAAAGAGATATTCCTACAATACTTTTTCCTGGGTTTTTTTCCTGCTTTCCCTGGACAACATATTTGCTCTGCAGAACACAAACAAGCTTAAGAGAGGAAATACTACAAATGTTTACAAACGTATTTTAAACTTCCAGATAAAGAATAAAAGCAAAAGAGCAAAAGATTAATTTTAAATTCTCTAAGTTACCATGACTGCTTTACAGAGAACATATACTTCTAGTTATGTACAGCAAACCCCATAGCAAACTTTGATTACATTGAACTATATTTCTCTATTTGATAAAGAGAAGAGAAATATTCCCCCTTTTAACAGAAGATATTCTCCCCAAAAGAACTGTGTTTTGGACAATACTTGGATTGAGCAAGCTGTTTGCACACATCAATAGAGGAATATAACTTCCAATACATGTGATGGATGGCAGAAATTTAATTCTGTCTCAACTTCCAACAATCAAATGCAACTCTTGTTCTAAAGTCTGCGTGAATATTCCGAGTAATTTACAGATCACAGAAGTGAGGCTTTGTACCTTTTTTTTTTTTTTTCCCTGTTTGTTTTTGATCTATTTTTAACCCTTGTACCTTTAAAGTGGATTTTAGGCTACTTACTTACATTTTAGGCTACTTTTTCCTCTGGACAGAAGAAAAAGAAAAAAACACCAGAAAAACAGCACTTAAACACAGTTACACATTTCTCCCAGATAAGCTGGCACGGAGGAAAATTTAGAAAGTCTACTTCCTAAATCTTTATCATCTTCCACCAGCCATTCAACAGTTTACATGAAACTTAAAGTTCCTTGTTTCTTCTTTTTCTCCTGCACCATCCTGTCGCCATCATCCTGACTACAAAAGCCTACTGGCTTCTGCTCAAAAATATTTAGCTATAGATAGTACAGATAGAGATGAAGGTCTGTTCTTATGAACACAATCTGGACAGATTCTTAGCAGGACATGAGGAAATTAGCATAGGAAATTCTTTAATCTGCTGGTATTTGGCTCATCATGTACTCACTACATACAGAATAATCTGTTAATTGCCATAACCTAGCATTAAAAAGGTATAGCAGAAGTTGAAAACGAGCAGGAAGCACTTCTCAAAGGCAAGAGTTAACTAGTCGGTATCTGATACAGAAATGCAAATCTAGTGAACTAATTGTGCAGTAAATTTTCAAAACTCACACACTATAGAAAAACTTGCAAAAATAATAATTAAATCATCATGAGAGGTGCACAAAAGGAATACAGGTTACCTGTATCAGTCGTGAACTGGAGTGGGGGAGTGGGGGGCAGCTGTTTGAAAGTTGGTCTCTCATCTAAAGCAGTATGCTTCTGGGTTTTGTTTTTAGCTAGTTGTTGTGGTTTGACACTGGTCAAATGCTAGCCACATATGAAAGTTGCTCACTCACCCTCCCCTGGCACAGCTGGGCAGAGGAGAGAGAATTAAACATGTTTTCTCCTCCCAGCCCCTCCCTCCTTCCCACAGACAGCCCAGAGATTCAGGGTATGGGGTTATTTCTCAGTTCATCACCTGAGGTGTTTTTGCTGCTCAGGGAAAGGAATTCTTCCCCTGCTGCACTCTGGGGACCCTCCCATGGGAGACAGCTCTCTGTGAACTCCTCCAGCATGGGTCCACTCAGGAGCAGCAGCCAAACCACACCTGCTGCAACCTGAGTGCCTCCCACGGGCACACAATCCTCCCAGAANCTCTCTCCTTGGCCCAGCCTTGGACAGCAGCCTGTCCATCTTCAGAGCCATCAGGGACATGGTGGAAGCTTCTAGCATCTTCTCACAGAAACCATCTCCGTGGCCTCCCTGCTACCAAAAACGAAGCCATGCAAAACCAACACACTAGCCTGACAGTTTCTATAAAGAACTAATATGAAAACCTAAATTTTGTCAACACAATTCTTAGGAAAGGAACAAGTATAAAAACACTTCTTTGTGATATGTCAACAAAAAGTGGTAAGAGCTCTGAAAAAGACTGCTTGTCATATTTGAAACACATATTTTTCAACAGAAGTCTAGAAGATTTCAAAACAATAAAATAAAACCTGAAAGATTTGGCCTTCTTAGAAAAATAAAATTTAGGAATTAGAAATTCTTGTAAGTGATAAAAACACGTAGAGCTTGGAAAGTAGTACATTGAGATTGAAAATTGGATGGTGATTTCTAATTTTTCTAGATTCTACCTCCTAGGACAGTGAGAGGAATTTAATAAAACATGCTGGGTTTACATTAAGTCAACCTTTCTGAAAAGGACCTGGGAGTGCTGGTGAACAGCAGCTGAACGTGAGCCAGCTGTGCCCAGGTGGCCAAGAAGGCCAGTGGCATCCTGGCCTGGATCAGCAATAGTGTGGCCAGCAGGAGCAGGGCAGGGATTGCCCCCCTGCACTCAGCACTGGTGAGGCCACACCTCGAGGGCTGTGTGCAGCTCTGGGCCCCTCACCATGAGAAAGATGCTGAGGGGCTGGAGCTTGTCCAGAGAAGGGCAATGGGGAAGAGTCTGGAGCACAAGTCCTGTGGGGAGATGGGGATGTTTAGCCTGGAGAAAAAGAGACTTGGAGGGAGCTTATTGTCTAGTACTCCCAGAAAGCAGGCTATACCCAGGTGGAGGGTCCTCTTCTCCCAGGTAACCAGCAACAGGATGAGAAGCAATGGTCACACGTTGAACCACAAGAGGAGGTTTAGATTGGATATTAGGAAAAAATTTCTTCAACAAAAGGGTTGTCAAGCATTGGAGCAGGAGGCCCAGGGAAGTAGGGGGTCACCCTCCCAGGAGATATTCAAAAGACATGTAGATGAGGCAATTGGGGACATGGTTTAGTGGTGACCATGGCAGATCTGGGTCAGTGGTTGGTGTCAATAATCTTAGAATTATAGAATCAGTGAATGGGAAAATACCTCAGAGTAGGGAAGCTGTCTTTTAACTCAACATCAGTCTCTACAACAGACAAGATCTAGACTCATTACCTAGAAATTCTTGCTCTATGAGCCCACTTACTTGAAGAGATGTTCCACTGCCAAATTGCAACCACAGCCTTTTTAGAACTGACAAATATTTGAAGAAATGAGGTCTTTTTTTCCAGACAGCTCCTAGTCTTAGACAAATAGCTGTAAATGTTGCTCGTTTACATTTTTAAGCAGAATTTACATTTAGAATGAAGGCTACTCATGTGATGTCAATCACTGTCTATCTCAAGTTGACAGCTCCTCTCTAAAGGATTCAACAAAATAATAGAACTACCATAAGGACACACAATACATTCCATAAGCTGAAAGAGTAGCCCATTGCTTTAATTTCTCCATGTTCTTCACTGTACCCTTGAGATGGGATAATTGCATCAAGAATGTACAACATTTTTTCCTATTAAGTGAGATTAACATTTGCCTACTTGTACAAGAAGTTTTTTGTGTTCTTAGCTTTCTGTCACAAAACTACAGGTAAACAAGCACCATGAGCCAGGAAGAGGGCAGAGGTAGGCACTGCTTAATCTAAAAACAGAGTTAAAATCCAGATTAAGCAGTCAGGACCTTGGTTTAAGTTTCTGTTTTAATAATTTTAGATCAGTTCTAAGTATGCTCAGCAACAGTGGTCAAACTATTGCTAACATAATTTTTCAATATTTAAAATCTAGTGCAAAAGACATGTAGAATGAGAATGACTGTGTTTAATTAAGTCAGAGTGAAAAATGCAAAGATTCTATTTGGTTATATATTTAATTTCACAAAGATTTAAATGCACACATAATTTCCTAATAAAGAAGTTCAAGATGTTATTGCATTTTTAAAGAAATTTTTGTTAGACAGTAGATTCATTATAAGACATTAAAGGCCACAGCAGGGAGCACGTTCAAAGATTCAGTATTGCATTCACTAGTAAAAAAAAAAAAATTGCAATAAATCCAATAAGATGAACCTCTATGTTGACTCCAAAAATACAAAGATGATGAACTTGCCAAACACACTTTTAAAATAATCTTTAATTCATTTATTACATTTCAAGTTTAATTATTGAAACAGTAAGAAATTCCAGTAATCTTTAGCACACAAAACAAGGACTTTGCTAGTGTCCTGAAGGAATCCATTCTTCTTCAGTCTCAATCCATCCACTTTTAACTATATCTCTGAACTTCAATTGTTTTCTGGTTGCATTCAATTCTACAACTACTCAACACAAATTAGGCCATCACTTTTAAGTAAAGCTTTTATTCTTTTTATTCATCCATAACATCCTCATTCATAGGCTAAACAGAGAAAGGTCAAGATTAAAGGGAGTGATAAGTTGAAGACAAATCAGAGCACATAAATTTTGTTATGTGATGGGGGTTATACCACAAACCCAAATATTCTGTTTTACATATAGGTACCAAAATCGTTACCATTGATGCCTCCTAGAAGTCAGAGGCACAGGGACTTCATGTGCCAAGATTTTGTGCAGGATTCATGTTCTGGGTACAATTACACAGAGCTCTAAACTAGCTAGTTTCTATTTTGTTGTAGAAAAAGGATAAATTTGACACCCCTAGAACTGAAGCAGATGAACTCAGAATCTGTAGTCTGGGGTGCTCCTATCATCAATCACATAAAATTGGGCATTCTCTTGTATTTTACTGTTAGTTCATAAAAATTAACTAAAATTAAAAGGATGAAAGAAAAGAAAACCTCATGAAGAGAGAATACTTGTGAAACTTGGCTATTTTAAATGTTGTTTCACATAACTGATGTACTGTTCATCCTGTTTTGATGCCAAGTTTATCTGAAAAAGTTGCAAGCAACAAATTCATATTTGAGCTGCAAGTTAAAATAAGATATTGGCAGATTTAACTGAAGGATTTTAGCTAAGACTTTTCTAACATGTTCTTAACAAAAAAACAAAAAAAACAAAATTAAAAAAAACCCAAAAATGTTGTTCCATAGCTTTTTATGCCATTTTTGTCTCTAAATCATGAAAGCATGCTAACATGATAACACACTCGGATGTCATTGATTTCAGTTAAAAAAATAGTAAAGCCTTTAGCACTTGAAGAATTTCCTCATTTTAATCAGCATTCTAATTCAATAAAAACGAGATTTGGAGATGAGTTTCTCTAATATAGAAAATTTGATTTTATTTTCTAATAGATGTTTATGTTTACTTCTGAATGGAACTGAACCAGTTCCCCCAATGCACCTTTTAAATTTCTATCTAGGCCAATATACAAAACCAGAAAAAAAAATATCACCAATCACTACTATTGATTACAAGGACATAAAAAACAAGCAAACTGGTAGAGGACTGCTTTTATTTAGTAATAGGATTGCTTGTTTGATGCAGAATTCTTATAAATTATCAAGGCACTCTGGCATTGAAATCAGGTTCTAAAAGTTACAAATATAAAGAAGTTGGTACATGAAAACATACAAAAAGAATCAAAAAAAAAAAGAACATAGTCGGGCTGTTTTTTAAAAGGTTTGTGTAATATCTGCAGAGCAAACAAAAGGCAGAATGCAAATAAAGTAGTCTGATCTTTTTCAACTAGCACTTTCATTAGTCACACATTGTCATTCAAGGATTTTTTTCTCAGATCAGCAATGAATAGTTTAACTGTTACCTTTCTTCTCTTTCAATTTACAAGCACTTCAATTTACAATGCCTTCAATAAGCTTAATGGCCTAAGGTTTCCTTTTGCATGTGCAGTTGTTTTGGGTGTTTTTGTGCATTGTCTTAGGAGAAGGAGTGGGATGCATTTCATTATTATTTCTTAAAACTATTAAGACACCGAAAACAGGTCCAGAAAAGCTTATAAAAGTAAAGGACAGGTTAACAATATTTCTATTCATCTTTTCAATGGTTTTGAGATACATAAGTGGCATAAAAAATATTTAATTTTAAAAAATAGCTCCATCATTACATACACACATTACAAATGATGATCCCTGTGAGTCTCTTTCAACTCAGCAAATAGATAGATGTTCCTTAATAAGAGACAAAATCCAATAAAGGGTTTTGCTACTTAATACTTCAGAAGATGATGAAGTTCTCTGGCCCTTAGGTCTAGTGAAAGTGCATTAAGAAAGCAAATCCATACCTATCAGAAATTGCTATTCAACAATACTGGCCATGCTATAAAATATAGCTCTTAAACTTTTTGGAAAGGACTTCATTTGTGTAAAGCAAAATACTTCCAACTGAAAAGACAATCCCTATTAAATTACACATGAATTTTCATAGGGCTTTCTCTCTGAAAGCTTGCAGTGTAAATGGTTATGCTATCTATACCCTCTACCTACCTAGCTTAAGACAGACATCCTCTTCTGAGATGATTTGACCTTTCCTTTAACAAATTATGTTCACAGAAATAAAGCCAAACCACAACAGATTTAAGGAGAAATGTCAAGTCCTCTCTGCTTCACGCAATTTCAGCACTGTACCTCTTGACAATCTAGGCAAGTTTTCCCACTCTAATGAGACTAAAACTGACTTTCTCTCAGTCTCTCATTCAGTGATAGTATGAAAATACCTACCTTTAAGCATGAGGTTAGCTTCATTCAAAAGAGCAGAGATTGTCTCCCTTAATATTAAAAACTTGCTTCATTGTTTTTTGTCAAACAGATGGATTTTTGTCTAGTTTTGAGGCTTATTCAGCACCATGTAAGGGAAGCTCTTTAGTCTTGCTCAAGTCAGTGTAGATTTTACCATCAACCTCAGCAAATTTGAAATGTCACCCTAGGGTAACTTAGCCTTTGTGCTATCGTTTTCAAAGCCACTTATACAATTTGAAATTAATGGAAAATCAGGCATTCAGAATGCTCAGGCAGCTTTTGAAATTTCAGACCTATTTCTAAGCAATTCAGTTCAAGGAAGAAGAAAAAAAATCAAAGTCAAATTATTCTCAGAAGTTCATAGCAACTTTCAGGCAAAAAAAAAGCATGTAATGGATAAAAGTTACATGAAAGTACAAAACAAAGAGGCATTTCTGATAGATGTCAAACCACAATGGACACAAATGCATTTTATTAGATAATTTTTCTACCCAACAGCATCCAATCATTAAAGAATAATATCAGAGCCCTGCATTTTCTACCTAGAAAAGGCTGTGGTTGACCTGACTGAAATAATAAACTGCTGGGAAATACTTCAGTAAGAGCATACTTCTAGAAACCAGTTTTCTGTAGAACTCTCTCAGTGCTAGTTCAGTCACACATCTCCTTTTTGGTATGTATATTGTGAATACTTCTGGAAAGTAAAAGTGTTTTGTAAACTGGTTTTAGTTTCATGAAAATTATATGAAAACATAAAGACAAACACTGTAGCCATGTGTTTCCCTTCTGATATGCAATGGAAGGAAGGAATGAAAAATCCTTTGCCTTCTATTTATTTACCTGGTGCCGACTTGTTGCTGGATAAGAAATAAAAAGAAACACTAAACAAACAGCAAAGAACCTGAGTTTCAGGCCTTCAGATAAGCCTTTCTCATCTTCATACTAAAGTGTTCCATATCAGAAAGTCCAACAGATGGAGAAAAAAACGTTGAGGTGCTGATGGAGACAGCAACACAGCATGGAGAAAGATATAAATGTCTATAATGTCAGTGGTAGGTCCTGCCACTCTTCAATATTCAGAGCAAAACTGCACTCGAAATTATGAGAGGTTTAGCAGAGGCTTTAACATAAATGAGAGAAACAGCTGTGGTGACTTGAATTCAGCCAAAACAGACAGAGCATCTCAAACCTTTTTAAAGACTTGAGTACAAGACAGAACATTCAACAGGAGATGCATCTTAACTGAACATCTTCCAACCTACTTATGTATAGAGACCAGTCTTTAGAGGGAGTAAAATAAAATAAAAGAAGAAAGCACCTTAGCAGTGGTAATTTGTTCAGGTAGTGCTGAACACAGGACAGAACACAGGCTGACAAAATAAGGAATGTGTGCACATTTTGCATCTGTGGCTGTTAGTGCTACATCTTATTATAAAGCAATACTCTGTGGATATTTTTCAGCTGGAAAAGCCCCCAGAATATTAACCAAAACCTTAGTAATTTCACACAGTTCTTTCTCTGGCACTTTCCTGTCACAAAAGACCAGCAATAAAAAGGAGGGATATTCCAGGTCAGCACTGAAATGTAGTACAACAATCTGCAAAACCTTTCTACTAATTTCTTGAGTTTGAGCACTAAATTTAGTTATTTATCAAAAAGCTGTAACACACATCTGTTCTCTAATTTCAAAAATATTACCTTTACTTGGAACTGAAATATCATCCATAGTTTTCAATATTGAAATTTTGCTATCTTTATTTTTGTACAGGCTCTTTACAACAGTGATACATAGTTGGGGTTTTTTAAATTGTGCTTCTCTACTACAGAAGACATTACAGCTTTTTCAGTATTCCAATGAAATAATCTCCTCACTTCTTTCCCAAACAATCCATCAAAACTTCCTGTTTTACTAATCTAAGAAATTGACAGTCTATACTGACTTGAAATTCCAAAAGGTGCTAAGTTCTGATGGGGGTATAGGTTAGGTAAGACAGCGAAGATGATTTTGAAAGTTTATCTCAACAGATTAACTACTTGGATTACAAATAATGTGGCTTCATGACAGTTCAGTGGCCCTTAGTGACCCTTGGTTTCTGGCAACTTCAGTGAGACTCCATTCCAGTTCAGAAATAGCAACATACCAGAAACAGAAAATGAAACAACTTTATAATTATTAGAGAAAAGTGGTCGTAAACAGCCAAAAGAATTCCTGCTCTTACTGTATTCCTAGTTGTACCAGTCAAACACAAGCATGTTGTGTGCCCATGTGGGCATTTTGAAGTCATTCAGTATTCAATGCTACTAGTTTGTTATTCTGAGAATAAACTCTTCCATCCTTGAAACCTAGGTTGCACATTTTTATGTGTAACACATAAAAGTAGTTTAGAGAACTATTGCTAGGAAAAATGCAAATGTTCTAAGTCACCATGAGACAATCTGGCCCTTGCTCCATATTCAGAGGGTATTGTACCAAATTACACTTATCTCATAGACAGAGAAAAAGGAACATAACTAAAATACTTAAAAAAAATAAGAAAGAATATATTAGAATCAGCTGTTTTAAAATTCTTGGCATCGTCTTCAAGCACAATCAGTAATAAGCCTTTAGAAGAGCACACCAGAAATATAGCAAATAATTTAAATAGACATTTAAACAGATTTTGCTGATGGTCAGTGATCTCTCAGTATTGAGTAGCTGAAATAGCAGCTACAGTAAAAGCAATAATTCTGCAATTAAAATTAATAAATATATATATTAATGTAGGTTTTAGACATTATGTGTTTAGACACTGGAGTCCATTATAATTGTTAGATGGAGTGAAACACCAGCAGAGCCACACACACTATATTTTAGTTACATGCACAATAAGTTACTGTCTACATGCTGGAGAAGTCTTTTGACTGACCTACAAAAGTATATTGACTGGGAGTATTGAGATAGTAAATTAATCATTCCTTTTATGCATGTGCATATGCAAAAATTGATTGAATAATAGACTGTGAAACTACATCACAATGATCATCATGACATCAAGACAAAAGGA
>VXBS01001547.1:0-35234 GCA_013400255.1 Sitta europaea
GCCGCCATGGCCGCGGCCTTCAGCAGCGATGCGGAGGCTGCGCTGGGGCGGGAGCTGCGCGCGCCTGTGGCGGCGGCACCGCAGAGCGACCTCGATGGCTTCTACGAGATGGGCCGGGCCGCCGCCTTCGTACGGGATGGCGGGTTCCGCAAGGTGAGTGGGACCGAGGGCGGAACCGGCCGGGGACTGCGCGCCGCCCCCTCACCCGGTGCTTCACAGGATAGTTAGCGTTGGAAAGAATCTCGGGAGATGATCCAGTCCAACGCCTTTGCCAAGGCAGGGTCACCAGAGCAGGTTATACTGCAAGGCGCCCAAATGCGTGTGGAATGTCTCCAGTGATGGAGACTCCGCGACTTCTCTGAGCTGCTGTTCCAGTGCTCTGCCACCCTCAGTGTAAAGAAATCCTTCCCCATGTTAACATGAAACTTCTTTTAATTTATGGCTCCTTTCTCTGTCCTGTTGCTGGGCTCCACTGGAAAGAGTCTGGCACCCACCTTTGACATATTTATATGCATTAATGAGATCCTGTCCTCGTTCCAGGCAAGACAGGGTTAATTTTTGCAGTAGCCAGGAGGAGGAATGGCCACGACCCCGAGGTTACTCTGTACCACTTCCCATCATTTTCTGGGGACAGGGAAGTGGTCCTTCCTGGATGCTGTTGTGTCATAGTCAGGTATTGCCAGAGCCCTGCATCGAACACTCATGTGTGAAGCATTTGTCTCTTGTATATTGTTATTAATAGTGTTGCTGTTAGCGTTGGGTTTTCTTATTTAATTTGCTGTTTCCAGTAAATTGCTCTGATCTTGACCTGTGATCTTTACCCTTTGTGCCTCCTACTCTCTGCTCCATCCTGCTGCAGGAGGAAGGGGAGCAGGGAGCAGTGTGGTTTGGAGAGGCTCGGTGGGAGCACTGAACTGGAGTACCATTCCTAAACCACAACAGATCTCTCAGTCTCCTCTTGTCAAGACTAAACAGGCCCAGCTCCCACAGTCTCTTCTCACAAGGGAGATGCTCCAGACCCCTCATCATCTTTATGGCCTCTGCTGGACCTTCTCCAGTAGTTCCTTGGCTTTCTTATACTGAGGAGCCCAGAACTTGAGACAGTACTCCTGATGTGCCTCAGCAGGGCCAAGAAGAAGGGCAGGATCATCACTCTCAACCTGCTGGCCTCACTCTTCCCAATGCACTCCACGTTCCTATTGGCTCTCCTGGCTGTAAGGGCCCTGCCAGTTCATGGTCAACTTGTCACCCACCAAGACTCCAGGTCCCAGGTCCTTATCTGCAGAACTGCTCTTTAGTAGATCAGCCCCCAGCCTTTCTGGTAGTTGGGGTTATTACTCTCCCAGTGCAGTACCCTACACTTGCCACTGTTGACCCTCTCTGCTTAATTCTCCAGCCTGTCAAGGCCCTGCTGAATGGCACAGCCTTTAGCCTTTATCGCCACTCCCCTCAGTTTCATATCAGCAAACTTGCTGATGGTATATTCTATCCATTCTGTCTCCTTCTGTCCCTTCATCTCAGCCTCCCCAGGGCCTCATTCCCCATCTGCCTCATCCCTTGTTCCTGCCAGGTCGCCCTGCAGTTCCCTGACGAGCTCCTGGCAAACGCAGTGGAGGTGGCAGGCCGGATGGAGGCAGCCACCGGAGCCGAGATGTACGTGTTAGGAGACACCACGTACGGCAGGTTGGTGTGGGGCTGTGGAGCACGTCCTGGGGTTCCCCTGCGGGCAGGAACAGGGCAGTGCCAGGGAGGAGGGAGAGCTCCATGCTTCAGAGCCTGCCTGACACCAGATTCTCCTTGCAGCTGCTGTGTGGATGAAGTGGCTGCCGAGCACGTGGGTGCTGAGGCAGTGCTGCACTATGGCCCAGCCTGCCTCAGCCCCTGCAGAAAGCTCCCAGTGCTGCACATCTTCGGGCAGCAGCCCCTGGACGTCGTGCGCTGCACAGAGGCGTTCCGGGAGCTCTACCCTGAGCAGCAGAGCTGTGTGGTGGTGCTGAGCGATGTGGTCTATGCCCATGCGATGGGTGAGTGCTCCGGGGCAGGAAGGGGGGCTCTGGAACTGCTCTGAGCTCTGCAGAGCTGCCAGGGTCAGACCAAGCAGGCATTCACTCCCCAGACATTGACAGCTTTGATAGATGTCTTCTCCCCTGATCTGTTGCACCTTCTCACGTCAGAGCTATGGCCAAGTTTTGTTCTCATACCTCTCATCTTTCAGGTGAGCTGGAGCAGCGACTGCGCCCCGAGTACCCCAATATCATCTTCTCCAGGCTGGTGTGTGGAGACCCTCCTGGCCCCGCAGTGCCTGGGGAGGAGCGGAAGTTTGGTCGCCAGTTCTTGGTGGAGGCTGCAGGAGGGCTTCAGGACTATGCCATGTTCTATGTGGGAGCTGAGGGCCTTGCCCTCACCAGCTTCATGCTGACCTGGAACTGCTGTCCTTTCAGCTCCTTCAACCCCACCACTGGCTGTGGCCGCCGCGAGACCCTCAATGTCAACCGGGCCCTGATGCGCCGCCTTTACCTGGTGGAGCGGGCCCGGGATGCCAGTGTGGTGGGCATCCTGGTGGGCACCCTTGGCGTGGCAGGCTATCTGACCGTGCTGCAGCACCTCCGGGAGCTGCTGTGCCGGGCTGGCAAGCGCAGCTACACGCTGGCCGTGGGGAAGCCCAATCCCGCCAAGCTGGCCAACTTTCTGGAGGTGGACATCTTCGTCCTCGTGGCCTGTGCTCAGAACTCCCTCCTAGACTCCAGTGACTTCTACCGCCCAGTTGTGACCCCCTATGAGCTGGAGCTGGCCTGCAACCCAGCCCGTGAATGGACAGGGCACTACCTCACAGACTTCCGAGACCTGCTGCCAGGTAACAGCTGCCCAATACCCTCCCAGGGCATATTCCGCCCAGCTGCCCTGTAAGCAGTAGTTGCTCCAGGATAGATGGACCAGGCTAACACTACCATTCCCTGGCAGGTGCCTGTGCACATGTTGAGCTCCCACCGGCTGTTCCCGCAGCACAGGCTGTTCCTGATGTCTCACTCATCACAGGGAAGATGCGTGCTACCCACCTCTGTGATCCCCCGACCTCTCAGCCTTCCCCCAGCACCACCCTGGCCTGCAGGGACCAGACACGGGCGCTCGTGGAGATCAGCCCTGCAGGTTTGTGTTGGTTTCGTGGTGGGCTGAGCCCTGGTGCAGGGGCAGTGCCACCTTCTTGCTCTCGGTAACAATTCCCTTTCTCCTCCCAGCCTCCTTCCTGGAGTCCCGCAGCTGGCAGGGCCTGGAGCAGCAGCTGGGACAGACCCCCATCTCCAAGGCTGTGCAGGGCCGACGAGGGATTGCCATTGCCTATGAGGATGAAGGCTGTGAGCAACCCTGATTCGGCAGCACTGGCACCCAGCCAGGGGCCCAGGCATTGCCTCTCACTGGGTGTCAGACCTGCTGCCAGCTGGCACCTTACTGGATGCAGCCTTGGGTCAGTAATACTGCAGTGTGAGAGCAGGAGTTGCAAGTGTGTTCAGGAATGCCTGTGGCACCCTGAGGCTCATGGCCAGGGCAGCAGCAGGGCCAGGACAGACAGGCACTTGGCTCAGACCCAGTCTCTGAGGGCTCCAGCCAGGGCAGCTTTGTCCCTACATGGAAAGGTCACAACTTTGCAAAAGCTGACAGTGCTGGGACTTGAGGCTTTTGTGGACTACTGCTGCTAACTAAAGCTGAAGAGGATTTGTGAATGAACTGTTTTTTAGAATAAAACATGGGCTGAGGAATGCAGATGGGTGACACCAGCTGTCTCAAAGTGAAAAACATATTATGGTGCCTACTGGGAGCAAAGCCCTGTGTGTCAGCTAAGACCAGCCAGAGCGAACAGAAAACCAGAACTAGAAAACCTCCTACAGTGAAAGCACAGGCTGGGCTGGGGTACTCTGAGCACAGACAAGTCCCTCAGCTGCTCTTGTGAATGGGAATGGGGTGCACACATCCTCTGCTGCAGGAAGGACCCTGTCTTTGGCAGGGGTGGAGCCGGGCCCGTCTCATGTGAGGCAGGGCTTTTTATACTCCATGCTGGGCAAGCAGGACAGACTGTTTTTTGCCATCCCTCCCAAAGCCAGAGAGACACTGAGGCATCCCTGCCTTGATTTAGCCCCCTCTACTCGGTTCTTCCCCAGAGGGAAGAGGCAGGCAAAGTCTGAGCACTGCAATAATGACAGCCACAACATAGAAATATTCTTAATATAATTAGGTGCAGGGCCTCCCCCCTCCCAACCACACGTACAAATGAGCAGGGGGAAAATTCCCCCCACCCAGCCAGACACTGCTGCAGGCACAGGGCAGCCTCCCCACTGTGGGGCACAGGCACCCACGGGGAAGGCTGGGGAGGGGCTGGTAGCCCAGGGATGGGGCAGCCTGTGCTGGGGCAGTTCTGCCCAGGCTTCCCCTGCCACGCCACCACCTCCTGCAGCCAGCACTCTTGTTCCCTGCGAGGAGGGAGCATGCTGGGGGAAACAAAGATGCTGACACCGAGATGCGGCCACCAAATCTAGCTGAGGAGCGTCCCGAGTGGGTTAATTCTAGGTGGAGGGTTATTCTATGAGCCATACTGCAGCAGGGCAGGGAGGATGGGGGGCTTTTCCTTGTGGGGAAGAGCTGGTCCAGGCAAATTGTCCACAGCCCTGACCAGGTGCTCAGTAGTCTGCTGTGTATTCTGTACCATGCAGCCCTCGGCACAATAAGGTGAACTCCTTCACCATCTCCTTCACTCGCCGCTTGTTGACACGCTCTCTGCTAAGACAAGAGGGAGGGGACAAACATGGAGGGCTGCACTAGGCCATTCAGGGGGGGTCATTCCTGTGGGAAATGTGGGGCACAGCTGCCAGGGCAAGTGGCACACGAACCTGAGGATCTGCTGGCTGAAGTTTTCCTTCTGCTCTGGAGTTACTCGGGCTGAGGGGAAGCCATCCTGCTGCATGGCCTCCTTGATCCAGACACTCAGGAGGCTGAAACAGTGCTTGTTCAAGGCAAAGAGGATTTCTGCAAAGTGATCCATGAGGCTGCGGGAAGCCTGGCCACCGATGCCCTGCCACAGAGCAAACAACATGCTGAGCCCACACTGTTGCTCTCCCTGCTCCCACCCATGCCGCTGAGCACTCTGCCCTGGCTCCATAGGGATGCTGCTCAGAATAGAGCCCAGTGCTGCCTGGGGACCCCGTGGTTCAGCGTCTCTCACCTCCAGTACTGCCTGCAGCAGCGCTTTGCCATTCTCATGCACGACCTGTCCCACCGGGGCGATCTCTCCGCAGCGGGGCAGCAGCTCAGTCTGCAACACAGAGGCCAGGCTTGCTCAGTGCCAGCACAGGCTCCACACTGCAGCACCCATGCCCAACCTCAGCCCCACTCCTGCCTTCCCAGCTCTTAGAGAGGACTCCACGATGGCATCATACTCACAAAAAAGCCACAGGATGCTTTGACTGTTGGGGCCTCGGGAAACTTGAGTGAAAGGACACCTGCAGGCAAAAATCACTCAGGTTAGCAGCCAGAAAACCCCCAGGCCATCCCAAATCAGCCCTGTGGTCCCTAGCCCTTGGCTGTTTTGCACCCAGCTCTACGGGAGGAGCAGGCTGGCTTCTCCTCAGAGTGATTTGGAGCACAGGCCCGTGGTACTCACCACACTGAAACACTGCCTTGACATCCAGGTTGCTACACAGGAAGAGATCCGGCTTCCTTTTCAGAGCCTGCAAGGCACACAGACAGGCAGCATGAACCCAGCGCTGCAGAGGCAGCCAGGAAGCCTCCAAGGAACCCAGTGCCCCAGACTGCCTCTACCTGGACACATACTTACCTGAGTATACTACCAGGAAAGGGCGGATTAACACAGTACAGCAGGAAACCATCACTTTACCACTCCCCAATAATATAATTCAAACAGCCAGGCAGTTTGTTACACCCAGGATCTGCTGATCCCAGGATATGAGGATAGTTGCCATAGTGGTGTGCAAACACTCAGACACAGAGGGCTCCTGTCCCATCGAACAGATCAGGCAGCAGCACTGCTCCCAGGACAAGGGCAGCTATGCAGGGCTCAGCAGAGACCAGCCACCCGTGTACTTTGCTCCTCTCCTGAAGATGCTGGCATCCCTGGGGTCACAGCAACTGGTTCAAGCAGTAGCCCCAGACTGCACCAGATGACGAGATGCCAACATCTCTTGGCAGTTCCTGAGCAGTAAGTCCAAGATCAAGAAAGCCTGGGGTTTTTTTAATACCACACAGTGATTCCACCAGCCTCTGTTCGGGTCAGGCACTGCTGCTGGAGACACCCTGAGCTGTGGTACCTTGTGCAATGACTTAGTCCCTCTGGTGCTGGCACTGAGCAGTTACTGGGTGGAAATGTTTCAGCCTGGAACCTCCACTCAATGGGAAGGGTTTCCGACCTGCCTCAGTGAGCCCTGCTATTTTAGGCATACCCTGACCACCATGCCCACTGCTGCAGAAAAGCACTGGGAATGGCAGCCATGCCTCCTGCCCTGCTGTCACTGCAACACCAGGGACAGCAGCCATAGCACTGGAGAGGCCCCACTGTGTGCCTGGAGCTCAGGTAGCAGCATACCAGGGCAGGCAGCGCTTGGGCTGAGCTCTTTGTGGGGCCACTGCTGCCCTCTGAGCCTTCTCCCAGGGACATAAGCAGGGACAGCTCTCAGTCAACAGCACCCAGGACATACAGCCATCTGCCCCTGTGGTCTCTGCTTGGTGCAAAACAGACTTAATTCCCACCCCATCTTCTCCAGGGAAAGTCCAGAGCTATCTGCCAGTGCAGATGCTGGAAAACAAGAAGCTGAGGAGCAGGTTTCAGAGTTACCCCATCTCTTTTCTGACCTTTTCTATCACACACTGCAAAAGAGGATTCAGTTTTGGGCACTGAAGGCATCACTGTACCAGGTGGAGAGGGCACAATTGCAGGGACCTGCTCCCTGCTGGATACAAGCAGAGAGCTTCAAGGGGCGACCAGGGGCCATGTTATACCTGTGTGTGTATATACAGGCTATGCACCATTGCTCCTGAGGCACTGGCACCAACATCAGAAGGTGACCTGCTGGCTGAGCAATGGATTAGCAACATATCCACTCATCGAGGCTGCTGCTGTTCAGCTGGCCCCATACAGGACAAACGCTTGCAAGAGATGTTAATAGTTTTAGCCCTGGGAGACTGCCCCTCCTGGAACCCTTCTGTGAGCCCCAGAGCAGGGACTAGGAGCCAGCAGCATGCTGCTCAAGGGCAGCTGGCTCCTGTGATAACCACCCAGCTGCAAGGTCCTCTACCCTGTCCATCCATGGGTTTTAACCTGAGTCATGCAAGCTACAAGTGTTCCATTTGGCACAAGACTTCCAACGTGCTCAGGTTCCCACCTACCTGCAGGGTGCTTCTCCCAGCCAGACCAGACCCACTGCAGGCAGAGCCCCCCACGTTCTCCTGCAGATTCACTGCAGCATCTGCTCCTCACTCCATCAGTGCCATGGTGAAAAGCATGCTTGTATTGGGGTAGCTCCTTCCCATAGGACACTTTGCAAAGTGCAAGCTAAATGCAGACCTGGCTACATATGCACATGTGTACTGTAAAGAGAGATGCCTTTTACTCCCCCAAGATGGGGACCTGTGGAGCTTCTCCCATAAGAAAGCAGCACCAGGTAGGTCTGGCTATTCTTTCCCAACACCAGGTATGTCCAGCTACTCTTTCCTGGCACCAGGAACCCTGCTCCAGCTCTAGGTCCTCTTCTTGCCAGCCCATATCACCAGTCCCCTGCCAGAGCACCTCTGCTCACATGGGGGCAGGTCTTTAAATACTTTCAAACGTCCCCCCCCACATCCTATGCACAAGCAGCAATGATAGGCACTTGCTCTCCAAGAACTGTCCTGCAGGACAGCAGAGAGGGAACATTGGGTTCTTCTCCACAGCACCTCAGAGACCACCAGAGAGGCCTTTCAGAGCAGGCTCTTCTGTGCCCATTTCTTCATAGGCAGACAGGTGTGGAAGGAACACCCACTCCTCCAGCAGAGGACAGTGGGGACTGCACCGCCAGTTCCTGCAGCTCTCCAGAACACACAGCCTTAGTGTTCAGCAACCAGTCTCTTCCCAGACCCCACACCTGGCAGAGCAGAGCCTCTTGCTTTGAGAAGGGCACATAATGCTGGCCAGGCAGGAGCAGTGAACCTCAGCAAGATGATGCTGAACTCATGTCCTTCATGGAGTTGTCTGAGTCTGGCTGGGGCAGGTGAGGTGGAGAGCTCAATGACTGCTGCATGCAGCCTGGACCAGACCATGAAGGGAGGGAGGTGGGGGATGAAGCTGGCTGTGCTTGGCCAGGCACTGTCTGTGCCCTCACAGGAGGTCAATCCTGCTTCTTCTGCCCAGTGAGGCCCCATGCACCCAGACTACCCCAAGGATTTGTCAGGGAAAGTCACCAAAACACTCCCAAGGTCTATGCAAGTGAGAAGCCCTGCTGGGGTGGGGTGGATGAGGTGGAAAGGCACGCTGGAGAGTCCCAAAATCCTATGTGCATCCAGGAGCACACATGTGACACCCACTGGTTCCTCCACTTCAGAACCTGCCTGGTTTTGCCAATGCAGACCTAGGTGCAAGCCCAGCCACCATGGCCATGTGCTCCTGGGAAAAGGTGCTCCAGCTGCATGGGTGGAACTGAGCCCCACGCCCTCCAGGTGGGATGCTCACCTTGGGTACTGCAGCAGCAATGCTCTGCAGTAATCCCAGTATGCAGCAGTGGAAGGAGGGAGCAGCTGAGAACAGGATGCTGGCACTGCTCTGTACTGCCTTATGGCACACTGGTTATTTTATCCTCAGCTTTGCGTAGTATGATAACTTTGTCATTTGGTTTAAGACAGCAGCTCCCATAATCAGCCAGCCATCATCAGGAGTGGATTGCCAATTAACACTGTGGTAAAAGGATCAGCTGCAACAACTGGGCAGTTCAATGAGCTGCAACCAAGCCCAAAGATAAAAGTCAGAAGGAATCCTGTGACAGAGATGGTTCCCGTGTGCTGGTGACAGAGAGCTGATATGCAGGCCTCATGGGCTTCTCCTGAGTTATCGGAAGGCAGGACAGTACTTGCTGGCAGAGAGGGTAGAAACAGTGCCTGCAAGGAGGAACCAGACAAACTTGAAACAGGGAAGATGATATTTCCACCAAGGGATCAACCACAAAAACAGATGGTCAGGGAAGTGGGAAAGTCTCCACCTTGACACACTCTTGTGTCCAAATTCTGCTCCAGAAGATGCATTACTTTGCCAAGGAGTCTGCAGGCAGAGCAGGCTGGGTGAAAACACAGCTCTTACCACACAAAAATCTGGTATGAAGAGATCTGCAGTTCCCTCTGAGTTTAATCCTCTGATCTACAAACCCTCAACAGCATCACTGCAGAGTACGGTCCTCTGGAAGAGGATGGGCTGGACCCATCTTTGCTAGCAGACAGCCCTTAAAGTCCTGAGAGCAAGGAGTCAATCAGGGATCCTAAGGCAAATTCTTAATGGGTTTTAAAGCACCTCACTAAGTCATCAGTCTGTAAGAAGGGTCAGGCCAAGGAAGAGGAAACTTTGAGTTCTATGCTTGAAGAAAGAAGACAGGGAGGGCATCCTTTGGTCTCCATGGGGCTTCAGGAATACAAAGGCCAGAAAAACAACAGGTCTTGAGTGGATGGTGTTAGGCTGTCAGCATGATGTCAGATGTCTCACAGTGATCCAAGATGGAGAAGACACAGAGGTAGGAGCCTCTGAGCTGCTCCAGCAGGAGTGCCTCTGAAGGATATCTGGAGATCCACACATGAGACAGGGCCAGCTGCCAGCACATTGCCCCAGCATTGCCTGCACATCCTGCCCACAAGGACAGTGTGTAATAGATTCCCAGCACCCTGGACGGGTGGTGTTTGGTCTTACAGTACACCTCACTAAAGTGCAGCATGGTTGCACTTTTCTCTCCAAGAAAGCAAAAATATTCTGTATCCAGACACAGAGGAGGAACCCAAGCCAGAGAGAAATTCAGTATTTTCCAAAGAAACAACAAGTAGCCTTGGGAGAGTCTTTCAGAGTCACCCCGTACCTTATACCCTGGCAGGATCACTTCTACCTACCCCCTTCAAGAGCAATGGGCTTGTTGGGTCCTTTCCACACAATAACAGCTTCCCACATGATCTTCCAGTGCTTCCCTGCCCTCTTAGGAAGATTTGCTCCTGCCAGACCTGGATCCTTTACCATGGTTTCCTCCTGTTACTGACTGTCCCACTCATGGAGAACAGAAAAGTTTTTTTTACCTACAACTGGCACATTACCTTTTACACATTCCAAGATTCATGCAGCTCTGCAGGCTCCCATCAGCTTTTCCTCCCCACCACGTGGCCATCTTCCCAGATGCTTTTCTCTGTGGTCTCTGATATAAAGCTACAGAAATGTTGTGCCTCAAACTAGGTAGTGTTCAAATGGAGGTCTTGCTAGCAGTGAGGACACACCAAGAACCTCATGCACAGACCCCATTTACCACCCTCCCATCATGTTCAATACCCTTGTTAAAAAGTCCCAGCTTCCAAAACCAAAAGCTGAGCAGAAGTCTGATAGCCTTGATTATGTTACATCTTTCAAGATGAAGAGCAGGGAAGGCTGCAGTATGGCTTTGAGATGCAATGAGTCTCAGCAGGCACCAAGCTGAGAACTGTGAGGAGAAGACCCTGCCTGGGGGGAGGTCAGGTGCAGCCCTCTTGCCCACTCCAACCCTCAAGACCTATGGGAGGATCAGAGGGGTCTAACAGCTCACCAAGAGGACATGCCAGGCACCCTCCCGGGGCTGTCAGCAAGGGTAGGATGGCCACAGCTCTGGGAGGAGCCTGGGGGAGTGATCCTGCACAGCCACTGATCCAGCATGTGTGGTTAGAGGTCTCCCCACTACAGAAACAGAGCAGAAAGCAACTCTGCCAGGCCCCTCCTCATCACAGACCCACCCTGTGGGTAGGAAACACATCTGACAGGAACACTGAATACACCAAGGACATCAGGGCTTCTCCCTTAAGAGTCAAGGCGGGCTGAGGAGCACACTGGGCAGGTGTATATACACACACAGCATAGCACTGGCCCTGCCTGCCCACCGCCAGCAGTGACACAGGTGCCAGCCCACGTGCCAGCCCATGGCCCCTGCCACATCAACGCAAACTGTCCCCATGTGCTGCTGAGCCAGCAGCTCCTGCACAGGAACTGCCACCACTCGGACAGGCTGCTGGGGCAGGAGGCAATGTGGCATTTGCCAGATCCAGATGCCATCACAAGCACATTGCTCAGAGCCAAACCCTGGCAGCTGCCTGCTCCTGAGGGCAGGGGCTGCCTCCCACTGGCCCCTGGGCAGCCAGTTCAGCCTGTCCCCACTCCAGAGGACCCATCAGAGGACAGGTAAATGGGTTGGAAAACATCCACTTAATGCTCTAATTTGTCTGCCACCCAAGGGTGACTGCAGCAGCACCAAGCGCCCCATGCCAGCTTCAGCCCAGCAAGGGGGTGGGAGCTGGAGCTGCCCTGCAGAGGAGGGCATTGACCTGGGGATGGTGTGAACCCAGAACTAAAGGAGAATGTTTTGTTTTCAACTTCCACGGAAACAGATGGAGAAACTCGATATTCAACTAAAAGGAAAAAAAAACGTTGTCAACAGAAAGCTAAAAATAGGTTTAAATTGAATTAAAAAGAGAAAGAGAGAGAACAGAAAGTGAATGAATAAGAAACTAAAACACACCTGTGCCAGGAGTTGCATAAATGAATCAACAATATCAGGATGATCCCTGGGCCCTAAAATATAATAAAGATGTAACTTAAGAGAAAAATCATACAAACAGCAACTCAACATCATATAGTTATGTGATACAGAAAGAATTTACAAGTGAAAACAGGAGTGTAAGGGAGGAGGGGTGTGTGGGGAAGGGGATGGGCAACATGAGCAGCTTGAAGCAAGTTAAAGAAACAAAACATACAAAAAATCATGAAACTTGGAGAACCCAAGAACAGAAAGAAACTGCAAAGGAAAGGGTCTAAAGCCCCAGGGTCTCCAGCTAGCACCTGCGTGCTGCAGAGCCAAGGAGGAGATCTTCGTTTCCTTGGGGAGGAAGAGAAGGAGGAGCAGGGGCTAGCTGAGCACCATCTCCACAAGGAGAATTATAGCTTTTGCACTGTGGGGACTGAGCAGGTGTCTTCAGAGCACTGTTTGGTCCTGGAAGGTAACTGCAAGTGAACGACAACACCTCAGCAAATGCTTGACAGGCCTGGCTGGGCTCAGGCGTGCACATGCTTGTCACCAGCGTCAGCTGCTCAGGAGACCCTGGCACAGACACCCTCCCACCCCATTCCCAGATGCCCTCCAGGACAGTGAGTCCAGGACCCTTCTGGAGGTCTCCTCCAGCATCCTCATGGGAGAGAGCAGCTCAGTGCCCAGAAATTTCTGTGCCAGCACCACTCGCCCTACCTTGCCATCTGACTGTGCACACTCATTTCTTGGCCCTTGTAGGCTCAGGCACGTCCCCCTTCTCCTGCCACATGTGGGGTCAGCAGAAGGGGCTTGCCCTGCTCAGAGCTGGCCCCCCATCCAAGGGGACAGTCCTGGGCACACCAAGCTGAACAGCCACTTGCCTGAGCAAAGCTTGCATCCAAGTGTTGGCACAGCTCGGGCTCTGTACCCTCCCTGCAGACGTGCCTGCTGCTGCCTGGAGGCATCGCCAGCTCCCCAGCACTGAGGCAAAAGGGTTCCAGCACAGATACATCCACATGCCACTGGCACAAGTGGGGACCCGATATCCAAGGAAGCCTGGCTTGTTGTCACTGACCCCAGTGACACCTCAGCACAGTGGGATTTGCTCAGACCATGGCGTGATGATGAAGCAGGGCTCCTCATATCTCTCCCATCTCTCTAGAGAGCTCTGAGCCTTGAGCTGGGGTACAGCATCACCCTACCTGGCACCCAGCTGTAAGCAAAGGATAAGACAGACCCCTTGGGGGCCGCATGTGGTAATGCTGAAGGACCAGATCCAGCAGCTCCAGTGTACATTTGTCTCTGTCACAGGGCAGGTCATGAAGATGCTGAGGGGAGCCATGGTGCAAAGGAGCCTGTTCTAACCCCATTTACTTTTGCAGGGTGAACAGTGAGCCAAAGAGGGGCCCCTGCCTGCAGGAGAACACCAGCATCTTCAGCATCACAGTAGGGACTTGGTGTCCACCAGTGACTCTGAAAAAGTAATTTCCCAGCTGTTCACACACACATTCTCCTGCTTGTATGAGGGCTTGATTTCAGGCCACTACAAGCAGCAGTGGTCCCAGAGAAGCCCCAAGATCCTCCTGTGGGCACAGACTCCCTGCCAAGCTGGCCTGAAGTTCCAGTTTGACCCTTGCTGCACGTGATATCCAGCCTGGGCTGCTGTAACAGTAGAGAGGCCCAAAGCACCCAGGGATTTCCTGCTTCTGTTGCCTGCAGGGAAGGTACCCACCTTCCAGGGGTTGGGATGAATCCAAGAAACAGAGATGGCCCCAATTAGCTTAGCTAGGAGTGAAAACAGCCATTCCTGGTAAGACGCCTCCAGACTCCATGCATGCAAAAGCCTGACAACAGCCCCAGCGCGAAGACGGGCTAATCCTACGTACCTTGCTGGAACAGGGTCAGCGTGACTGAGGTAACAAGCAAGAAGAGGGCCTTGATGGGAGGGAAGTGGGCAGGCTCATGGGCAAAGATGTGAACCAGCTGCAAAAGAGAGAGAAGAGAAGGACTGAAGCTTCTGCTGGCCCTGCACGTCCCAGCCTCCCAAGCACAGTTCCATACCTGCCGGGTGAGTTCAATGGCAGAGACCTGGGGTATGGTGCTGTACATCTGCCCCAGCATCTCACACAGCTGAGGCACCATGGGGGCAAAATCATCCAGGAGGGTCTTCACAGATTTCTCAAATATGGCACAGACAGACTGTGGGAAAAGATGGACTGCATAAGCAATGGGCATCAGGAGACCTCTCCCAGGACTTAATGGATGGATCCCAGGGGAGCAAAGAGTAGGCAAAGGGGACAGGGACCAGCCAGGCAAAGAGCTCAGACCTGCTCTGGTACTGGTGGCCTGCCTGGCAGCACAGGATGCTCCCAGTGACCAGGAAACACCCTTCCCACTGCAGCAGGAAGGCTCCCCAAGTGCTAGGGAAAAATGGCTGGTGGGACGTTGCACATGGGCATTTACTGGACTGAACAAACTGGGCAAGCAGCAGATGATACAGGCCCAGTTCAGAACAGAGCTGTTCTCTTAGGGAACACAGGTTGGGTAGATCCTGTCTCCCTGCTCATGGCAGGACCTCAGTTACTGGAGGGAAGCAGAGCTGATGGAGGAACAAGACAGACAAGAATAACTTGATGCTGCTGGTGACAGCAAGCAGCACTGGTCCAGATAACCCAGCAAGACATCCCTCCCACAGGCCACCGCCCAGAGTTTGTTCTTTGATGTCCCACCCCCATTCAGCTCAGCAAGAACAGGCAGAGCTGCAGGCAGTATACAGGTGAAGCCTGGTTACCTCCACCACCTGGGCATCATTCAGCCACTTGCTGAGAACCTTCTGTATGAGCTGGAAGACTTGCTGCAGAACCACCACCACCTGTAAGGAATGAGAGACACTGAAGAGAATTGGCCTCCATTGCACTGGGAAGGGGAGATTCAAGACTAAGCGTGGCCTGGACTCAAACCTTCAGGTACCACCCCTCTCAGAAGCTGGACAGCTTTTTTCTGAAGCAGCCTGGCACAGCTCACAGTTGGCAGGTAGCACCCAGGCCATCCATCAGAGCAGCACCTAGCCAAGAGGCATCCAAGAGGCAAGTCACCTCTGTCTACCTCAGGAGTGGTGTGATGAGCTGAAGGAGCTATTTTAGCTGCAATAGACTAGCACTGCCCTCTTGCTGGCACGTGCCACATTCCCCATTGACCCCCCTCTCCTGCAGTGAGTTGTGAGGCTTTGGCCAGTCTTTGGCAGAGAACATGGAGCTATGGCTCTACTCACTGGGTTGGGTCCTTGCTGCACTGGCAGTTTTTTGACCTCGGTGCTTTCATGGTCGTCATCGTGGTGGCTGATGTCTAGGGTGGTGAAGAGGTTGGAAAGCAGGCCCAGGATGTGGATGATGGCCAGCCTGTTGGAGGGATTGGGCTGCCAGGGAAAATAAAGCCAAAGTATGACACAGACTGCACTACTCAACCATAATCATGTCTTTGGGATACTGAGGAACTAGAACTGCAGAGGTGAAGTGCCAGAGAGGGATTCCCTGCACTGCACTTTCCCTTGAGCTCATGTTTAAGAGTGCTGCTTCAGCACAGCAGCCCCAGGGCTACAGCCAGCAGGAGAAACCACTTTTGGATGGAGGCAGCACACAGGCACTCACCGTTTCATCAGCCAGCTTTTCCAGCTGCTGGATGTAGGGGGTGATCAGGGAGTGCAGGTTCTTCAGGATCTCCTCCACTTGAAGTGCAGAAAGCAGGAAACCAAGAGCCTGCATCAGCCACATGCACTGGCTTGTCTGGGACAGAGAAGACACAACAGGGCAGGTGATTGCCTAGCCTGCAGCCCATGCTCTGACAGCTGCCAGGGTCCCAGTTGGGTGTGCTGCAGCTCCTGAGCTGCTCTGAGTCCTTCTAGGTGCATCTCACTGCAGAAGAGGGGAACAGCTCCCTAACAGCTTCTGTTCCCTAGGAACAGGAGCTCTGGCTTCAGCACACCTGGCCTCTTCCCAGCACCTGACAAGGAAAGACCAGTTGGTGTCCATGCTGGCATCATTCATCCTAACTTGACACACCATCCTTTGCACAGCCTGGCTCAGCCACCCTGTCCTAGTCACAGGCAAGGCTGGAGCTCAATTCCTACACTTATCTCCCTTTTTCCTCTTGAAAATATGCCTGTCATCTTGGTATCCTTGGGTTTGGAGAGACTGGGAACTGCTAGAGTTAAGCCTCCTCCTCCCTTTATGGGACATACCCTCCCAGCACAACCCCAGCCTGTGTGGGTGAAGTGAATCCCAGCAGTGCAGCAAGAGGCAGCCAGCAGGTTCTCCTGATCCTGCATGCCATGGATGCAGTGCTGAGCTCTCCTCTGGGGACAGCTCTGTGTCTTCAGCTGAGCATGACTAAGGGGGCAGGGGGGGAAGGAGAACCAGCAGAGGTGTGAGTCAGCCTCTCTTACCTTGTGAATCTGCTTCATCAACACCTCCTGTCAAAGGGAAAGGGAGAGGAAAAGAGGAGGGTGAGTGCTACAGAAAGGCCCTTCCCTTCCAGGAGGCAGGACTGACAACAGGAGGTAGGATTGACAAAGGAGGTCAAGACAACTAACACCAATGTGGGCACACACAAACATTGTGTGCTCCCCACAACCTGCCACAGGCAAGAACTAAAATTCTTGTCCCCTGAGCCAGCCCACTCAGCAATCCAGCAAAGGGAGCTCCTGGCTTGGATGGGCTCTGCAGCAGGATTGCTCAAGGAGTCAGGGTTTCCTTATTCCAGTAAGAGTGTTCCCCAGGCTCTAAAAGCAGAGATGCTTTTAAGAGCCCTTCACCTCTCTGCTCCCATGTACAGCCTGGCAGCTTGCCCAAGTCCAGCCCTTTTCCAGGGCCTCGGGACTCAGCCCCATCTGCCCCAAATCTTGAGAGTCAAGAAGGAGCATGGGACAAGCTGCCCCAGCACTGCAGGGATCAGCTCAGTCTCCAAGGAAATCTCAGTCTCCAAGGAAAGGCTTGAACACCATGGCACTGCCCCCCAAGACACCCAGTAGTGGCACTAGCAGTGTGGCAGGTGCACAGCTGGCAGGCTGCTGCTCCCAACAAGGCAAACAAAACCCCAGGGGAAGGACAGACACCCACATGCAACCCCAGCAGACCCTTTGGCAGTCGTGTCTGTCACTGGCTACCGTTTCTGCATCCACAGCAGGACACAGGGCCTGACACATGGGTTTACTAGCCTAAGAACAAACAGGCAACAAATCCCCTGTGCCAAGCAAGATGCCCTGAGCTGCTCCTTTGTCCCCCTGTCCTGATCCTTACAAAGGACAAGGTGTGCACAGAGCCCATCTCAGGTCACCACCACACATCCACCTGCATCCAGCTCCTACCTGTGACACAGCGACAATATTGGCAGCATAAGGCGGCAGGTCGTACTTGCACTCTCGGCAGATCTTTTTCAGGGTGGAGACACTGGAGATGGAGAGCTCAGGGTTGCCCAAGGCTTGGAGCACCAGTGGTAACACGTTGTTAATCATGACAGGGTGATCAGCCAGCCACTCGGACAGGGACCCTGCATACACAGATGAGATCAGACTGCAGGACTGCACCACAAGTTCTTGCTCTCTGCATTCCACGATGGCCAGCTTTGCTTTTCACCACTGGTATTGCTGGGCAGATGTGGTCTCAGGGGGGCTTTCCCTCCCCAGCCCAGCCCACTCACCAATAGTGAACATGACGGTGTCGGCAAGCTGCACGTTGCTGATGCTGATCCGGGGAATGAGGCCGATCAGCCCTGGCACCACATCGGAGTAGTTTACGTCGATGGTCTCAGCAATGGACTGGAAGCCATAGAGCAAGGCCTCCGTGTGCTGCCAGGGTGGGAGAGGCACTATCAGAGCCAAGCACTGACCCCTGATGCCCAACCCCACCCCAGCTCCAGGCACCAGCTCAGCATCCCCACAGCAGCTGAAGAGGCTGATCCCTTGGCAGCACTAAGGACAGGGAGGCAGAAGACCTATTCCTCTCTGCAGCAGACCCCAGAGAGCCTGTATGTGTACTGGCAAGGTGCCCATGCTCCTCACCTCTGTCATGTCTCTTTGCTTTCAATGCCCTATTGAGGGCAAGGACAGGTCCCTGAGGGCTGGTAGGTGCCAGCCTGGCACCTGGGTCCCCTTGCTCACCTGCCACGTGGACGGCTGCTCCGTGTTGGTCAGGAGACGTCCCAGTTTGTCATAGAGGCTGCTCAGGAGCTCCGCACCCAGCATCTCATACACGTACATCAGTGTGTCAGAGATGTCCACCCTGCAGAGAACATGGGTGTCTCCAAATGCTGTCCCCAATCCATGAGAGAGCTCATGTATGGACACATCACTTTTACTTCTGCTGCCAAGTAGGGCACAGGCACTGCTCATACAAACACACTATCCCAACCAATGGAGTGCTCCTATAGCCTCTTGGGGAGGGTAACTGGTGCTGTGCCAAAATTTTGCCAAATGAGCCAAACCAGCTAATTTTCAAATTACCACCACAGCTAAAACAGCTCCTTATGGAAGGAATCTCCTCTGTGTCCCTCCTTGGCTCATCATACAGCACCTAGTCTCCAGAGTGGCAGAAGGCTGCACCTGCATCCTCACCTGCCTGACAAACAAATCCAAATCTCCCACTTGTACCTGTATATCCGAAACTGCTCCTTCTCATCCGAAGACCAGAAGCCATACTCCTCATCAGAGGGGAACTGGGCTTTGTGCAGCAGCACGTCCACCAGCTGGAAGTAAACAGGCCTGTAGACTTGCTGGTACACTGCCTGCTTGTCTGGCTCAAAGGAGAGGATATCATCCTGGAGGTAGAAGGAGAAATAAATACATCAGGTGTTGCAGGGAAAGGAAAATAGAACTAATGTGCCTGCTGCATAGGAGACTCAGGCACATCTCCCAGGGCTGGCGGGATTTGTCACACCTTGAAAGGCTGTGTTTCCAGCTCCCAAAGATCCACTTGATGCTGTGCCCTTCTGCAGTGACAGCATTGTCTGGAGGCAAGATGCCAGAAGTCCCAGAAGCTGGGTGGACCCTCAGACAACATTGTTATAGGGGGTGGCAGTGTCCTGCCATGTCCTATCCTTGGGAGCACATGCCTACACCAGGAGCATGTGTGTCTTGGACTGCTGTGAGAGAGCTGACTGAGCACAGTGCCCTCCTGCATGCATCTGAAATCTCAGATCCATCTGCAGAAGCAGCAAGAGGTCGTGGGAGCCTCAGCCTGGCCTCATGCAGCAGAGGAGCTGCTGGCACGGCACTGACTTCACTCCCCTCCCTGCCCACGCTCAGCCACGCCACATTGGATTGCAAAGGAATGGAGCTGAGGGATGAAAGGGAGCTAAAAATAGAGCAGTGTGGCAGGGCTGTTCTGCCAATCCAGAGAACACTGACCCTGGGAGAGGGACCCACCACTGGACAGCCACTAGAGCCATGCTCTCGTTCCTGCCTGCTGCAGGCATGCAGCAAGGAGCTAAACAAGCAAGTCTGCTGCTGGGAAGAAAAAATATTAACATGAAGTTTTAATTAGTTTTGTTAATGACATCCTTAAAGTATGGCTCACACTTCTAAGAAGGACTGGTGGCAGAAAGAGCCAGCCACAGGGCCAGCATTTCCTAGGTATGTGCCCTGCCCTAGCTGCAAGTGCAAGGCAAGGAATGGAGACATCAGAAATCCCTGGGACCAATTAAATCTAGGCCACACCCCAGTCCCCACACACTGGTGCATCTGGCTCTTCCTGGAGGGCAGAGCCCAGGCAGGCTGTCCACAATAATCACTGACCTGCAGCGTGTACCAGAAGGTGAGGGTCAAGGAGCTGGTGGTTTCGTTGACGGGGTAGTGTCCAGGGATGCCAGTGCAGAACATGATCATGTTGACTAGGGCCAGGAAACTCTGCCAATGCTCCACCTGGTCCAGGAGGGCTCTGGGAAACAAAGAGCATGGTCAGAGTGGTATCGGTGCTGTACCAACTCCTCTGCCCTGACACATGTCACTGGGTGCATGGACAAAACAGCCTGCAGGGAACAGCAGGCCGCTCAAGCTCACTGCCCCTCCTAGGACCATCTGCAGCACTCACCGGGAGTGGTTCTCCCCCAAGGCCACAGCGATGCGGCAGATCCCATGCGACGTCTCCATGTCCCCACTCTGGACTGCCTGGCGCAGCTGCTCTTGGAGCCCCAGCACAGGTGGGATGAGCTTGAGGAGGGTGTTCACATACCTGCAAGCACAGCCTGAATCAGTGCCAGGCATCACCTCCCTGGCATGGGCTGCCATGCCATCCATCCCTCCTGATGCTCTCCCAGGGCTCCTGCCCAGCTTTGCGTGCTTGTAGGCTGCTTTGTGCAATGGGATGCCTGCAGGACTCTCTGCCTTACATGAAGTCTCCTTGCAGCCTGTGGCATTAGGAATAAAGTTGCAGCCCCGAACACTGCTGTAGAGGAGCCTCTGCAAGTGAAGAGCTGAGTCAGTGGCCATCAGCTCTGGGCAAATCCCCCACTGCACTTTGCCCACCCTGCCTCTGCCCACCCATACCTGCCAGCACAGCTGCCAGCGCCTCCAACCTGCCACTGCTACACCAGCTCTGAGTGAGCTGTGCCTGTGCACAGCAGCATCGATGTGGAGAAGAACAGCAGCAAGGGCAGACCTGTGGGCTCTTCCCACCATGCTCGCAGCCCTTAGGTTTGCACAGAGGCAGTCTGAGCTGCCAGTGGGAAACCATGCGACACTCCAGCTTGGGCACATCCAGACTGTGCACCATGTCTGGGATGAACTGGGCAGCCACCGTCGGGGAGTCCCACCCAGGGACAATGTTGGCCCCCGGCACATCCCGGGCTGTCACAGCCTGGTGCGGCATTGCTCTCCCACATCCCATCCCGCACATCAGCCTCCCCTCCGCTGCCTGTAAGGGATGGTAACCAAGGCAACGAGAAGGAGGCAGCCAAGGTGAAAGGCAGCCGAGGGCCCCCGGAGAGAGGCCGTGCTGGAGGCTGATGAGCAGCCTGCCTTTTCCCCGCCATTTCCCTGCCCACCCAGGCGTGTTATCTGCAGCCACAGCCTGTGCTCTCTGCCTGCCCCCTACACGCAGGTGCGGGGCTAAGGATGCTCGGAGTGGGAGGCATACATCATTCCATCTCTCCTGTGCCCACCCTGGGGAAGAGATGTGAGTGCTGACACCAGGACAGCCATACATCCACCCCGGACAGCAGGGTGGCTTTTCCTATGGATGATTTAGGAGAGAACAAAGCCATTGGTGTCACCAGTGCAGGGACAGAGTTGTGCTGGTGGTGGCAGCTTTCTCTTTGGGTCAGCAAGAGAAGACAGAGGAAACAAGGTGTCTACAATCCCAGCTGTCCTCCCAGCATTCCCTCTGTGCTGCTGGGGGGCACCCTCCTCTCACCCTCTCCCCCAGAAAACATCACATGGCAAAGGGTTTATTTTGCATAAACCATTTCCAAGCCTCCGATACCCTGTGAGTTATGCATCTGGCAGCATGGGAACAATGTGATAATGGAGAATTTGGAAATTCAATAGCTCCTCCCCCTGGGTACCAATGCTGTATGCAGGGTAGGCCCAAAGAAGCCAGGGCAGTGCCCAGACAAAAAGCCATAGGGATCCTTCCACTGCTCCAGTGTAAGGCAAAGCCATCCTTCCTCCACAACACTGGGTTCACATTACCCTAGGGAGGGTTTTATGGCTTTATGGCTTTTATGACTGTTTTGGACAAGGATCCTGCTTCTTCCAGTTACCTTGAAATATTCACAGTGCCTGGACCTGAACTGATCCTCTGGAATCCCCACACAGCCAACAGAGATAACCACTAAGATTTGCTTCCATGCTGCAATCCCATATTATTGAAGACTTCTAGAAAATGTTGGATAAACCATGTCTCCTGAGCACCACCTTGCTCTGCTAACTGTTCTGCAGACATAAAGACATCCTGAATGCAAAGGTCCCTAGCCAGGAGGGAAATGCTTGCTCTAGATGAATTGTTTTAACCACTCACCCAAGACCTGTGGTCAAGTCAGCCAGAGCTGAACTGCTCTATTCCATATTCAGGAGCATGGAGCCCCAGGTCACTCCTGCTCAGTGCTGCTCTCCAGCTGATGCCACATCCCTGACCAGGTGCAGAGCTTGCCCCAGGAAGTTCTGCCAGCCACCACTTCCCACCCCCCCCCACCACTGTCAGGCAAATGACAAAACCATCCCAGCTCAGAAGAACTTCTGGATGCCCAGCTTGTTTCCAGCAGCCAAAAACTATGAATGCCTGTGAAAGAGTATATGAACATGGCAGCCACAGGGTGACTTGCCCATGCAGTTCCCTGAAGTGATTTGTCTTAGCCTTCCTGAGCAAGATTTGCTTTTCTGGTGTTTAGGAGCTGAGCAAATTTTGCTTTCCTGAGTTTGTCTGGTCCCTTCTCAAAGCCCAGTGAACTGCAGCATTTGCAGTTCCCTCTGTGGGGCCAGCACCTACTCTTGCTCTTCCCCAAACCCTCTGTAAATTGCACCAGTGGGGGGGACAACTTGTAGAGGGGAGATATGGGACAATCTCATCCTTCCTGTTCCAAAATCTAAACCACGTCTTGATGAGACAATAACCCAATCTTATTAAAAACCTGTTTCTAATGAAGCTCTTAGAAAACTCTTCAAGTGAAATTCCTCTTCAAAAATTCAGCACCAGGTGCCAAGACCAGAAAGAGATGGGCTGTTCAGCAGGCAATCCATTATGGACACATGCAATCCTGCCAGGTCCACCACTGTAACAACACCCTGCTGCTTTCAGAGAGGAGACTCAGTGTCCAACATCTGTGCTCCACAACTCCCACCATGGGCACACACCACTCCGATGGTACCCACTGCACTACAGCAAGGCCAAGTGCCATGTGCCAGCTCTCCCCTTGCAGCATGTGCTGCCAAGCTCTCTGACCCATTTAGCTGAGGTTATAATCCTCAAATGAGGTGGAAAATACAGCCCAAGCCTCTCCTCTGCAAATGAGATGCAACAATATCTCCATTCCTCCCCTCCCGCAACTCAGGAGCTTCCCACCACCTTCAAGAGCAGAGGTGTGCTCAGAGATGCTCCAGTACCAGCTCCTGGCCCAGCCTCCAAGGTTTCTTCTCAGGAATGCCATGTCCTAACAGAGAACCATCATCAAGACTCTAGCAATGCCTGGCATATCCCCTTCTCTGGGTTCACAGGGCTCCCACCCACCTGGCAGGTACAGAGATCAAACACTTTGCACCCACACATCTCTGGTGCATCATTTCTAGTAACACCTCAGAGGCAGGAAACCACTCGCTGCTCCTTGCAAGCAGGGAAATGGGAGTTACCAGCGCAAGTGACTTACCCAAGAACAAGGCAGCACCAGAGCCACATGGTCCTTACCCATGAGGTCACACCTGCCATCCACCTGGACACAGGTGCTGCAGCAGGAGAGCTGCCTTGCAAGGTGGTGCTCCCCTGGGAAGATGACCCACAAACTATCTCACCCTCAAAGTCAGAAGCCAAGTTCATGAGCCAATGAGACTTCTGCTGGGGCAGAAGCACACCTGCATGATCACCTCTGCAGCAACATCTGTGAAGACAGCTGGGAGGGAGCGAGGGGGGAAAGACACAGTGTACAAAGCACTCAGGGAATCCATGGCGAAGTGGTGAGCCCCAGGACTAACCCTCTTATGGAGCAATGCCCTAATAAGCTCTGGAGAAGACCATGCCAGCAGCCCAGTGCCAAGAATGTTCCGAGCCTGCAGCCAAGGGCCCTGTGGAAACAAAGGCGAGAGACTGTGGAGGAAGAGAGCAGCTGAAAAGCAGCAGGGATCTCCCAGACTATCAAGATAAGAGATGGAAAGGTCAGGAGACTCCCTGGGGGCTCTGAGAAAGAGCTGGATCCACTTTGGCTGAGTGACAAAGTCAGAGGGGTGGGACAGCTGGCACTAGGGGAGGCAGGAGGAAGAACACATTATAGTGGACACAAGAAACAAAAGGGAGGAGAGCACCCACCAGGGCTGGGAAGCAGCCGACACCACACGCCGCCTGGCAGGGTGTCCCTGTGACAATGCCACCGCTGTCCTCACACCCCGGGGCAGGAGCTGCACCAGGCTCTCGCACTGGGTAGACTTTCAGGCCAGCTGCCTGCCCTGTCCTGGACACTGCCTGCACGCCTACAGACAGGAGGGTGCTCTGCATTGCTGATGATGCCTCCAGGAAGAAGGATGGAGAGCAGGTACTGAAGATTCTGAAAGGCAGCAGCCAGCACGGTGGGTAGGTCCGAATGGGGCCAAAAACTGCACAGCAGGGTGAGCACAGAAGGAGAGGAAACCCCACTGTCAGTCACACTTCTCTCCAGAATTCACTCTGAGAGCTCAACAGAAAACTCAGCCTTTTAATGCAAAGAGCAGCACTGCAGGCCCAGGCTCCTGCACAAAGGTATGGAATTACGAACAAGGGACTTCTGAGACTCAAGGGAAATGGAAAACAGGAAGACAGAGTCCAACATTTCAGAACTGCAGGTGACCTTCTCACACCTTCTCACTTTCTGCCCCAGACCTGCTACAAGGGTCTGAGCTGATCCACAGCCTTTCCCAGGCACAAGAAAAAACAGCTTATGGTCACCTTCTAAACACTAGCAAATGAGGCAACCCCTCCCCCCATCCAGCAACACATTAAAATCCTGATGGGTCCCTTTGTGCACCAGGATTTGCAGTCCACAGATGCAACTCCTTGTCACAGAAAAGGACAGCCCCAGGCTGCCCTAGAGCTGGGGAACCTGCTGGCTGCCCCTGCCCTTAACCAAGGGGAGGACTAGGGCTCACAACTGCAGTGGCATCATTCCCACCGCTGCAGAGGGTCGGAGCCTGTGCGATGTGCAGCAATGCACAGGGCATGCACACTGGCAGCAGCTCAGCCTTCAAGGAAACCTTCCTCTTCGGGGGAAGGTTGCTAAGCAGCCAGGAAGGGATGTGGCCACGGGAACTGGAGATGTACTGTCCCCTCTGCAAGCATTGGTCCCAAGAGCTGACAGCAGCTTAGGCAATGCAGACAAGCAGAGAAGCTCGAAGCCCCTTAGCACAGCCCCAGCAGGACCAGCTCAGCTGCTCCCAGGGCAGCCATGCCCACAAAGGATGAGTCCTTGCCTGGCACAAGCTGTTGGAGCCAAGAGGAAGGGGAAAAATGATAGATCTGTTTTTATTATCTCTGCATTTAATCAGCTCCTTGGCTGGACCAGCAGCATAAGGGAGAGGAAGGTCTCTGCAGTCCTGCTGGCAGGAGTCAGGCAGTTGCTCTCTGGTTGGCTGCTGCAGGATCTGACACAAGGAGCCAGAAGCACACAGCCTTGTCTGCCTCAGAGGACAGTGAGGACATGGGCTGCAGCTGCCTAAGACTTCATGGTCCCTACAAGTCAACCATAGTGCAAAGCCTTCCAGGACTAACCATGAGAAACCAACAGCCTCCAACTGCTTTTGATACTCTCCCACTTCCAAACTCTGTCATCGTTACCTTCAGAGCCACGGCAGCTAGAGAAAAGCCTGAGATTTTTCTTTCCCACCCTGTTTCCCTGCTGATGTCCAGGAGCACCAGCCTGCAGCACACAGGAGAGACTGCCCTTACCTCTGGGCATCAGGCTGGGAAATGGCATTGACCACAGCCTCCACTGCTGTGTCAAAGAGCTCTGGGTCCTGCAGAGACGTGAAAGCTGCCTGGATGAGGTTCTCGCAGTCCATCAGTGGGATCTCCAGCTGAACCCAGCTGGAGAAGCACTTCAGCACCTTCTGCTTGATGAAACCCGGGGAGTCCTGCTGCTGCAGCAGCTGCTCCAGCAAAGGGAAGACAGAGCCGCACTCCTGCGCCAGGACGCTGCGTACCTGGCCCTTGCGGTACTGCGGGAGGCGGCTGGTCTGAAACTCCTCAGGCAGCACCGTCAGCAGCTCCAGCAGCGCCAGGCACCGCGCCCGCCCGTCCACGTTGGAGTCCTCTGCTTGGAACATGCGCACCATGTCTGCCACAGCGCAGGGCCAGGCCTCTGGCATCATGCTGAGTGCCAGGGAGGCCAGTGCCACGCACAGCCGGGTCAGCACAATCTTGGAGCCGCTGGCGAAGCGTGTGATGTGGGTGAAGAGCTGTGACTTGAGGCTCTCATACTGGTCAGCTGGGATGTCGTTCCAGTAACGGGAGATTTTAATGTGGAGAGCACTGGCACCAAAGTACTGGATCTCAGGCACCTTGTCCATGTGGAGAAGCAGCCAGCTGAAGTGCCATGCCTGGGGGGACACCTGTGCCTGCATCAGCCATTTCTGAGCCAAGTTCTTGTTCTCGATGTTTGGGTCATAATACAGCTGATGGAGAGCCTGGAAGAGAGAGGGAAGCACCCTAGAGCAGCTGAGGAGCACCACTGTTGCCTATCCTGCCTGGGAAAGGCTTACCAGGAAGGCTCACTAGGATGGTGCCTAGTGCCCAGGCTGCTCTACACAGCCAGCCCCCCCTCCCCAGCCAGCCTCCCTCCTGCGTTAGCTGGCCTCTCTCTTCCCATTCTCAGTGAAGAGAGAGTGATCTGGCAGCAGGAGAGGACCTGCAAAGCATCCTTCCCCTACTCTCATGCTTCATTCTAGAAATGTCTTTTCCTAGTCACTTCCCATCCTCACCTTCACTCATGCTGAATCTGCCTGCTTCCCTGCTAATGTGCCACACTGGGGTGGGCACAGGACCCTTCTTCCACACAAAGACTGTAAGGGACATGGCTGACCAGCACTCCCACCTTCCACTCACACTTCTATCTATCTGAAAGGTTCTGTGGTCCACGGCTTGCATCCATGAGCCCATGGAATGCAAGAGCCACTGCAGATCTTTGTCAGGTTATGCAGAGTCCTGAAAACCCACAGTCACTAAGTTCAGAGATTAATCTCTCCATTAAGTCCCTTCAAAATATTCCCAAACCCACCCAGTTACAGCTGAGCCAAGAGAGCTGGCATCCAGCACTGCCTCTGCCACATCTTTCTGTGACAGTCCAGTGCTGCTTAGTCCATCTCTCCACATGGAGAAGGGAAACATCACTTACCTGCTCCTGCAGCTTTGTGAGATCTAGTTACTGCTTTGCATAGCTCACATCACACAAACAGATTCACACAGGCTACAAGGCTTTATTTGCAGAGAAATATTATACAGATATGAGGCCCATCCTTAATTAGCTGCTTATCCTGAGTGGGTACAGCCAGCTACCATTGAAGTCCTCACACAAGGAGGGGAAGAATAACTACCCCTTGCCTGAACTCCATCTTCCAGCAGTGAGGATTTCTGCCTGGCACAGCACGCTTCATTTCAAATTGCTGACTGAACACACCAGGAGCAAGGAAAATCCATGGCACCTGTTGGGCAACCAGGCACCCGTCACACCCCACAAGCAAATCAGAGGATGATTGCAGCAGGTGCAGAGGATTTTTTTTTGTGTCCCCACCCTGGCATCCAGGTCTCAAATAGCCTCCCCCTCCCCCTCTAAAAAGCTCTATGAAATTCTTGCAGTTCTTGTACCCAGGAGAGGATTTAAACCCTATTTTTAAGCATGCAGAACTGGCAGCTTGGGGCACAGGAACAAGCTTCCCAAGCAAGCGCTTGTGCCTCCTGCTGCTTCCCAGTGTGAAACCAAAGAGCAGGACAATATGCCAGGAACTTTACAGAGTTGAAATTGCCTGGGCCATAATTTGAATCACCGCTGTTCAAGACTTTGTGTCAGGGGAAAATGAGGATAACCTCCTTGTAAGAAAGAGGTTACAAAGCACGTTGTAGGAGACAGAGTCAGCCAACATGGGCTGCAGAGGGACAGTGTCTGACCCACTAAAACATCTATCCTGACACAGAAAAGGTTAACCCTACATAAGCAGGACATGGGAGAGAGAAATCTGTCCCAACAGAGCAAGCCAAAGGGAGACCACAAGCTCTCAGTAGTTAGCCAAACCTTTGCTCTCTTCACAGTAATTTTGGACTTGGATGCAGGAAGGATCACTCAGCTGCTGGGGCAGAGGTAAGCCCTGTCATCCCCTCCAAGCAAAGCAACAATTTACTTCACTATAGAGCAACAGCTGCAGATGTGCTAAAAGCTCAGCCACTCCTGGGGGTAGGAACCTGGCTTCTACCCCTGCTGTTGTGCTAAGGACTGAGTCATCCTGCAGCAGGGCTGAAGCTGGAGCTCCCAGCCATTACTGGCACAGCCTCTTGCTCCCATCTGAGCTTGCTGCTTATTTGTCTTCCCAAATAAATCTCACTTGAGATTCCCAGAATGGTGACAGCCCACTCTTTCCCCTCCCTGCTTGACGGGCACTGTGACAAGGTGAAACGAGCAGTGCCCTCTGCATGCTCCATAGCCCAGGATCCTTCCCCATCATTTCCCAGCCTCTATTTTTACACCTCCATGAACTTCCTAATGATTTTATTTCTTCTACTTTGAATAGTGCTACCGCTTAGAAAACTGTGGAGCGAAAAAATCCCTATGCATCATAAAGGCACAATGTGTACACAGGAGCCCTAACCTCTAAACCTGTCAAGCTTTGTAAACATGGACCTTACCATGTGTGCAGGATGGACCTGGCCCACAGCACTGGGTTTCTGACCCACAAACTCCCCAGCTGCTCACCTGTGCTGAGCACAGAGCTCCTGCATGCTGGTCTCACATCACGGAAACTGCCAGGCAATGCCTGGCACAGTGCACACTCCAGGCACACCACAGTGAGCCCCAGGAGCAATGTACATGCAGAGAAAGACTCGCACAGCACGGCAGGTGACTGGGACCATGGCAGGGCAGCAGAACAGGGGTTGGCAAACACAATCTGCCTGCTGGGAAGAAGCTGAGGGTTCATCCTCCACCTGGCTGGGGCTGCCAGTGCTGCTGGCTAAGGCCTGATCCTGCCAACAGAGTCTGCTTCAAGCCAGCAGCCTCTGGTGCTTCCATGTGATCATCCAACTGAATGGAGAGGAGCAACCAGGAAAAGCCCAACATGAAGCTGAGCTGCAAGCACATACTAATCCTGCACCCACCTCCAGCACACACACATCCTGTACGCAGCCCTGTCAGAGACCAGGACTGGCTATACTAAAAAATCCCAGCTGCTGCATTGTAACAGTGGCAAAGAGGGAGCATTATCACAGCTGATCCCCTCAACGCTTGTGCTGGGGAGATGTTACTACTCCCACATTAAGAGGAACAGTGAGCAGCTGGGTTGCAAGACCCCTTCCAAGGCAGGGCCAGCTTTCCAGATATGTGGACAGCTCTCCCACCACCACCATCCCAGCAGTGCTCATGTTCCGCCCCATGTGCAGTCCCCATAACCAAGGAGCTCTCTGGAGAGGCATCCCTGCCCAGCAGCACCAGTTCAGAGCCCTGCTCCTCCTGCAGGAAGTCTTTGGGGAGGTTTCCAACAAAGATCCCCAAGGACATGCTGGAGCCTCCACTACTCAGCACCTCAGGGTGAGACGGTGAGTGGTAAGATGAAAAAGTCTACCAATTACAAAAAGAAATTCAGAGGATGGAAGCAAAGTTAATGCTGAAAGCTCATGCTACAAGCTGTTGGAACTCAGAAGAATATTCTGGAAAAAAGCATCTGCTCACTAACTCATCCCCCTTTGCAAGCACCCTGCCTGGGAGGGGACCAGTTGTGGTGGCTCCTGAAAAAAGTACGGCTGTTCCTGCCTGTATGCAGGACACCCAGTGTAAAGGAAAGGCAGTATGTGCCCCAGGGCTACCAACAGCACATCCCCTCCCGTACTCTACACAACATGGGAGACCCTTCCAGAGGACCTCCAAGGCTGGACATAAATACTGGGACCATCCTAACTAAGCTTAAAGCAGCAGAAGAAGCCCCTGGGAGCAGACTAGCCTCTCTCTGTGGCCTACCATGCACATCAGCTGAATACCATGCTCTGCTGAGAGCATTGGGCAGGGGACTGCAAGACCCCACGCCCAGCAGAAGGACACCTGAACACTCAGCATGCTCCTCCTCATCAAGGAGAAACTGACCTCATGCCAGACTAGGCACCAGCATTGGCTGCCATTGGACTTTAGTCTGACCACTCTGGCCAGCACCCTGAGGCCCATCAGGAAGCACTGGAGATGACAAGGGGAGCTCATTAGTGACAAGAGGGAGAAGCAGAAGGCATGAAATCGGGTGACATCTAACAGGGAGGCTTTGTGCATTCCAATTTGAACGGGTGGCTGACACCAGACCTGCCTTCTCTGCAATTAGACCTGTAATGTGAGAGCTGGTAAACAGCCCGGCTGTCAGCCATGCCCTTTGGCCAGGGAAGGAGCCTTCTCCAACATCAGCTCTGCTTGGCTGAAAATAATTCAAGCTTATTACGATGGCTCTCCCCTGCTCTGAAAAGCTGTGACCAAAGCCTCAGTCAGGCTTTAGTCACTGGAGCAATATCAGCCCCTCAAGTAAGCTGCACTGGTGCAGGGTAGCCTGCCTAAAAGACCTGGGTCAGAGATCCCATGCTGGTTCCTTTGTCAGGTGGAATGGGAGCAGCCCAAGGAGAGTTACAGCCAAGCAGAGGCACCTGATCTTAGGCTGCACTCAGGTAGCACAAGGGAAGAGGATATGCTACAAGCCCAGAACCCCCAGCTCTCACCCTTCAGAGCTTCTGCAGGGAGCCCAGTGCCAGCAGGCTGTCTCCCTCACTGCACTGTGTAAATACATTAACATGGGATACCCTGCAGAGAGGCGTTGTGTCCATGTCATCACGGGGTGACAAGACTAGCCTCAGACACATGGCTTTAATCCCAGAGCAGGAGTGTGCTGCCTCCTGTTCTTGGGGGCTCCATGGGGAGACAGCTGCCCTGAGTGAGGTCTGCAGCTCAGCTGGAGAAACAGAAAGCTGCAAAATATATTCTTGCCCTGCTCCTCGTAGCATGCCCACAGCCATGGCATGGCAGGGACAGCGGTGGCCACAGCCGCTTGGCAACCACCAGCCTCCTTCCAGCAGGACCCCCGGGATGTCTCCCGCTGCAGTCTCTCGCTGTCCTTTCTACTTGAACGCACTCACACCGTCAGTGCTCCAGGCCTGCACAGCACAGCCATTACCCTGGCTCTGCCAAGCGAAGGGAACATCATCCCTGCCTCCCCCTGCCTGCAGCAGCTGGCCCCCCGGCCCCAGAGGGGCACACTGAGCAGCCAGCAGCCCGGGAAGGCAGCAGCCTGACAAGGATAGCAAATGGATACAAAATAAAGCTGGGTGTGTGCCTCCAGGGATGCTGCTCCTGTTAAAGGACCCACATTTTGCCAGCAGCCCCAAAGAAAAGGGTTTTTCTCCCTTCTCCTAATTAACGATGCTGCTGCTCTGAAGCCCCTCCTTGAGCCCAGCTTGCCCATGCCAAGCCCTCAGCTGTCCAGAAGAAGCTGCAGCCCAGACATAGCTCAGAAGCTTTGGCATCCCTCCCACTGCTTCTATGCCATCAGAGCGTGGGGTGGTCCCCAGCAGGGACAGGGGCTGTGGGACATGAGCGCGCTCCCAGCAAGAGTGGGCAGGGGCCAGAAAAAGCAAAGGATGAGCAGGACCAGAGAGAAACCCTGGAGACATAAAGCCCAGGTTAAGTTGCAAGGGTGAGCCAAACACCCCTGTCCACTATCCCTTGTTTCTACCTAACATTTCCATGATGGAGTACACATGCAATTTGAGAGAGGAATTTCTGCTGGAGCTCAAGATCCAATCCCATCTATCCCTGCGCCATAATACATCAGAGCTGAGATAAGCTCCAGCGATGGCCCTTGTAGAGCTCAGACCAGCACTGGACAACAAGATGCTGCCCTCTCATCCCATCACCACCACACCACAGGAAGGAGCCATGTGTTCAGCCAAGGTTGGCTCTGGCTGGAACCTGCTTCTGCAAGAACATTTGCTTAAACATGTAACAAGGTGAATCCCTGCTTTCCCTCAATTCTGCAAGAATCTCTCCTCCTAAGGCCCCGGCTTACCATCCCCAGTGTGGCTGCCACATCTCACACATGTAGGATGCCTCTAAGGACTAAGTGGTTGATCCACTATGAGACACAGGATGGCATTCCCTCACCCTCAAGTATTTGCAATTCTCTTGATCAGGTTTCTGAAGACAGGCAATAGCCTTCGAAGAAACCAGATGCAGTTGATTTCTCCTTCCCATCCTCCTGGGCAGGAGGCAGCCCCAGCAGCTGCCACATCCCTGAGGCTCAGCATCTCGGAGGAGCAGTGATCAAAGCCATCCCTCTCCCATTGCGGTAGGCTCCGGATGTCAGCTCCATGACACCCCGCCTACCCATCCTGCCGGAGAGACTCTGTGCATTCATCAGGCATCTCCAGAGAGGCACACGGCAATCTGGAAGGCCCAGAGATGCCAGACCGCTAATGTGCTAGGGAAAAGACGTCAGCAAATATTACAAACACCCAGAGGATCAGAGGCAGGACAAGGGAGGAAGGACCTGGAAGGAATCAGACAAAAAAAGAGGGCGAGAGCCTGCACTTGGGAAATTCACAGAGGAATGGTACTGCCTTTTTTCTTATTTCAAAAAGGGCGATACTGCTGAAGCAGATTCAGCTGCACTAAGAACATGAGGAGGGTCTCGCATTCTCCCTCTCCTGGCCAATACTGCAGTATTAAGTGCTGAGGGACACCAAGATTGCAGGGCACAAGTCCTGCTTGTGCACTGCTCCTCTAAGATGGACAGAGCCTGGAACAAACATCTGCAATCCATCTCCATCATCGCCCCAGCACCAGGCTGTCAGTCACACCAGGGACAGCTCCTGGGTACACATGCAGGTCGCAAAACACACTGCACCATTTAGGCAATGAAAGGTTGAGCATTCTCACAGCCTGAAGCCCTTGGCTTTCCCAGCCTTCCCTTCCCTCCAACCCCTCCTAACACAGCAACAGAGCCCCACTCAGCAGCAGGTGCAGGGGAAGCAGAGCCAGCCCAGAGCTGCTGGACTCCCAGCAGGTCCACACGGCGTGGCCACGCCAGCCAGCTCTAGCTGTGCTGAAGTCAGAGCAGCATCTAGGTCAGGCTTAGAAGAAAACAAAAAGCAGACAATAAGCCCTCAGCTAGGACTGGGGGGATGCTGACACAGTAACCCTATCAAAACAGCTCAGCCCCAGTGCAGCCCCACTCCTTCCCTGTGTCATGGGAGAGCTCCCTATGGAAAAACAGAGCAAAAAAATACAGGGAGCAACTTTCAGACTGTTCCTGAAGTGCAGCACCTGACCACAGGCTTTTAGACCTGTCAGCTGGCCCTGCCTCCAGCACCTGCACCCTCCTGCCTCCCTGAAACCACTGTTCACAGCTGCAGGGATCTCTCTCTGGCACTGGTTAAACATAAACACAGCAATGATCCTCTTCAGCTACGCAGGCATCCCAGAGCCCTGCAAAACCCCACTGCATAATAAACAACAGCAGGGGCACAAAAGGATTTTCCAGGGACAGAATCTTCTCCACAAAAAACATCAGAAGAGCGTGACAGGCACAGTCTTGTCAGACTGCCCTAGCTACAACTGCCACACATGATGACTTCCATGGCAGGGGACCTGGAAAGGCTTCAGCCCTCTGATTTCAGAGATAACCAACTCCTCACACTGTTCCTAACCCCAGCATTTACCACTGACTGACTCAGAGTGGAGTCAAACCCCGACTTTAATCAGTATTCAGTGTTATTAATAGAGCTATGCACAAGACCTGGCAGGTGGAAGAATCCAGGCCAGTAGAAGCATCACTCATCTGCCAGCATCACCTCTGACAAAGTGGCTCTACCCACCTGCCTCCCACCAGCCCTGCTCCCAGAAAAGCCCATCTTTCCTTCACTCTGTACCCCACAGACCTTCCACAGACTGACACAGGAAGGCTCTGAGCTGCTGAACCTCTGTGTTTTTTTCTGATCCCACCCCATGCTTCTTCCCCTGTTCAGAGACTGTGCTGCTTCCCTCCACCAGCAGCTCAGAGCCCCACTGCAGTCCACAGCTGCACCTTCAGAGGACACTACTGAGATGGCAAAGCCTGCGGAGATCAGGAGAGGCAGAGGCAGACTGGGGGAGGGGAAATGAAGCATTCTAGAGGGCATCTCTCCCTCCTCCCAGGCATTGGGAGACTAAATCCTGAGCAGCTTGGCAAGGATGAGCTGCCTCTTTGCACAGCCACACCTCACCCAGCCTGTGCCGGGTGCCCCCCACCCTGGCACTGCCCATCCTTCCCGGGCAAGTGTGCACCTCATTGTTAGTGCAAACAAAGGAGCTGTTTGTGTCTGATGAAAAGAAAGGGAGTCAGAGGCAAAAATCATCCAGCAGCCCTGGATGTATGCAGATTAAACTGCAGAAGGTTGCATGAACATAGCATTTTCTAGACATCAGTTAATCCCCCGGCTGTGCTGTGTCTCTGTCTCCCTGGAAAAGGTGGGCTGGGTCTCACCTGCAGCCACAAAGGCAACCATTGCTCAGTGACAAACCTGACACTCCTGACCTGACACCTCCTGTGAGGCCAGGCAACCTGCTGAGGAGGCACGGGTGTGAAAAGCTTGGGGAAATGGTTTAGTGGTGGGCTTGGCAGGGCTGCACTAACCATTGGACATGATGATCTGAAAGGTCTTTTCCAACCTAAATGATTCCACGATTCTATGTGCCCACCAGCACACCCATGAGTATTGCTTTGGCAATGATCTCAGTCTATTCTTATAGAGGAAAAATGAGGACACTGGGATTCCCACTAACTGTCTGAGGACCAAGCTATGGATGTCTGTTGGATGTCTCGCTACAGGGTAAGAGGAAGAGTGATGCACTTGTTGTTTGTCCTTCAAGAATGCATCCCCTCCTGCCCGGCCCCCATCACCTCCAAGGTGGCCAAGGGAAGGTTTTTGCTCAGCTACCCTCCCAGGTATGCTCACTGAGGTGCCCTGTTTAGTCTCTGTGATGAACCCCAGGTCACACATCAGCTGTTCAGGGCTCATCCGAGCAGCAGTGTGATGCCAGCAGGCCTTGGTTTGCTGTGGCCATTCCCTGTATACCAGGTTTCAGCAATCAGCCTCACTCCTATTACCCTGAAGATACCTTGAAGGACCTTGAGCTTCAGCAGGAGCAAAGGGGCAGGATTTCTGGTTTAGAAAGGTACCAGTGCGCCATTCGTCTCGCTGAAGGCTTTTTCCAACCGTAATACCCAATAATTCCCAGCACCTGGAGAAAGTTCCTTCCTTCCTCCCCTGCCTAATGGAGACTGATAATGGGCTTCACTTTGATGCAGCTGGTTCAGTATGCAGGACCAGACCCGTGGGCTCTCCCTGCCCAGCGCTGCAGCTGGCGACCTAGAGGACACCAGTCAGAAACACACACAACCCCTCCCTTCTGCTCCCATTCCTACCACATTATTTTCCCTCCCCGGGCTGCCCCGGCGGCTCCCCCTCCAGTCCCGTGTCCCGGACCCCCGCCAGGGCGGCAGGAACAGGGGACGCCGCCGCCCTCGCCGGGCCCGGCTCC